>JAHXMU010000161.1:158845-184570 GCA_019455685.1 Philornis downsi
ATTTTTGATAATGGAATTATTATTAGTAAATTAATATGTGACTTTCGACCTATGGTTGTAAAGGTATGCGTATTATTTAATGCATTATGGAAGCTGTGCAAGTGCACTTTTACTTTTGTAACACACTATAGAAATAGAAACAGTAAATAGAAAGAAGTAAAAAATGACTTACCACTGAAACATATCGTGATTCTTTCTCTTTTTCTTTTCCCCTCTCTCTGCTATAATTGCCATCCATTGACAATCCATTCCAAACCAACAAAAGGTTTGTCTATATCACTCTCCCACGGAATCGCACTCTCTTTTAAATGCAAAAATAAAAAAACACTAATGTCTCTCTTCGAAAAGAATACGAAATAGAAACTACACAAACAAATATACATGGTTGAGTTTTCTCCTAACTTACTGTCTCCGCTTGCTGTTCCAATTGGTAATTTTATACAAAATTGCAAACAACTTTAAAACACTTTTTTACATAGTTCTCCGCGCGTAATCTAAAGAAGTTTTAAACACATTTAAAATGTATTGATTAACTTAAGGTTTTTTGCGAAAATTAAGACCGTGGCACAAATAATTAACTCACTATTTCAGTAACCGATCACGACACTTTCTGCACACTTGCATTGCGTTTGATGCAAAAAGACGGACTGAAGGCTGTTATCAACTGATAGAAAGTGATGAGTTCAATGACCCGGTCAGAGACGAGTGTTGCACTGTATGTACATTTTAGGTACATACTTTCTTGGATTGCTACCGTATTTGGGTGAATTGAGGTAGCAATTGGCAGTACATGATTTGAGATTAATTATAAATGCAATTTAGTTGTCATTTCCTCACATCATATCCAACCAAACTTAAGAATTATGTGGCAAATGCAAAAAGTAATAATTTTCTTTAATACGGAATAAAATGTTATATCTATGGCGAAATTTAAATGACATTTGCAAATTGCATTTCAACGATATTTTGTCTCAAGTAGCAAAAAAAGGCCTATCCTGGGAAAATAATATGAAACTCAGAATATAAAAGTGTTCCCCTATTAAATCGCAAATTTTATATGCATGAGTAGATTAATTTATATTTTAGTTTAAAAATACGGCACAATTCGTGAAATAAGCTATGTATAAAATGAAAGTAGACATTCTTAATCGTTTTTCCCAAAATAGATGCTTCATTACAAAAGGGAAAAATTCAAAATTTCTCAACTTTGGATTAGAAAAAAAAAGAAATTTCGGATTTCTACTTTCACACTTCCTACACACTTTACCTGATAATTGTCAGTACTACGTCGAATCTGTTGAGGGGTTTAAATGTAAATTTCACGGGAATTTTTAAACATCATTTACTGACCTTAAGGTATACATTTTGTTTTGTTTTATTTATTTTTATATATTTATTATATGTGGTACTATATACAACGCTTGTTTATGCAAAAGAATTATTTTTTTCTAATTATTCATTTTTTATTTCGTGAGTTATAGAAACAAAATTCTCCAAGATTGGGACATTTAATATTTCATGTTTTGATTAGATTCTATATATCCATATATTCACCACTCTATATCTAAAAAAACATTCGGGAGAGTGAGAAACCTTATCTACCCGTAGGCTATGAAATCTTTAGTCATTCGACTTTCTACAGTATACTTAGTACTGTCAAAAAATTCGATACAAATCGATTAATTCAATGCGGATAGAATGTTTTGTCCATTAGGTTGTAGAGTTGTCTCAGTGCTTTACTGGGAACGGTCAATTATTTTTACAATATAGAACCAAATGGTTATCCGAATGATTGCAGAGATAATAGAACAAAATGACAGCGGCGCTGTCAATTTAAAAATTTCGAACAAAAAATTTATTTGCTAACCTTTTTGAGGAAGAAGATTAAAGTATGTACTAGCACATATATTAAAATCACGTTTGAACTAAAGAAATGATCTTGAGCTTCTATTATGAACAGTAAGATTAGATTATTGGGAGATTACACGACATTATTTTTATAACTGCTGGAGAATTATCAATTTAGTAAACCTACCAAAATCGTAATTTTAAAAGTTTATACTACATAACTAATGTATAAAACAAAAACTACAATCAAATCAAGAAGATGGGCAAAAAAAAGAAGGACTGTCGATCCCTTTTCGTCTTCCAAGTAAGGCAAACTGGGACTTGTTCAGAGAGGTCGGAGTGAAGAGTAAAAATAGCATTTCATTTTGTAATTGCAACAAATAGTTTGAAATGAGTTGGAGTAAGTGTTTATTTTATTATTTATTTTTTCAAAGAATAAATTTCTTTCGTTTATGCTGTTAATTTTTGAGTCTTTCTTTATAGTCTTTTCATATGAACTCAGCATATGTTCATTATTTTTACTGGAATTGCCAATACTATGTATTCGTAGAGCTGGCAGATAATTTGCCTTAATTCCCTTCAAAGTCATCATTCAAAGTGGAATAGGAAAATAAATGTATTCCCTTGCATCCCATGAATGGACTATGGGCGATCTTCATGCATTAAGTGAGGTTACATGCATTATACTTATTACTGCTTAGTAACGATTTCAAAAGTCAGTTTGAGAACCCTTTACTAGGTTTGTCGTTTACTTTACTATTAAAAGTGTTCGTCAGACACATAGCATTGACCACTCGAAAAAAGATGTGATAGTTGTATCGTGGCTCAACCCCACTATTATGAGCACGTTAGTCACGTCTTCCAACAATCCTGTTTTCTGTAAATAGTTTATGAAAAGATTACTTATTAGAATAAGTAAATACATATATTTTATGTTTCATGAATAGGTTAAAAGTACTTTATGCCTCTAATGATAAATATTTTTAGAAGCTCAGGTTTCGTGCTTATACCATATTACATTTTAAGTAATATTCAGAATGCAATGCAGCCTCTAACGAATGATTTTTAAGCGAGTTTCAACTTGTTCAAATAAATGCATCGACTAAGAACGCTATCTACAGTTGCGGAAGTACGTTTAAGGATGATAAATTTTTGTATACATTCGGCCAATTTTAGAAAAACATACATACATATGTTGAGCCTCCGCGTTTTATTTCCAATATTTTTCAAAAGTGTTATTAAATCAATAACAATCATTTTGTACCGAAAATTGTACAATAACCATACCACTCATCACTGCCCGGTCATTGAACCCCAACACTTTTCAGAAACTTTACTCTGTCCTCTGTCCTATTTGCATTCAACTCACTACGGCCATCGACACACTTTTCTTTTGAACCAGTGAAAATCTAAATAGTTTGCCTATTTACTGATCATAATTTTGCATAAGATTTCAAATTAATACATATCTTTTCACTGTATGCAGATAAGTAATTGATTAAGAGTCTAGAAGTGTTCAAAAAATTTGATTAATAATTATGCTATTTTGTACGAAATAATCGGTGGAAGACTCAAGTGCATTTGTTTTTGTTGTTTTTTTTTTCTTTACATGGTTTTCCCGGAGTATTTTTTTTTTTTTTGCAAACATAAGTGAGCGAAATATAGACAGATGGAATGAGAGGTAGGTAATAACTGTTAGTGTTTTATATTAAAGAGAGCCCTCAGTCACCGGCAATCATAATAAAAGGAGAACGATAAATCAGAAGAAGAATATGATGGAGTACGAGGCAAGTAACTGTTAATTCTCTCTATTTATTGTTTCTACGCGAACAACAAAAACGTAGTCATTGAAATTCCGAACGATCTGGATCGACTTGTGATCAGAGTTCTAAGCAGACCATGAAAAACTGGCGATTTGTAGCCGTCGCGTTACGTTGCAACTGGCTCAACGCCGCCGATTTGGTACGAAATTAGCATAAGCTAGGCGATAATATAGAAAATGATGATTTTTTACTTGCCCACAATTTAGGCACTTTTCATAAGCACCTTGAACTTAATAAGTTAAATAATTATTAAGCTTCGGCGCTTACTTTTGCACTTATTAAATATTAAAAATTAATTTAATTAATTTTTATTACTTTTTACAGACTTACATCACGATAAATATTTTGCAAAAAAGCTACTTGAATTTTAAGCCTTAATATCTCCGGATGTTAAGCCATAACATATGGAATTTTGTTAGACGAAAGTCTTGTATCGGCGCTTCCCCGCAATAATAACCAATTTATTGAAAAAATAATGTTGAAAAATTGAAAATTTGAGCTGGCTCGTAACAGGTTAGTAATTTATCTGAAGTACATAAATATGTTGTTGGATAGACAGTTTGATAAGCTTTCCTGTAAGACAGGTTATATCACATGTTCAAAGTTTGCTGATCCATGACTCGGGAAATCTGAAATTTGAGGGGAATTATTAGTTTTTTTCTGAATATTTGTGAATGACATATTCACGAAAGAAAATTAAAGAAATGGGAGTTATGACCGTTGTTTGAAATACCCCTCAATATCGAAAGCCCTGATTAATACTGATAAGTACTGATGATACCAAAGGGTCCATTAGGACTCCACTTTTCTAACTCAAATGTTGCCAAACATAATTATAATTCAAATTAAATTATAATTTTATAAAACAATCTAATCTTTACAACACATTTTGGACAGAACGATTAAATTTCACAAAAAACTAGTAAGAGCTTTAAATAAAAGTACTCTCATAGCTATTGCAAAATGCCAGATTAATCAGTTAAGTAAGCTTTAAGATTAATAAATATCGTGATTAATCAAATAATGGAATAATCAAAAACTACGATCACTCAGAACTGCGATCAATTAATTAATTTACATTTTGGTTAATTAGTTCGAATAATTTATTTAATATTCAAACAATTTGAGCTAGAAAATAATACAAAATAAGTATACAGCCAACATATTTTTTAGGCTACAAAAAACGCATGTATAAAGATTTTGAATATAGCTAATAATCATGAGTTTTGAATAATCAAAATTATTGCCAATTGATTAAATGTAAATATTATTAATACACATATGTTATTAATTAATTAACTGATAAATTTCATTTCCAGTTCCAGTAGTTAAGGAAGTTTACAAGTTTTTTGTAATGATGTTGAAAAGTAAGTAGTTTTGTTTATTACATATCTGTTTTTAAAGAAATTTGATTAAGATCTTTATAAACCAAATTTTTGACCATAAGTTAGGTATTTTTTAAAAGATATTTTACTGTCGATAGCATAAGATTTCAAAAAATATAAGATTTTCAGAGATCTACAACATTCATTCCAAGATTTTAAATTTTATAATACCCTAATCTATATGGTAGTCTGGACAAAACTGTAAAATTTCTAAAACAACTTTTTCATCATTCTGGAGGAAAATCAAAGTATTAGCAAAAAAGCAGCCTGGTGGTTCATATCAAATATTATTTTTTTTTAATATAAGAATTTCATAATAATTATAGTTAAGAGGTAGATTTATGAAACAAAAACATCTGAATTGGACCACTCTGTATTCCCATTTAAAAAATATACATATTTAAAAATAATCGCCAATTGAGATTTGTGTGCACAGACAAGTTAGGTCATTAACACTTTTTGGAAGCGTATTGACATGCTGGTTCCTAATTAGGATTAATTTGTGAGTTCGTATTGCTTAACCATATTGATTGAAAAGAATGTGTGAACGTGTAAATTCGTTACATTTATCAATTCTTTTATTTTAAAAATTACTTTTTAATTATTTTATTTTCCCGTCACTTAAATTTAGATTTTAAGTACATAAGTTGTAGTATTTGGAACAAATCACAAATTTTTGTTGAGAACTTTATCGAAGCATTGAACAACTTTCCAATATAACGCTCACATTGTTGTATTCCTCATTATTATGCAGATGCAACTAATAAATTTGGTAGAAAGGCTGTAACTATCAATGAACTCCTGTAGAATGAACAAAACAATAGTTTTTTAAACATTTTATTTTTTTGTCATTTTGTTTTAAATCGCAAACATAAAGCATGTCAAATCGTTACTTTACTTTTAGCACTTCTTTCAATACCCTAATTTTAAGTAATATTACATAAATAACATTATATGAATTCACATGTTAATTCCTTTATAAGAAAAAGCTTCAGTGTAATCTCCAAAACGCCTTGTAGTCATATTTACATTTGGCTTAGAACCTCTAAAACTTATCAAAGAATAAGTAAATACATACATATATTTTATGTTTCATGAATAAGTTAAAAGTACTTTATGCCTCTAATGATAAACATTTTTAGAAGCTCAGGTTTCGTGCTTATACCATATTACATTTTAAGTAATATTCAGAATGCAATGCAGCCTCTAACGAATGATTTTTAAGCGAGTTTCGGCTTGTTCAAATAAATGCATCGGCTAAAAACGCATTCTAAACTTCCGGAAGTACGAGTATGTGGAAGGATGATAAATTTTTGTATACATTCGGCATATTTTAGAAAAACATATGTTGAGCCTCCACGGTTTATTTCCAATATTTTTACAAAATGTTATTAAATCAATTACAATCATTTTGTACCAAAAATTGTACAATAACCATATTACTCATCACTGCCCGGTCATTGAACCCCAACACTTTTCAGAAACTTTACTCTGTCCTCTGTCCTATTTGCATTTAACTCACTACGCCCATCGAAACACTTTTCTTTTGAACCAGTGAAAATCTAAATAGTTTGCCTATTTACTGATCTTAATTTTGTATAAGATTTCAAATTAATATAAATCTTTTCGGTGTGTGCAGATAAATAATTGATTAAGAGTCTAGAAGTGTTCAAAAATTTTGATTTATAATTATGCTTTTTTGTACGAAATTGATAGAAAGAATGTAAACCTAAACGCACTATAATCGGTGGAGGACTCAAGTGTTTTTGTTGTTTTTTTTTTTTTTCTTTACAATGTTTTTTCGGAGTGTTTTTTTTTGTGCAAACATAAGTGAGCGAAATATAGACAGATGGAATGAGAGGTAATAAACTGTTAGTGTTTTATATTAAAAGAGCCCTCAGACACCGGCAATCATAATAAAAGGAGAGCGATAAGTCAGAAGAAGAATATGATGGAGTACGAGGCAAGTAACTGTTAATTCTCTTTATTTATTGTTTCTACGCGAACAACAAAAACGTAAATAGTCATTGAAATTCCGAACGATCCGGACCGACTTGTGATCAGAGTTCTAAGCAGACCATGAAAAACTGGCGATTTGTAGCCGTTACGTTACGTTGCAACTGGCTCAACGCCGCCGATTTGGTACGAAATCGGCATAAACAAGGCGATAATATAGAAAATTATGATTTTTTACTTGCCCACAATTTAGGCACTTTTTATAAACACCTTGAACTTAATCCCCATAATTTCTTAAATAATAATTCTGCTTCGGCGCCTACTTTTGCACTTATTAAATATTAAAAATTATTTAAATTAATTTTTATTACTTTTTACAGACTTGCATCACGATAAATATTTTGCAAAAAAAGCTACTTGAATTTTAAGCCTTAATATCTTCGGATGTTAAGCCATAACATATGGAATTTTGTTTAGACGAAAGTCTTGTATCGGCGCTTTCCCGCAATAATAACCAATTTATTGAAAAAATAATGTTGAAAAATTGAAAATTTGAGTTGGCTCGTAACAGGTTAGTAATTTATCTGATGTACATACATTCATATGTTGTTGGATAGACAGTTTGGTAAGCTTTCCAGTAAGACAGGTTATATCACATGTTCAAGGTTTGCTGATCCGTGACTCGGGAAATTTGAACTTTAAGGCGAATTATTATTTTTTTCTGAATATTTGTGAATGACATATTCACGAAAGAAAATTAAAGAAATAGGAGTTATGCCCGTAAAGTAAAATTGTTTGAAATACCCCTCAATATCTAAAGCCCTGATTAATGTCTGATAAATACTGATGATACCAAAGGGTTCATCAGGACTCCACTTTTCTAACTCAAGTGTTGCCAAACATAACTATAATTCAAATTAAATTATAATTTTATAAAACATTTTAACCTTTACAACACATTTTGGACAGAACGATTAAATTTCACAAAAAACTAGTAAGAGTTTTAAATAAAAGTACTCTCATAGCTAATGCAAAATGCCAGATTAATCAGTTAAGTAAGCTTTAAGATTAATAAATATCGTGATTAATCAATTAATGGGATAATCAAAAACTACGATTATTCAGAACTGCGATCAATTAATTAATTTACATTTTGGTTAATTAGTTCGAATAATTTATTTAATATTCAAACAATTTGAGCCAGAAAATAATACAAAATAAATATACAGCCAACATTTTTTTAGGCTACAAAAAACGCACATATAAAGATTTTAAATATAGCATAATATATTTTGAATATGTATATATATATATATATATATGTATGTATATATTGAATATAGAATATATATATGAGTTTTAAATAATCAAAATTATCGCCAATTAATTAATCGTAAATATTATTAATGCACATATGTGATAAATTAATCAACTGATAAATCCGGACTTTGTTTACTCGTTTACACATTTCTAGTTCCAGTAGTTAAGAAAGAAAGTTTACAAGTTTTTTGTAATGATGTTGAAAAGTAAGTAGTTTCCTTTAATAAATATCTATTTTTATAGAAATTTGATTAAGATCTTTATGAACCAAATTCTAGGTAGATATTTTTTAAAAGATATTTTACTGTCGATAGCATAACATTTCGAAAAAATATAAGGTTTTCAAAGATATACAACTTTCATTCCAAGATTTTCAATTTTATAAAACTCTAATCTATTTGGTAGTCTGAACAAAACTGTAAAATTTTTAAAACAACTTTTTCATCATTGTGGAGGAAAATCAAAGTATTAGCAAAAAAAAAGCAGTCTGGTGGTTCATATCAAATATTAATTTTTTTTAATATAAGAATTTCATAATAATCATTGTTAAGAGTTAGATTTATATAACAAAAACATCTGAATTGGGCCACTCTGTATTACCAAATTAAAAAATATACATATCTAAAAATAATCGCCAATTGAAATTTGTCTGCACGGACAAGTTAGGTCATTAACACTTTTTGGAAGCGTATTGACATGCTGGTTCCTAATCTAATTAGGATTAATTTGTTGTTCGTATTGGTTAACCATATTGATTGAAAAGAATGCGTGAACGTGTAAATTCGTTACATTTATCAATTCTTTTACTTTAAAAATTACGTTTTAATTATTTTATTTTCCCGTCACTTATTTAGATTTTGAGTAAGTTGTACTATCTGGAACAAATCACAATTTTTGTTGAGAACTTTATCGAAACATTGAACAACTTTCCAATATAACGCTCACATTGTTGTATTCCTCATTACTATGCAGATGCAACTAATAAATTTGGTTGGAAGACTGTAACTATCAATGAACTCCTGTAGGATGAAAAAAAAAAAAAAAATAGTTTTTTAAACATTTTATTTTTTTGTTATTTTGTTTTAAATCGCGAACTTTCAGCACTTCTTCCAATATCTCAATTTTAAATAATAATATATGGATAACATTATATGAATTCGTATGTTAATTCCTTTGTATGAAAAAGTTTCAGTGTAATCTCCAAAACGCCTTGTAACGCCTCTAAAACTTATCGAAATAAGTTAGCTTGAAATTCCGTAAAAAAACCATATGTGAGAAAAGCTACATCTGAGAACAATTTCCTATGATTGCCAACATTTTAGCAAAACCACATTTCGAAAAAAAATTAGATTTCACACATTAAATCTCAACATTTTCGTTCCTACCGTTGAAAATGCGCATATACTGCAATATTTGCAATATTGATTTTACTTCAAATAGGGCGCAAAAGTAAAAGGGTTGTAAACACGAATGATATAAAGAAAAATTAGCTTATATATGTGCGTTTCAAACAGTAATATACTTTCTGCAATAAACTGGCGAATTCATCAAAATGCGCAAAAAAAGAAAAATTGTTAGACAAATGCTAAGATTTTAAGAAAAGTTTTTCTAATCTATATTTCATAAGTTATTTTATTTGTTAAACGAATTGAAAAACCGGTAATTTTTTTTTTCTACACAAAAAAAAGTTATCAAAATTTTTTTAAAATTAAGTTAGTTTGATATTACATACTTTGTATTTTGTTTCTACGATAATGTTTTTCTACGGAATACTTTCGTAATTTTTTTAAATATAATGAAATTTTTTTAATAATTTATGGAAAATCCGAAAACTGCTTTTATCACTGAATTTAGTTAAATAAAAGTTTTTCAGAACAATTTACCTTTCGAATTTCTCGTGCCTGAATAGGCTACACTTTGTAAAATTACAAATATTGTAGACTAAAGTTATTAAATAAATTTTACGTTACCATCAACATTTTTTTTTTGTAGAACTGATAACAGGTTTATAGAGCAACCCATTTTTTGATCACACAGAAAATGTGTATGTAAATGGTATAAATAATTTCTATTTACGTGGAAAAACATGCATATATTAGTTTCTGTTTGTTTTTCTTCTGATTTGGTAACCAAAAAAGGGAGTTCTTTACCTTTAGGATATAACGTTATGATATGTTATTTATTTTACTGAATTGTATGTAATTTATCCTCAATAATGAGAAATTTAATCTGGAATGAACTTTACAAAAATTAACTTATGTTTCATTTGTTCATATAATATATACGAATAAAAACGGGTTCCTGCTGGCCTGTTTTAATTCGAACGATCGAAAGAGAAGGTCCAGCATATCCAGTTCAATTTTCATTTGCAGTAAAACCTTTGTTATTCAGAAGCAGGCTTTGTTACTAATTATTTCGAAACAGTGTAATAAATCTCTATACACTTCATACCTAAAATTGTACAATTAACACATTACTCATCCCTGATTCGGTCATTGAACTCAGCACTTCATTGATTTTGCATTGTCCTCAGTCCGGTGTTTGCATTCAATCTGTTAAGTCGGTCGATACGTTTTCCTTTTTCAACTAACGCAGATCTAAATAAATTGACTGTTTGCTGATCTAAACTTTGCAGAAGATTTCAAATTAATGTATACTATCGGGATATGTGTAAATAGATTATCGAATAAGTGTCGAGAAGTATGAAAAAAAAGTGTTTTATAATAATACAATCAATTTTATGCAAAATTGCCAAAAAGAATGCAGACTCAAAGCATAATTGGTAGGAAACGTAAGTGTATAAGAGTATACATAAGTGTTTTTGTTGTTCCTATTCATTGTGCTTTACTCGGAGATGTTTATTTTTCGTCTAAATACAAGACAGACAGATTAAATGAACGATTGTAATGAACTGTTAGTGTTTTAAATTAGAGAGAGCCCTCAGTCAACGCCAATCATAAAAGGAGAGCGACAAATTACATGAATATAAAAGAGTAAGTGGTAAGTAACGTTTACTTCTCTCTGTTTGCTACTTTTATACGTACAACAACATTCATTGAAAATTTCGACGTTCATTGAAAATTTAAAGGAATTGAATCAAACTGCGATTGCGAGGGATGTTATTTAATTATTTATGTGCATTTTGTTGGGGTCGAGAACATTTCATAGTTTCGCTGTTAGTGCAACAAAATTGTTTAGCGACCAGTTTTTTAGAAAACTTTCAATTGTATGCTTGCATTTGATTTGATATTCTGTCTTTGCTTTCTGTAACTTTGCTTTCTGTAAAGTTACCTTCGCCGGGCGAAGAAAAAATGTGGAGGAGCCATTCAATATATCGCCAAATATGGTCCGTGGGGCCAAATAATCTGTAACTCTAGTATGGGTATTCGAATAGAAGTATGTCCTATAATTTATTTTATGGAAACTGCTTGGACCACTCCCTTTTTGTGCAAGAAAAAAAAAAACAGATGCGATCTAAATTTTAAAGCATCCTTAAGAGGAAAGAAGTTTTTAAAAAAATTTTTCTATTTTTAAAAAATGTTAACAGTTATTCGTAATACAAAAATACGGTATACAAAAATACGGAAAGTAAAATTTAATAACGAAAATTGTGCTACTTAAAAATCGCTTTTATTTTTTAATAAACTTTTTTTGCAAAATCAAATTTGATAGAAGTATTTGGGAGAAAATTAAATTAGGGCACGAGCAAATTTTGCTGCATTTAGTTCATATCGCACCCTAAATACAAAAGGGGCACAACTCAAAATTCTCAATTATTCAGTAGAGGCAAAAAACCGTTTATGTAAAAATGGTTGCACTTGACATAAAAATAAACATAACGGCATTTTTCCAGTTAAAGAAGATAGTGATGAGATGGAAATTTTTATAGTAGTTAGAGATGTGTAATGTGAATCAGTTTATGGGAAAAAGTAGATTTTGACAATTTTTGAGTTGTGCCCCTTTTGTATTTAGGGTGCGATATGTTTAAATTTATGAATCGACCCCCCGGATTTGTATGTTTCTTTAAACAAACTCTAATATATAATACCGAATTCCTCCTTTTCATATATTAAAGGCCAATATTCGTTTTTTTGTCCCGGAGTACAAGTATAAGAATTTCTTAATTTTTAATCGGGGAGAAAGGCATTCCAATTAATGGGAGCCAAGGGAATTTTATAAACTGGTTGGTTTTGCTCACCCTCTTCGGCGTCGCTGAAGAGCGTCGGGATCGTGTGACGAACGCGACTAGCAACTTTTTTTTAATTTATTACAAATTAAATTAGCTGCAACATTATTACTTTTTATATTAAATCTCTCAATTAGTGTCCATTCAATTTCTATGTTGCATAAAATTAAACACAAACAACATATTTTTGAAAAATAATCTTGATTGACTTGATGATTTCTGCTGGCATTTCCCACTAGTCTATGTGGTTTTTAGAATACTATTTTCTATTGGTTGATGATTTATAGGCTTTGAAGGTTGGCCACTACGGTAAATATTCGTGTTAGGACGCTAAATATTTTTTTAGATGATTTTGATAGGATGTCGTATTGAAATATGTTCGAAATTGCATGTCAAATGTATGAAGTAGGTGAAACTTCATTCATTAAGTCTCAAGTAAACTTTTTTAATTCGCTACAAATAAAATTGTATATACAACCTTCCAATTTCTGTCCATTAGATTCTTATATAGAATAAATCTAAAATTTGTCGACTCAAAAAACTTATGTTTGGAATATGACCTCTTTTGATTTCTGTAAAATAGGAATCAATGTGCTTGTGGTCGTTCAAATATCGCGTCATTTTCAGTTAACGCCTCAAGTATGTCAGTGATTCTATCCCTTTTGGATACTCTGAAATTGACGAAGTTCTCTATTTTAGAGGAGCCAAGATATATTTCCTTTCGTCAAATTTCCGTCTGTTTGTAATTTTATACAATATATTATAGTATAGTGTATACTCTCAGACAGTTCTCTTTATTTCTTCAATGTAAATTTACATTCTCTGCTTCTATATAATTTCATCATAAATCTTCTTACAAAATTATCCTTTCACATAATCAACATTCACAGCCAACGCCTGAAATTTCTTGTGTCATGCATTTTCTATTAATGCGAAATTTATTTTAAATACAATCTTTTATTTTTATCCGTCTCCCTCTCCACCAAACCATTTTCATGGACTTTCGTCTAAGATAATATTTCTTTTTCAATAGCTTTCTTGGTATTTGTCTTCCGACGAAATGTATGCAGCCTTCGACGATTACAAGTGCATTGCTGGACACATGAGCAAATTGTGCGTTCAGACGTAAATCGTAAATAAGTTTTCTGTATGCAAACAAAATAAATTGAATTCAAAACAAAAAGGATATAAATGTCCTGGCTTTGTAGTAGGAATGTCGGACTTTGCCAAAACGGAAACCGGAAGATGAACATAAGGAAGCAAAGTATGTAAAGATGATAGTAAAGTGCATAACAAAGTTTATAACTTTAAACAAACAGAGCGCTGGAGATAAAGAGAAATTCACAAATAGACGATTTCCATGAAGTGGACGAAGAAGACGTTGAAGATTATTATGCGTATTTCCTTCCTTCCGGCAGGTGCTTACGTAAAATGAAAAAAAATACGGTATCGAAGGGTAGGTAGGTAGAGGTAGCATATGGGAGGATTTCAAGGGAAATCGTATGTTAATATACGAATAGTGTGGTTTGGATTAGTTTTCCTGGAATGCTATCCAGTAGGTTTCGCTCTGTAAACTTATTTAATTTGTTTCAAATATAATTGAGCGAAATCTAAGGCTTTTTGTGTAGAATCTTCCTCTTAGTATTAATTAAATTTTTATGCATGAAGAATCCAAAATGTGTTAGCTCAAAAATCATACTTTTGGAATATAACCCTTTTCGACTCTATGGTTCTTGGGATACCAAATTTAAAATCACAATTCCTATCGAATGATGCTTCTACGCCTCCCAGAATTCGGCAAATATTTATGTGAGAGCAATATATTTGAATAGGGCATCGGATTGAAATGAATTTCTTGTCGTTTTGTAGGGTTGGACTTCCACTTGAATGCTAATGAGAAAGTATTATTCTTCCTGTTTAAGGATCTAAAGCATGCAAAATAATTTTTATTTTTAAATCTCTTGCAAAAAGTATTTTTACATTTTTTACTAGTTGGCCCATTTTATTCTGTTCTCACTCCTTAAATTTAAAATTCGGCACCTAGTTGTGTTCGAAAGATATATAATTCAATCTCACAGTTAATTTTAAGCAGATTTGTTTTCACCAAAAAAATTTATATTCGCCTAATTTACATGATTCTAATGTAATATTAGAATCATGAAATACCCTATTTAGAGTAGTTAAAATTCCTATTATTTTAGAAATAAATGTCATTCGCTTTCCCAACTCTGCGTTTAGAATCGGAAGCTGGAATTTTCAACAGCAATACTGAACTGAACTTTTTTTTTTTTTTTTCTGCACAGTTAGCACAGTTTTCCAAGCAGAATTTGTTGTAATTCTTTGGCACAGCTAGTAACAAACCGGAGATTTTTAAGAAAATTTGTGACAATATAATGTTCTCGAATTTGGGATTATGGGCTTTTCATAATCCCAAACAACAAACAACAAAACAATTGTTTTGAAAAGTTCATCAATTGAAATCGTGTGGAGTGTGCTACGATAACCCACAAGGTGATTCAGTTTGCATCCATTAGGTGTTTTTAGAAATTGCTTGCTTGGAATCAGGCTTTTAAAAAAAAATAACCGCGTCTCTTTATGGAACATTCCTTGCACTCTAAAAATGATTCAAACGATGATTTAATTAGTATTATTGTTATCTATAGTAAAATAAAATTGGTGATGGAATACTGAACGGTGACGTCATATTAATACGAGTATTAATTTAATTAGGAAAAATTCTCATTAGTTCCTCAATCATATTAATGGATGTACCATTGACGTGGTAGAGTTATAACCGGGAACATTAAGACGAAATATGTTCCAGGTTTTTTATGTCGATTGAGTCATGTCTGGCTATTTGTCTGGACAGACAGTTAACCTAAACTGATCATAAATAACTTTTATGTTTTCAATTGGTCAACCGTATTTCAAGGGTTAGTACGTCCGGAGTAGTCATTGAACAGTAGGTCCCTTTCAATAAGTCTAGAAATTTGGTGCAGGTAAACTCACGGAATGTCAGAAACTCTCTTTTAGTCCATTTGGGGGATGCAAAGGAATTTGTTATGTTTTTAATGCTTTTTCAAGTCATGGTATGAGATCGAAATCGCCACTTTCCCTCTGGAACCTGTCATACAAAATTGGACTATTATAAGACTATTATTAAAAATTAACACATTGGGTTTTCGCAACAATTTGCCAAAACGTAGTATTTTCCCACTGATTTATAAAATTTGTGGTATAGGGACAATTTACCTCTTCTCCCTTCCACAAAAAACGACCCTAGCAATATTATTTTTATGGTCGATTCTTAAATGTCTAATAAGTTTTTTATGCAACATTTTTCACCCTGTAACTTAAGACTGTATCTAGATAAACTGCAAGGATAAATTAGAAACTGATCAAAATCGGCCGAGTAGGAAAAACTTGCCTATACATTGGCTACACCCATTTCTAGAAAAGCTGGAATTTTGTTAGTTTTGTAGTTAGTTCAAAGCTCTGCGCGGTGATAGAGCATATTGGAGAGTTACTTGGTCATCCAAATTGTGGCTGTCATTGTTAATAATGGTTAAATACAACCATCTTAATTGGAAGATTCGTTATATAGTACGTGCAAGAAGAGGTCGTTTCTGCCATGTCCGCTTATCTGGCGACGAATGGAAGCATCGTTTTCTACACTGCTGGGCGCAAGATTAACAAGAGGGACCCTATTGTGGTTGAGGGTATATAGAGTTTGCGTTGATGTTTGTAATATTCAGAAATATCGAAGTGAGACCGCGCAAAATATTTGCACCACTTCTTGAATCCATGTATTCTGTTCATCGAACTATAGATGGTAATTGTAAATCGATTTAAACAACGATTAATATATAGTTTTAATTTTTGGTCAACAAGGATTCCTATGGAAAGCGGGCGACATATGTAGAGACATATTATGATATGATTGCGACTTCCAGAATCGACATTTATAATTAGGATTTGATTATTTGTTTTTAGCTTGCAATTTGATTATATTGATAGTATTGAACAACAGTCAATTTATTGGATTAAGGACCACATTTTGATTCGATCCATGTCCTGCGATAAATCATTCACAAGTGATTTGCTCAAAGCCGGGTTAGGTCTATATTCTATAGTCTATATTTTTCTTTAGAATTTTGCAAGATAGAGCATTTATGCCTTAAAATGCAACAGTTGCGTTACAACGTCCTCCCTTTTTTACGCCTTCCTCAATATACGATTTGCTGATGTGTTCAAAATAAGCATTTGCGTCAGAGAAGATCTTTTCGCTTAACGGAAATCCCTTTCTTTCAAGCGATTACTTCAACTTTGAATAAACGTAATAGTTTTTGGAGCACTAATCTGACTGGTGGTGAACTAATTCGTTCTTAGGGGCTGGTGCGTTGTACTAGTAGGAAAGAACTTATTCCTTCCACATGTAAAGTTATTTTTGTTTTAGATTTGCTTCTAGTCAATTCAACAGATCTACATAATATCGTTACGTGTTCGTTCTGAACCTTTCGAGATAATCCAGGTGCATTTACTAGCCAGCAAAATATATGCATCCGCAGAAGCTGAAATTCACCGCAATTTTTGGAGCAAAGTGGTCAAAACTTGCGCAATCAACAAGGAATTTAATATAGACTTGTTTTTTGTGGTGCGTCTTCTTCACATTTTCATGAGAGTCATTAAAGCAATGATGCAATTTTTCGTTTGATCAAAGAAATTTTGTTTTTCAATCAGATTTTTCAGACCGAAATTAGATCGCAAAACGATGTTTTTGTCAAATGTGATTACGTGTCAGTCGAACTCAAACAAATTTGATTTGGCAGCGGTATAAAAGTGTTTCTTTAGAAATAATTAATTTGCACATATTGCACTAGTGGAAGGTGGGTCTTTATACGACGTACACCCCAAAAAACAGCTATCCAGCCATCTACTCTAATGTTCCATAGTTTCTGATGCATGTCGGTGGTTCAAAGTCTCGTCTATGGTTGCGAAATAGCGAAAAAAGTTCTGCTTATTGCTGTTAAATTTCACTGTTAACAACCACAGCAGCTATCTGAAATTAAGTTTCTTCTTGTTTGTAATATAGCTTCTTGTGTACATATGTTAGTCGATCGTCCACTACTAGTTCGTAGGCTCTATCAACCATTTTAGAAGCGATGATCTCTCTTCAACGTCCGGATAGTGCTGTACGGATATTGTTAACCATAAGAAAAATAGTGATTGGACTCTAGTGATGTATTTTCTTGCCTAGATCTACCAGCTTTCAGCTTCGCATTATTACAACCAAACATTGACTATCTTTACTGTTACAAAAATTTTGAATTCGTTTTAGAAAGATTAAATTAAGAATAGTGCCATGTGAAAAATTAATTTGGTATTTAGTTGTTATTTGCTGTGTATATTAATTTAGCATTTAGTTTTTGGGTTTTTAAAATTAATTTTTGAACCTTTTTTCCTAAGTTTGGGTAACAATTTTCCTACCACTTTTTTTAGCTACTTTTGGCGCATTTTCCTTTGGAAGTCATTTCATGCCACCTAAAAATGTGATCATTTCATTGAATTGAATTCGTTTTAGAAAGATTAAATTGAGAATAGTGCCATGTGAAAAATTAGTTTGGTACTTAGTTGTTATTTGCTGTGCATACTAATTTGGCATTTAGTTTTTGGGTTTTTAAAAATTTATTTTTGAACCTTTTTTCCTAAGTTTGGGGTAACAATTTTCCCACCACTTTTGGCCTATTTTCCCTTGGAGGTCATTTCATGCCACCTAGAAATGTGACCATTTCATGAATTAAAGTATTTTCTGATACTCTTTAATTCACAAAGTGTTAGTTCATGCTAAATCAGCATATAAAGAGTAATACTAAATTTCATCCTCCACTGTTGAATGGAACATTTTAATGATATTCGTTTTCCCGAAAAACATTCTTCGTATATTTTGAATGAATTTTGAACCCTTCCTGCCAAAATAGCGCACAAACAACATAATTATATTTCGTTTGTTTCGTTATTTTTATGATATTCTCCATTTTCCCAAAATAGATATCCTTTTACTATATTTCTCAGAAACAAAAACAATATTCATACACATTGAGGATTTCCTGAAACTTTCGAATGTTTTCATAAAATTTTCTTAATAGTATTACCCTTAAAAAAAATAAACTCTTGCATTCGAAGTATGATTTTACGTAACATTAGTATCACATAATATATACATAGGATATTTTATTTTAAACGTTGAAAATTTACAACAAAAAAAGATGTAAGAATGAACTTTGACGTGTCATATGCCAAATGTCACATAAATTCATGAGGGAGGATTCGTAATTGCGTGGGTTTTTGTATTTGTCCTTTTTTTGTATTTTTGTATGTATTCGTTATATGCTTGTAACTCAATTGAATTGCTTTTACTTTACTATACAGTGAGTTAAATTGTATAAAAAGCGGCAGAATTTATTTGTAATGCAGCTGTTCGTTTTATTTGAAACTTTCCTTTCGATTTTTGGGACGCCTTCGTGATCGATAAAATTTTTGATAGTTTGGTCATTTTGGTGTGGATATCAATTAAAGACCACAGTTTCAAAAACACCAGAGAAGTGGATAAGTGCGTTAGAAAATCATTTTTTTTGTAGCTTAATAATAAATGCGTCATTTACGCCTTCAACATGGTTTTTGATTACTGAATCATTATGGGATAGAGAAAGAACACTCACAGTCGGGGAAACTGAGTATAGTTAAATAAAGCACACTTAAAGTTATGATTTCGATGAAACTTTTATTTCATTACAATGCTTTGACCCTGCCATTATACTCGTAAATACAACGTCATTTAAATGACCACCTCTTTATTGGTTGCAGCAGTAGATCCTTTTGATGTAATTTTCGAGCACTTTCTCATCATTTCGGATGGTATGCTTGGGGGTTATCTGCGTAAAAACGGTAACAAAAAAGTCTAACTTCGTCAAATTGCATGACTTTATGGCCAATTGACGTCGCAAAATCTGGAAATTTCCCATGCTATAAAGCCAAAATCGTTTGTGTTGGATTATAGTAAGTTTTAACTATTTTTACGCGTTTTTCGGTTGTTAAACGACCCATATTCGCAAAAGGCAAACCCTTTACTACATAAATGACACTTCAGATGACACTTATGTAATAACTGACAGCCCTGCCAGACCGACGGTTATAAAACCGACGAATTTTTTTTTTTCAAATGGATAACCCTGTACAAAAAAATATATGCATTAAAAATCGATAGAACACAAAAAGAAAACAACAATATTTTACCGTGACAGGAAGCAGTCTTCGTTTGTGGTGCCAGTTTAACGAAATCACATTCAATATTTTAATTGATTTACAATGAATATAGTTTGGGTTTTAAGTCACAATGGAAGCAATCTTCTACTTGGATAAGAGTGAAATCGAAGCTAGCACCGAGGCCATAAACATTGACATTTGAAAAAAAAAATAAATAAATAAAACACATGTTGAAAAGCGGGGAATAGAAGAATTTTCAGAGAAGGGAAATACATGAATCAGATGATTTTAATTATTATCGATATACCGATATGTTACCGGCCGTGGAATTATGGTTAGAACACGCTGCTATCACGCATAAGATCGTGGGTTCTAACCACGACATATTCACCTATCGTTACTTGAGCGGCCGTCACCGTGATGTATTTGACGAACACTTCAAGTAGTCGACAATCTATACAATCTATACTATACAATCAACAAGTCAAAAAGTTTCTCAAACTAAAGTTCGGAATAATCGTTAAACTGAACATCACGTTGAGTGAGTCTAACAATGAAATATGTGTAATCTCAATAAATGTGGCGAGCATTCTCCTATTCCATTGATGGGAAACAAAGTAATTTGTTTTTTTTTTGATGATATGAGTTACGAAGACGGTCCTCTAATGATTTTAGTAATGGCAAAAGAACTCGTGCAAAATTTCAGAAGGTATAAAATGCGAGAATTATATCACCTTTGGGTAAAGTTTTGTTTGAGTATTGGACCACAGACTAGTTTCAGATGTTATGCTTCAGCACCACAACGACAACGACATAAGTTTATCACAGACCAGTTGAGGCTAGTTTTGGGATATGCGAATATGAATTTTTGAATGGTGACCAAGGGTTGCAAACATATGTCATGCAAAGCCTGTTGAGTTCCTGGATTTTACCAAAACTGTCATAGAGGAATTGAGTAAAATATGAATATTGCATTTCAGTTGTATACAGATTCAAAATATTGATATCGTATGGAAATCTAGAGCTGCGTTTTACAAAAATATCTACCAAATGAATTTCGCAGCTTGCATTTAGGTTTTTTTTTTAATTTTTCGTACTTACAATTTTGTATGTCTTATATTGATATATCAAATATTTAAGTGTATCAGTGTATTTAAGTGTATATTAACAATTTAATAAGTGTTTAAGACAAGAATATTTTTGTAGTTGTCTATCACAGTAGTTAATTACAATTATTTATCACAACCGAAAAACCAAATACCTTCAATTTCCCCGTGTTTAATATATGCTGCCGGAATACAGACTTCCATTGTAATTTCACATTACTGTGGGCATCACTGGAGATCCAAAAAATCAGTTTATCTGAGATGCCTTAGGATCGTTCAGGCAATTTATGTCGTTGGGGTTCACAAATATTTTCTGGTTTTCCGAGTCAGCTCCAATTTTTCAGAATAACGCATAGAAATTTCAAAAATATCACTTATTTCCAATTTATATGAGCTGTAGCTAAATATGTCAGCGGCGGCGGGAATCAATACCGCCTTTAGATGTAGAAGTTATTGTGATCTCAAAAGCAGAGATAGATCGTTCAGATGTGTTGCAGGTTTCGGCAAACTGTTAGTTTAAACATGCGTGCTTCTTAAAGTTTAAGTTATACCAACACCCACTTTTCTTCAAATTTGCTATATGTTTGCTTTGCTGACATAACAAATAAAAAATCAAATTTACTTTCAAGCCGCGAACACTATACAGGAGAGCGTCACACATTCATTAGGCTTACCCAAATTCTATCTTTTGACTTAATGGCAGTATGAGAAGCTTTAACTAGACTTGTCGATTGCTCGGCTATACGAAGTTTTCATCACCACATCGAGATGACTGGTGTTCGAAAAAATTTAGGGGGCTGCAGTGGGATTCTAAACCATCGCCTGTACTAACCATCGCAGTCACAAAATAAGTTTTGAATTGAATAAATAAGTTTTCAGGCCTTTGGGAGTAAATCTGGAAAACTAATTTCATGGTGAAAAAGAGTTCGTAACAAAATTTAAAAATTCGGAATTCATAGTTTTCATCAAAAATATAGGTAGTTGTAGAACCAATCACCTCTTGTCAAGTATTGTATTTAATTTCATTACAAATCTAAAATTGCATTAGGTATGAAGAAAAGAAAATGACACCACTTAAACCAGCGAATGGTATTTATAATTAATTGCAAACTAAATTTTGGCGTGTTAAACCAAATTCGTAGACATCGGACTGTACTTTGTGAAAATCAATATTATTATTGGCGTCAAAACTTAGTATAATTCTTGAAGCAATAGCTTGGTTGAAATTTAGCTAAATATCGAGTATATATGTATATTTTGTTTTAATAGCGTATCAACACTATGGAAAATGGATCATATCGGTCCAAAATTAGAATAGCTCCCAAACAAGTGAACGGTTATATTTTGCCTTCATTATTTACCGTTTTTATGCAAATTTGGTTATGAATTCGTACAGGTATATGTCGCAATTATAAACTAATTTCATTAAAATTTGGCATATATTTTTTGATTGTTGGAAGGATGAGCCGCGAAGGGAATGGACAATATCGTTTTGATACAGCCGCAATATGAATTGACATTCTAGGCCATGTATAATCACTTCTGGATGATATAGTTTTGACTTGAATTTAACTAAGCTTTGCATAGATAATTTAGTTTAATCAAAATTTTATTCCAAAATGAACCACGTTTTCAAAATGAACTATGGCAGTCAAATATACATATACATATCAAATATATTTCATATGATGCTGCCCAGTTGTATCTCTTTCTAAGAACAACAATGTATTTTGCATTTTGATCACATTTAGTTGGATTAGGAAGAAGCCATGTTGACAGTGGACCATATCGCTCAGTATTTTAATATATATGTAGCATAGCACCCATAAAGCTTGTTTTAATTGATCTTCCTCGGGAGAGCTTTTATTGATTTTGTGTATATGTATAGGTATATTTTGACTGGCTCTGTTGAAGATGTTTTCAAATAGACTTCACACAGATAGTTAATTCCAACTGTGTTTTATCGAAAAGAGCTTTCATAAACATCGGTTTCTTAGGATTTTCAATAACAGTTGTCCGGGTTTTCTCTACTTATGATATGTGTATTATGGTTTCACTAATGGTTGCTATTTCAGTATAACTGCTTGAATTGAGTACAGGGTATGGAGTTAGGAATGCGTGAGTTAAATTGATGGGAATTGTATGGGAAGTACCAAAAGAAGAACAGGTTAATTTTACTTTAAATTTATGCAAAATTATAAATTCAGGCTCTGACAAAAAGACTGCTGCAGGTTACTAATTAAGAAAAAATGTAATTTCGGAAATGAGTCCATTTTGTATGGGACGTACTAGAAAGGGAGGGACGGTGCTGTCCATTTTCATTTTGAGAACCAATTTGCTCAAATGCACAAAGCGCATCAAATTTATTTAATGCAAATAAATAAAATGTGAATATTAGAACATAACGAATATGTGGGGAATCGACTGATTTTTTTTCAAATTCCCACATGCATAATTGTCTAACGCAATGGACGAAAATTTAAGTTGCTGCAGTTCTACTGTTACAAGGAAAAATTGAATTTCAGAAAATCGCTCAATTTGCGTAGGAGGTACTAGAAATAGTGGATCGACACATTCCCTTTGCAATCTTTGGCTAACACTTGGAGAAATATTAGGCTGTGCAAAGTTGTAAGAAGCTTCATAATGATTTACGATAGTTATTGCGTCTACCAGCCAGCCAGTCGAATGACGACTCAATTAACATAAGAATTTATGAAGCATATTTGGCCAAAAGTTCCTTGATTCTTCTTTAAATGCTTTTACATTTTCACCGTATTAAGTAATGCATAACTTCATTGGTTTGGGGGAGGATAACTAATATAATGTTAAATTAAGAAATTTAAAATGATATTGAGAACGTACAAAATCATATTGAGAATTCTAATTTTATACGATAAATTTGATGTCCAAACTGATATCGTTGATATAAAAAAGTACAAATTTGTTGTTGGAAACTTTAATTTGATGAGAATTTGCAAATTCAAATTGAGAAAAATCTAACTGATATTAAAAAACAGAAATCTAGAAATTCAAAACAAAAATTAATATTCGTGCTATGTATAGAAATTCCATTTTCGGTTATAATAAATTTAGTGAAAAATCATGAAGAAAAATTCATCTCTAGGTCTTGTGATGATAATCGCAAATTAACAAATTTTTTATTCAAATTTTATAATTTGATTCAATTTCCATAATATCTCTTTTTAAATATCAGCATCACACGGATATGTATTTTCTTAATATTAATTAGTGAAAAGACTGAATAATGAAATCATTTGAACTCTGCATTCATGAAAAAGTGTCATTTAGATATTTCAAATGAAAAATAAACTTGTTTCGGAATCTCTTTCATATTCCCACTTTACCAAGCAAATCATTTCAAAGTTTTTTTTTCCAACAAATTATTGCAGAAATCGTAATTACAATCAAGAAATGCCAATTTCAGAACTTCTTTAAATAATTTCACAATTTAAAGCAGATGGATATCTCAGCTCTGTGACAAAGAGAAAAAGAACAGAAGAAAAAATTGGACAATTTTAATAACAACCCGAAATTGATAAGAATGATTTGCATTTGTGCCTGTTGCTGCATTACATTCATCGCACATATTTCACGCTCCACTCAGGCTGTGGGTTAGTAGTAAGTAATGCATATTGGCCAGGCAAAAAGTAAAAGTCCTGGTAAAAATACCAACACAATATCAAACGTTCCCCTGAAATGCTCGCGCGCATGTCTGCTCTATTGTGAGCAATTTATTCTCACTTCCATTCCACTGGAAGTTGGTTAAAGCGGTTGGAATTCTCACGCCTCTTCAGCAATGTGGGTGAGAGGTAACCGGTCGCTTTTATCCAGCGGTTATTAGCTTTATTTTGTTGTTTTGTGGCCAGTGATGCGTTACATATGCTGGCGCTTTCAGGGGAGGCTGCTCACTCCTTTGATTCTGATGTGCGAACCGGACTCAACATTGGAATGTAGGTAACTTGGTTATTAGATGTTCTTTGTTCGAGTGTGAAAGCTTTTTGGGACAAACCTTTTGCAGGTTGTCAATTTGCTACGACTGTGGGAGTTCAAAGGTGTGTGTAATAAGCAAGTTGGTAGGTTGGCTGGATAAGTTGTAGTGTTAGAATTTGTTTTGTCTTTTGGAAATGCAATTTTCAAGGATGTGCTTATATGATAAGTAGTAGCCATGTAACAGAGTAGGTGTTCCTGGCCGCACAATATTCACAACACACACAGACTTATAATTATATATCCTTACCCACACTTAAATGTTGCATTTTCAAATGCCACACCGCATATGGCTACGTATGCGTGCTGGTTAGTGTATGAGTGTATGATACGTGCATAATTTATTAATGATAATGAAATTTATTTTTTAGTTTGCACAAACTTTCTTTAAACGTGATAACATGTTGAGAGTACAAATTTTAATTAAGATTGTTTTCATAAAAAAGGAGATTTAAGCTACAACTAAGGACAGAGGAGTTAAGCAGTAACAAGGATACATATGGATGTAAATGTTCCTTCATATGCAGGCTTTAAATTGAATAGTAAATTAAATAACATTGAATAATGTTAAGTTAGCCATAATATATCCAAATACCAAGGATATATTATATCCTTGGTGGTTTCGTAGCCAATATAAAAACTGATGGCATGCAGAAAGCTGCATTATCTTGGTCTCTATTGCGGAATTTGTCTTTTGTCTATCGCATCTCCTTCAGCATATTATGCTTGGGGTTGAAACTTATCTCCGAAGAATATTAGCCACTGATAGTTCTATAATTTATAAGATTTTCTGATGTTAAATCAACAAAAGATGCACTTATTGGTGTACT
>JAHXMU010000161.1:184580-197687 GCA_019455685.1 Philornis downsi
AGATTTTCTGATGTTAAATCAACAAAAGATGCACTTATTGGTGTACTCGGTTTATGAAATGAGAATGTTAGTATTTCTCAGTAGCCCCGTCCACAATTAGAGTGGTGATATTATAAATTGTATGAATTATTTTTCCCATATCTTTTAATTTCCGTAAATAAAAAGTTTGTGTAAATATCAAAGACATAGCATGTATTCGGAGGTGGGTTTAGTAGCCCTACTTTGCAAAACTGCCCTAGTTTCTCGCTATCTTGTTACACTTATAATCCATAATGCCATGAATGGGGTAACGACCGACTCCCAGCCATATAATATTTTTAATATTTTTTAATAAGATGTGGCGATATCTTCTTTCCTACCAAATGCCACAGTATATTGTCTTTGATTAGAGAACAAATAGAAAATTTATTCATAAAATTCAGCAAAATGCAAAATGCCGATTTGGCTCAGCCAGTCATTGCGGTTTTTTTTTTTGGTGGTCGCTGCCGCCGTCTGCTCAATCGGTTTAAATGGGCTTCGATCAGCCGCTGAAGATATCGGTTTGTAACCACACTTTTAGCTAAGTCATTTTAAAACTTCTATTGCACACTGGTGTAATACTCCAAAAAACTCGACACACTTCCGAAACATTCTTGTACATAATACAGACTTCACTGATTAGAACACGCAACGGTGTTTAATTATGGAATTTCGGGCGAATTTCCTTTTTTTAAGGTCTCACTCACGATTTCACTATTAGAACCGGAGCCAAAAAATGGGAACGATTGAGTCTTCTAAACATGTAATCACTTTACAACGCGTGGTAAATATTTACGGGGTTTTAATAAACTAAACTTTACTTACCCAGTTTAAGGCAGGGATTCACCTCAAGCAAAATTATTTTTCCTACACGAGAACCGCACGTAGAAGCGCAATTTTGAAAAACCCAATAATATCCCAGGTTTTCGCGAATACAACCGCAGTTATGGTCTATCAAACCTCTTACAACTGACTTTTTTAATTTTTTTCGTAATTTTTAAGGATAATACGAATACTGAACTTACAATCAGCTATTTGCTGATGGTGGCTCCTGAGAAAAATTAAACAAAATTCTGGTTGAGATCAATACCAGTATTTAATTAGTGTTTTTTTCTAAATTTATTTGTTTGCTCTTGTTGAATAAATTTAATTACAGTGAGTGTTAATGTGAGCTAAACAAGTTTTCAGTTGTGGAAATTTCCTGATAACTCAAAAAGTTAAAAATATTTTTCTAATGAAGGAAAATCTAATAACGAAAGTTGTCAAAACATGCAGTGTGAACATTTAATCATATTTTTTACAAATTGTATTACATTGTAAATTGTATTAAATCTGTCGGCGTTCATTATTATTTCATGTTTAATCTGATGCAAATGCTTCCAAATTATAAATTAATGTAAAGCGTGATTTTTTAATCGTAGTTTTTTTAAAAATCAAATAAAACACTCAAATTTGCGTCATATATTAAAATTTTTTATTGGAATCGATAAATTGGTTTTTGTCATTTCATTTTTAAAGATAATTTCACGTAAATGTTGTCCGCGGCTCCGTCTCCAAATGTTCATTCGGAAGGTCCAATTTTTCGTTTTTTCGAGCATTTTGGCATGTATTCCACGAATAACGCGTGTTATGGTATCCTGTAAGGCTTCAATAGTGGGGTTGGCTTGTCCACATAGACTAACAACTTAGCATAACCCCACAAGAAATAATCAAGAGGCGTTAAATCGCAATATTTTGGGGGCCAACTCACAGGGCCAAATCCATTGAGATATATCCATTGTTTCACGAGCAGTGTGGCATGTTGCATCGTCCTGATGAAACCACATGCCAACCAAGTTCAACTCAGCCATTTGGGGCAAAAAACAAAAATCGCGTATCATGGCTCGATATCGTTCGCTGTTGACGGTAACGTTTCTTCCACGGTCGTCTTTGAAGAAAAATGGACCGATGATGCCAACAGCCCATAAACCACACCAGACTGTCGTTTTTTCGGGATGCATCGGTAATCCATGTATGGCATGTGGCTGGTCATCAGATGTGACAGTTTCGCTTGTGTACGTATCCGTTCTGCAAGAAATGAGTCTCATGGCTGAACACAATTTTTCGATAAAACAGCGGATTTCTATTGAGCTTTTGTAAGACCCATTCACCAAAAATTAGACGTTGTGGTGGGTTCGAATATTTTCTTCGGTACGCACTCTACGCATGCGAATCGATGGTTTTATGTCCAAAAAATGGTGCGAAATTTGGAGATAACAGCATGAATTGTTGATTTAGCAGGTCGATTATGACGACCATAAAATGGTCGTTTCTTACGATGCACATTTGTCACAGAGCATGAATTTTGATAATAAATAATGGATAGTCTTTCCATGATGAAATGGCAGAGCACACTGTACACTTTTCATTTTGACAGATGACGTTTCGACGTCATTACCAACCAGTGCTGCCAACCTGAAAAACTTAAATCTTAAAAAATCTTTTTATTGTATCAGTTTTAGGGTAAGTTTTTCTTTCTAATACAAAAATTTAAGAAACTGACCATCATTACATTTAGCCGCCGCAGCTGATCAGAAGCAACCCCATCGCCACTACCGACATTTTTATATCGGCTCTTCTTGTATGGATAAGGGTTTCCTACTGTATTGATTACATTTAATTTCGTTCTTAATCTGCCTATGATTAAGAGACATTTTCATGTTAGATTTTTGGATCTCATTTCGAACTCTTGAATGCTTTCAACAGACAGGTCATTAGAATACCTCGGCTTATGTGGAGTCAATGTGTTCCTCCAAAAACGAAGAATCATTTTTAAAATTTAAGAGTGGGTGAAATGAACTATCGATTGATCATTGTTTTGATTATTCAAAACGCATGATAAATTGATTAATCAGGCAGTTGGATAATTAAAACTTGAGTAGCCGAATATTCCATATATCATAGTTCGTATCGTGTGCCACTCAAAACATCCTACTATAACTTTTTGGGCACATTCAAAACTTGTTCCTTCTATATTTGTTCCTTATTTTTTCCGTTTATAAAATATTTCAATTTTGGAGAAAATGTTTAAGTCTACTTAACTAAAATTTAAATTATCTGTTAAGCACATCTTTGAATAATCCGAACTTTCGATTAATCGGTTAGCTGATTAACTTAAATTTGGATTAATTGATTAACATTTCTTTTTCCATTGAGTTATTGAGTTATTTCGGAACCAAACTTAAAGGATATCGATAAAACCCGTATCGAAAACCACTGCGTCACGCAAGAACTGTATTGTAACAATTTTCCTAAAAAGTGTATCATTTGCCATGCTTAAATTGAAATCTTAAATACTTTGTTTAATAAAAATGTGGATTCGTGAACATCAGCTTTATTTACAAACACGTTGATTTGAAATAAAGTTTAATTTAACCGATTTACGCCAGTCCTATCAACGAAGATTTATTTGTATACAGGAACTAATAAATTTAAGGTGAAAAACAAGTGAGATATTATGATTAAAATGTCATGGAAATGTTGAGAAATTTTCTAATTTAATAATAAAAACAAATTTTAGAATTATTTCCATGAATAATTTGAGCGTTGGCGAGTTTCAATTGGATTTGGTTCCTCATTGCATTGCATGGTACGTTAGTTAATGAAAAATGTGTTTCTGGAGATATTTTAAAAATGGTGCAGCTTAGGGAAACGGACAGCTAAGTCTGAAATGTTATATGAACCACCTGGAGAAATATCAGACTTCATTTCTGCATGATTTTATTTGTAACTTTCTTTTTCAATATATATATTTCCTATAGATTATTATATGATTATTTCCAATTGTTACAAAAGGTGTAGCTAAATTAGCATACGGCCCCACCATATGGTGGCTTGGGAGAAACTTTGTTGCTGCTTGACTAATGAAGGCAACTACAGGCGACTACAGAAGTTCTGTACACAGCAAAAAACGACTAATTAAGAAATTTCGCAATTATTTGTTTCTATAATTTAAATCGCTCGGAATTTTTCTGTAGAAAATCAAATATTATGGCTATCTGAAAAAATGAATTTGAATCAGTTGGGGGCTTTTTTTTACTAAATTTAAAATAATACGGTTAAGTTCTAAACAAATATGCACAAAAACAATTTAAAATTCAATTCAAAAATTTTTTTGTATGGAAATTTTCGTAGAGTTATCCATACTTCGGTTTCAAAAGTAAAGTTAAATAAAACACACATAAAGCTATTATATGACTACGATAAAACTTTTATTTCATTACAATGATTGGACCTTGCTGTTATGTACGAAGTGCCATGTCATTTAAATGGCCGCCTTTAGATTGGCTGTAGCAGTGGAGCCACTGCAGCGGCATTTTCGAAAAAATATGTCCAAATGTCACCTCCAGACCACAATGCGCACCAAACAGTCACTTTTTCCAGTTGCAATGTTTTTTCCATAATCACTTCTGGGTTCTCTGATCCCCATATGCGACAATTTTGCTTGGTGACGAGTAGGAAATGAGCTTTACCGCTAAAGAAAGTTTTGTTCGATTAAACGCCCAAGTTTAAATCACCACTTTTGTAGTAAGTTTTAGTTATTGTTACGCGTTCTTCGGTTGTTAAACGATACATAGTCGTAAATGGCAAACCATTCACTAAATAAATAAATAAACTAAATGAATAACACTTCAGATGGCTGGTATCTAACAGCTGATAGCCTTGCCAGACCAGCTGTTTTGAAACCACTAAATAAATATACATTTTTAAATTTCAAACCATTTAGGATTTCTAAAAATTTTAAATTACAATTAAGAAAGATTAAGCTTCGCGATCTTGTAGTTTTTTTTCTATTAAAATAAATTAAATACTAATTTTTTTTTATTTTACATGTAATACTATTTATTATATTTATTTTTTTTTATAAAACTAATAATAAATTGGAAAAGAAAAATAAAACAAATTATGATATTTATTTATTTATGTATCTAGCTTTTAGACAAAAAAAATCAAATTTTTAAAATTTAATATCTTAAATTAGAAGTTTAAGTCTTCCAATTCTATTCTTTTTGCATAATAATTGTGTACCAAAATCACTCATTTCCATTTTTTGGAAGAACTCATTGTGATGATTTACTTGAATTTTTTATTATTTGCACCACATCTACCGCATTCATTTTGATTCACCCTAATATAGTCAATTTTAGCATTCGTCAGTGTCGTACTTGCCTCGTCGGTCGATGATTTTAGGCAGTTTTTTTTGCCAATGATGCCTATGTGTACACCTTTCGTTAAAGGTGATATTTTCTCACAATTATTTTAAAAAATATACTGAAAATATGCTATATGACAGACTGTCACCCTGTGTAAATCTTCTTCTGATGTAAAATGGTTTGCTAAGACTTCGTGTCGGCCAAAGAGTTATAAAGGAGACAGGAGTGGCAATGTCGATCAGGCCCATACAATCCTAAAGCCGCTCTGATAACGTCCAATCAGACCAAGTACATATAGAATAGACTTTAGTCTTTCACATTCGACAGAACCTTGTAAGCTATTGGGAAAACACTAATAAAACGTTAGGCGGTACGCAACCTAGTCTCATTTTTTTTTTTTGCTCATGGTATGTAACCCTCTAGGATTTTAATGATTTTAAATGAATTCATCAAACTGTGTTTAGAAGCTAATGCATGTCCAGAAACTGATGCGACCTTAAATAAAATTCTGATATGTTTTCAGTAACCGCAATTTTGTTGTTGGTAAGCCTTAAGACTTTGCTTTGACTCGGTGCCGGCCAATTTATGCCATGGTCGATAATTGGAGTGATTCCTTCACTCTGTCACTATACTCTGTCACTAATAGAAATGTTCTTTCCACAATTGCAGCACATTTTACATATTTGTGAGGAGATTTTCATCATTGTCATTGTCAAGAGTGGAGCCTTATACTATTTTGTTTTTTTTTTTTTTTTTAGTAAAATTTTTAGACTCCAATTATAACCCTGTATTTCTCTGTATTCTTCCATTTCCGCTCATTCTATATGTTTTTCCTCCATTCAAAAAGACAGTCTGTCCTTTTTTCCTCTCCTTAACAGCATGCCCTAAATTTGGTTGCAGTGCCGCCAGGTTTGCCTCGGCTCAGTTTTTCACACCAATATATGAAGTTTACGGCAGTAGAAATGTCAGAAGTAGAACCGATAATTGAGACAGTTTGTTGGACCAGACTGCGTTTACAACAAAGTTTTCTTATATCTGGTAAAATACTTTTATATATGGTTTTCATACGCCTTCTCAATTTTTTCATTTGCTCTGGATAGATCTTATACTGAAACTAGATTTTAAATTATGTGATTTTGTTAAAGAAATATTTTAAGCTTTAAAAAGTGCTTTCAGTTTGCCTCTGTAGTTTATAGTTGGATAGAGCACTCAAGCGTTGTAGAATATTTTATTATGTCATGCGAAAGCTCTCAGGATGTGATTTTGTGCAAATTTATAATTTTATATTAATATCAACAAGAAAAAAAGAGCCACTTTTGATATCGTAAATTCTGAGTTTATATTTATTTTAGAAATTAATAACTCCGCTACTCTTACCATTATAGAAACGTAAACATATCTTACATATGTTTATTTATGTCATAATTTTTTTTAAAGTGCATTAGCTACCTCACGGTTAATTTAAAATGATAAAAAATAGTGTCTGAATTTACATTTAATAACTAGTATTTATCAAAAAAACACGTTTGGTTTGTCGGGCTGAGCAGTATTCCGAAATAGCAAAAAATGGACAAACAATTTTTAAATTTGGATATTCAAGTTAAGAAATCATATTTTCGAAATCATATCATATCTCGTTTTCAGAAAGAGAAACCTTCTATTTCTATCTGCTTCAAATTTTGTCGAATTTTTTCAAATACGAAATTGCACCGTACAATATATAGAGTTATATATGTATTTAGTAGTTTCAAAATTGCCGGTCTGGCAAGGTTATCACCCGTTAAATGTCTGTCATCTGAAGTGCTATTTATTTAGTGAAGGTTCTGCAATTTACGAATATGGATTGTTTAACAACCGAAGAACGCGTAACAATAGTTAAAACTTACTAAAAAAGGGGTGATTCAAAAGTGAACGTACAATCGAACAAAATTTTCTTTCGCGATGAAGCTCATTTCTCACTCGGTGGTTGACTACAACAAAAGCAAAATTGTCGCATATGAGGCTTGGAGAACTCAGAAGTGATTGTGGAAAAGCTATTGCATCGAGAAAAAGTGACCGCTTGGTGCGCATTATGGTCTGAAGGTGTCATTCGGCCGAATTCTTTTGAAAACTACCTCAAAACGATCCAGATGCGGCCATTTAAATATCATTGTATTTCATACATAATGCCATTATAATGAGATATAACCCAAAAACGGCTGTGGAAAGCCATTGCATCGGGGAAAAGTGACCGTTTGGTGCGCATTTTGGTCTGGAGGTGTCATTGGGCCTAATTCTTTCGAAAACTACCTCAGAACGATCCAGAGGCGGTCATTTAAATATCATTGTATTTCGTACATAATGTTGTACATAAGTTGCACTGAAATCATAGCTTTATGTTTGTTTTCTTTAATTTTACTTGGAGACGAACAATGAATAATTCTTACACTAAAAATACAGCAAGAAATTTACTAATTTATCAGACCTTTTTGACACCATCATAAACAGAAGTCATACGCAATGGTTCTCCCCAGTGCATATCGAATTTATTTATATAACAAACGTACATTCTCGTATCCATAAGACTCATCCAAACTTTGTTTCCTTTCTACACGCGCTTCCACTATAAGTTATTGTTCGTTTTTTTTTTCGCACAACATAATCCTTCGAATTGTAATTAACGTTCCATGCAATTGGAAATAAATGCACTGTAAAAGTTTCTCCACAATTTCAGTGAAATATCGCTTGAATTTGTTTTGTAGAGTCTTTGTTGGAAAACTTTATAATAAAGAAAAATCTCTCACAGAAATATTAAAATGAAACGCGTTGATTAAAATTCACAGAATTCTAGCAAACACGTAGTCGACGACATACGAAAATCGCAAACAACAACAAAAGGAATAACATATTTTGCAACGCAAATAATTTATGCATAATTGCAGAAACAAACTTTTGAACAACAGCATTCTTCCGCAATCCTCATTCCTATTTTATAAACATATACATATAAATAAAAAGAAGGATATAATTGAAGGTAATTTAGCGAAATATTAATCTGTCACTAAGTGAAAGCAAAGTGATTGCACAATTCACATGAAATTACTAAATTGCAACGACAGGCCTGAAATGTGAATAAATTGTAGGCAATCTTGAATTGAAGTCAATTGTAGTAATTGAGAAAAGGACTTACGTAATATAGCGAAAGCAATTTTTGACATTGGTGTTTTTGTGACAGTTTTTTTTAGTTAAGGAACAAATCATGATATTGAACTAATATATATTTGTTGGTTTTGCAGCTACATACATTTTATTTCTGTTCGAATTTAAAGTTAATATGACGGTTATAAACACCAATTTTTTGATTTTAAATTTGTCACTCCATTTGTATCATCTTGAGAAATTCATATCCGTCTCAAGTAAATATATTTTCTATCGCCTTAAACTTCTCTGTCGAATCGAACACATTCTTCCGTTTTAATCCATCCATCAGTCATCCTAATTTTGAGGCTAAAGTCTATAAAAATATTAAATTTAAATCAATACAAATAAGCAAAAAGAAATCCATTAGTTTTCCAACAGATGCTTTAACTAATCTGTATCTCGTGTTATATAAATGCAATCTTATTATGCTAGATGATGCTTGGAAGATAAGAGTTCATATTCAAAAAACTGCTCAGACAGTTTGTAATTGCTTGACACGATATTGTTTGAGCTCGACACCAGCAAAACGCAAAAAGCGCAATATTTTAAAACTTTTCATCTGTAAAGCGAAGAAACCTAAGACACGTCGCTGAAAATGTGCATAGTACAGGGTGGCGCAACAGGGTTGGCGGGCCCATGGAGTTTAAGTCGCTATGAATCACTTCGACGGGAAGCGTCGCGTATTTTGCGTGCGCGCATTTCACGAGAACTCTCGTTCATATATTGCTACTAGGCGACTATATTGTGCTGAATATGGACTACGGCGAATTAGTGAAGCTCCGAGTGCTAATTTAATTAAAATATGGGTAAAGCGTTTTGAAGAGACCGGTTCAACATTTAAACCACAAGCAAATGGTCGCCCAAGAACATCTAGGACCGAAGACAATGTTGAGAGAGTTATGGAGTCAGTACGAGGAAATCCCCGCAAGAGATCGTCTGTCTTACAATTATCGCGACGAAGTTTGCAACGAATTTTAACATTGGATCTTAAACTGCATCCATATAAGCTGCAATTAACACAAGAATTGAAAGAGTCTGACTTTATAGCAAGGCTCGCATTTGCTAATGAAATGCTTAATCGATTTTCCAATTTTGACAATATCCTTTTCTCTGGCGAGGCTCATTTCCTTATGAATGGGTTCGTAAACCGTCAAAATTGTCGTTACTGGAACAGTGAAAATCCCAAAATCAAACACCAGAAACCATTGCATAGTCCTAAAGTGACAATATGGGCAGTAATCTCTGGCAGAGGAATAATTGGTCCTTTTTTCTTCGAAAATGCGCGGGGCCAAACCGCCACGGTTAATACGGAACGCTATGTTGAGATGTTGGACGGATTTTTGGCTCCAGAAATTGAAAGTTCAAGAATAGTGAATTCCAGAACTCGGTTCCAACAAGATGAAGCTACCTGTCACACATCAAATGACTCCATGACGCTGGTGAAGCAGATGTTCCCTGGCAGACTGATTTCGAAAAGAGGTGATATCCCATGGCCCCCACGTAGTCCAGACTTGACGCCTCTTGACTTGTTTTTGTGGGGATACCACAAACACAAAGTCTACAGTAATAATCCAAGAAACATCGTTCAGCTCAAGGGGAATATCCGTGGTGAAATGGAAGCCATTACACCAGTATTACTGAAGAAAGTTTTCAATAATTTTCGTTTGCGGTTAGAGGAGTGCCGTCGTAGAGAGGGTCACTATTTAGATGATGTTATTTTTAAAAAATAAACTCCATTTATTATTCTACATAGCCTTAGATTTATTTTAACCATACCTTTGAATTTATTTTTTAATCTATTTTTTAAATATGCACGTTCTATTGCGCCACCCTGTATTTGTGGTAATAATGTAACAGCGAATCAAGCTCGGTTTGCCTTTCATAGATGTCGTTCCGGTAATGTTAATGTCAAAGAAGCATCTGGATCTAGAAGGATAATTATTGGAAATGTTGACAAAATAACGGAATCCGTTGAGTCCAAACATCATATAAGCACTGTTTCGATTGCCCAGGAGCTAAATATTGGACAAAAAAACTGTTTGGAACCACATGAATAAGAACGGATACACACACGAGTTAACACAAAAAACCTCATGAATCTCAACAAAATGAAGCGGATGGTGATTGATGATGAAAAATGGGTCACTTACGATAACGTCAGTCAATAATGGTCTTGGTGGAATCACGACGAATCGCCGCTAGCGAAAGCAAAGTCAGGAAATTTTTTGATATGTGTTTGGGGGAAATGTCAGGGAATCATGAACAGCTTGTGAAAATCCATTGTCCCAATTTATTGCCCATAGGTACGAAAATTTCTGTGAGAAAGGCATGATGAAATTACCTTCAAAATTGCAACAAGTTATGGAAGAAAACGGTGCATATTTCATTTACTTCAGACTGCTAAATAAAGTCTTCAAGTTTATGTAAAAATAATAGATTTATTTGTAATAAACCTTATACATAGATCAGAAGAATTATTAGACGCAAATTTGTCTAATTTGGATCCAAATTAAAATTTGCAGAACAACAAATTCGCAGAAATTGGATGTAATTCCACAAAGTAGGTGATACGAAAAACAGTTTTTTGACCAAATTCATGATAAAATCCATGTTTTGTGTAAGAGTGAGGCCTATGAGCAAAATATGCTGCAAACAAGTGAGTTAATCGCTATTTCTATTAATTATCATACAATCCTCATTTAATTACAATTTCTCCACTATGCTAGTTTTCACACTTAGCCCTCATATTTACAGTCCATAAAATGAGAATTTATATTTTATTTAATATCCACAATGCTGTTGTCAGTTACAGGTTTCAAATTCATAAAATATGCAACATCACAGGTTCACTTTCAACGGTTTAACTTAGCCGAACTCAGCAGAAAGCGCCCAAGTCCTGCAAAAACATTTTATTTAAAATTTATTATTGCGCTTAATTGCATTAATTTCGGAGTAAACTTCAGTTCAGTGCATTTTTGTGCGATTTACTCGTATGTCGGTTCGTTGGTCGCGGCATCTGTTGCCGCTTCCAGATTCGTTGGTTGCCATGGAAAGGGATACGTGCAACAATGTGATGCAAAGTTAGTTAACCTGTGGGGCAGCTTAACTTTTCATTGTCGTTGTTGACGCTGTTTGTTTTTGTTTTCGTGCATTTTATTATTCCACTATGCAATGCAGCTTTCATGTTTTACGGTGTTTATTTATTTTTCCTCGCGAAAGGAAAGTGGGAGGCGATAGAAAACGGGAACAAAAGTTTTATTTAGTTTTACTCTGCCGTTCTTCATAACATTGTGGAAGGACGCATGCGGATAGAAATTTCATTTGCAACATGTTTACAAAATCTTCTTTAGGGGTTTAAGCAGAGCGAAAAAAATGACTATGAAATATAAAGAGTCAGGATTTGTTAGGAATTTGATGAGTATACATGTGTCCGTTCCTGAAGGATTAATGGTAATTTTAATGTAAAGTTACTTTACAGCATGCTTTATGTGGAAAAATAGGCTTCATTTTAAGCGATGCAAAGTGATGATGCGATAGAAGACATAAAGAGTTATTAAATATTTTTGATAGGTCTCGAACTGTTTGTAATACCTTTCATATTTTCATCTTCTTAGTATACCCTTTGATCCAATTAATGTCCTATAAGCGGTGCATGAACCACTTAATTTAAGATGATTTGCGTTACTTTTCATTTAATATCCAGGCTGACAATATTGCCTTAAGTTAAGGTTAAGCCCAGGTAAATAATTCCATATCCATATCCAATTTATAGTTGTCAATATTATGACATTGTTGTAGGCGTGAAGAGACTTTGTTCGATAAAAAAAAGGTAACTTGTTACCCATATTTTTTACATGAACTAAATTATAATATAATGTATATACATCTGTAGTAGCTCCATATACGGAATTTTACTTTTTTTAAATATATGTTAAATTGAATGTTTAATTCCACAGGAATTTACTTCTTACAATCTGAGGAAGCATTTTTGCTATTTTTCTTTTACTGACTTTTACACACTTTTAATTAAAGAGTTGGAAGATTTTAAAAATTCATATGTTTGACAATCCAGATGCAGCGCTTTGATCTTCCATTTTTCGCTACTTAGGCGTCATAAAGGAAATGTGCTGCTTTATTTTGGTGGTTTTTAATTTTGATAATTCGAGTTTCATCTACCGGGTGGGCCATAAGGGTGTTGGCGGATTAAATATTCAATTAAAAAAAACTACGAAACATAAAAAAATATATTTGTATTTTTAAAAAGTAGAAGCATGGGAATTTTTAAGACTTAAAAATAATGTTGTCCAAATGGCTTCCCTCGGCTGCTTGACACTCCTGGAACCGAAGTCGCAAATTTTGGAAAACTCGTTGAAAAGTTGTTCTCGGTATTTTGTTACTTTCCTAAATAATATTCCTCTTCAACTGCTCTAAATTGGTCAGATTATTCTCGTAGACTACCGATTTGAGGTAACCCCATAGAAAATAATCGCATGGAGAGAGATCGGGGCTACGTGGGGGCCATTCAATATCCCCCCTTTTCGAAATGAGTTTTCCAGGAAAAACATTTTTCAGCAGCTCTATGGATACCCTAGCCGTATGACATGTGGCCCCATCCTGTTGAAACCACATCCTCGAGATATTGCCTTGAAGTTCCTTCAAAGCTGGCACCAAAAAGTCTGCTAGCATGTTGCAATAATTGTTCGCTCTAACCGTCATC
>JAHXMU010000162.1:0-42705 GCA_019455685.1 Philornis downsi
TAAATCTCTCACTTCCTGGGAAACAATTTGTTTTGGCTGTCCTGATCTGAAAGCGTCGGTTACGGAGAAGTCGCCCGTAAAAAGTTTTTTCATTTGGTCCGTTTTCTTTGTAAGCAGACTTTATTTTTCGGCTGGCTTCCGCAGCCGTTTTTTCTTTTCGGAAATAATACAGCATAATATGCCTAAAATGCTCTTTTTCGCTCATTTTTTCCTACTTTTTAAAACTTTTATTTAAAATGCTATAACCACTCACGACTAGAACCTGAACAATAGTAAACAATAGCACAGTTTAGAGAAGGAGTGGAAGGAAGTTATGATAGTGTTTGAAGGAACTCTACGTCATGAGAAGTGACGTATGGTGAACTAACGAACTGACCGAACGAACTTTCCAAATATTCCGATATTTTTGTTAGCGGTTTTTCTATAGGATAAATTATAAGGTTTTAAGGAGAAACTAAAATCTTTTAAACCAATAAATGTGCTCGCTTTGTCCTGTCAACCTTGTGTTGAACTACTTTTCTAGTGTCTTTATTTCCTGTGCTCTTCCACGTTGAATTTCTTGTAGTTATTTGTACAAATTTTTGCAGATACCTGTAACATTTCTGAGCGCCGAAGAACTTTTATCATAACATTTTGAAAATTAAGAACAAATTCCCTTGCTTCTCGTAAATGAAACGTGGGAGAGCCTTCCAATTCAGTGAGCTTTCCACGCATTCTGTTTTTGAATTATCTCAGCGGGTCCTATAGTTTAACGACAATTCGAAGCATTTATATGATTTATCGATTACTCGAGGTGTTCGTCAGCCACATTGAGGTAACAGCCTCTCAAACAATCGTAGGTGGTTGTATGCGGTGTTGAACCTGCGATCATGCGAACGATAATTACGTGTACTATCCATCATTGGTCACAAAACTGGAACAAAAACCGATAGGTGCTAGACTCACCTCTTGTTGGTTGATTAATTTCGACGCTGCAATGCTTGAAAAAAGTCGCATTAACATCGGATATGCGGAATGCGGAAATACGGAAAAGTTTTACAATGGATCAATTCACATATCAATTCCAATTTACAAATCCCTTCCTTTCCAATATTGAAGCAATTCCCTCTGAGTACGATTCGTTTTCTTTGTAATCCAAATTCTAAAGATTCCATCTGACTTAAGTACATTTACATTACATCGCCTTTTGCTAAAAATTTCTGTTTATCACACTACGTAAATTAACATCTTGTGTACATACGAGTATATGCAGAAGTGAGACATGGAAGTATTACAAAGTTAATGAAAATTTGCATATTAATTAAACAACAAAAAAAAAAATCTTTTCTTCGTTTAATATGAAAATTATAAGCGCAAATGGCTAAATGTTCAATTGCTACTGGCCAAATGAACGAAATTCTACAAATCAACATCATTAACATCAGAACAATCAACATTATGATTATTATTTAATTTATTTAAAGACCGCTGGCATAGTTTGTGCAAAAGCCAATGGCAAAATAAACTTAAGTTAATTCGAAAAAAATACAATTATTTTCAAAACAAAACAACAAAACGCAGACCACCACCAGCATGAGGATAATTTAGCTTATGGGCTTTGGTAACTTTTTCCCATTTTTTGCCATTTGCTGTTACTTGGAAAATGTTATTCCAAAAGTATTCAAATTGCTGACAGATCATGATATCGCTTCAATGACGGAAACAACAGTGGTGGTAGATGGATATTTTCTATGCTAGAAACGAAATCAGTGGAGCGTTGTTAAGGTCAAATAGCCGAGGAATAACAACTCTTACAGAGTGAGCAATGTTGATTGGTGGAGATGGTACTGTTATGGCCGATTTAAGGCTGCAACAAAGTGGACGAAGAGTGTTTATAACAGTGGCGACGAATTATCTAAAGGCTTGTTGGCCTTAGAAAATCTAACGGAGGACGTACGCAGAGTAATGTACATTTTAACAAATAGCATCCATGCGATTTTGAGCAGATTTTATGAATTGATTCAAATTCTATGGCTAAGGCTATACAGAAAAATGTTTGAATTATATGCAAAATTAGAAAAGAAAATAAGTCTTAGCAAAAATTCTCATAGAATGAGCGATATTAATTGCCGATTTAAGGTTGCAATAAAGTGGACGAGGAGTGTTTTTAACAGTAGCGACAAAATTAGAAAGCAAAACTGTGCCCACGTCTAGGAATTAAAGGTTTAATCATGACATATATCCGTATTTAGTTAGTTAACATTCGTAGCACTTCTGCGTCAGCATTTGCAACTGTTTATAATCAGTTGATTGAATTTAAACATCAATTAAGATGCACGGTGTTTGAAGTGCCAATAATTATCGATAAATTTAATTATGCTCTTTTGATTTGGTGGAAAGTGAAAATGCATGAGCCTGCTAATACCAAAAGAATTTTACCTTTGCCCAAATATTGGAGAAATAAGTCTTTGAGAAATATTTGGGAATGACAAATCTGTAGACGAAAAGGTTGTCGCCTTTGTTCACCGTGGACCGACAGTTTTGGGACAGTGTATGGACACATCTAAATATAATCCAGCAGAACTTTCAATTGACTTCACAAGAACAACTATCTACTGTGAGTGATAGTTGAGTGAGTCTAAGACGGTGGAATACAAAAAGTGATGTTTTTACCAATGTTAAATTAAGATATAATATTGCTGTATTTAAAATATATTTATTGCCAGAACGGCCTTCCTCAAATATATAAAAATTGTAGATTTTTTTTTTTTTTTTTTTTTTTAAGTAAAAAAAAGGCAAAAGAGCCACAAAAATATACAGAATTTGCTACATCAAAAATATTCTTCATTTTTATCATTTTGCCGGTCAGTCTGAACAATAATATTAAAAAAATCGATTTGAAAAAAAACCCAACTGCAATTTTGCAGTTTCATTTCTGCACTGTTTTCGAAAACCATGTAAAGTAGCAATGATTTGAAATGCAGTATAATATAAACCCTGCAAAACAACTTGAAGCACGTCAAAAGACAGAACATTTTAGTTATCGTTAGCCGGCAAGAAAGCGACGTGTGCCGGTTTTATATTTCCAGCAGAAGTGCTTCCAGATTACTTCCAATAATGTAATTATATACTATTGGGTTGTTCGAAAAGTTCGTTCGGTTAATTCGTTAGTGCACCATACGTCACTTCTCACGACGTAGAGTTCCTTCAAACACTATCAAAACTTTCTCCCACTCCTTCTCTAAACTGTTTACTATTGTTTACTTGTGTTCTCGTTCTACTCGTGATTATAGCGTTTTAAAAAAAGTTTTAAAAAGTGAATAAGGGAATTTTAGGCATATTACGCTGTATTATTAAAGGGAAAACGGTTGCTGAATCCAGCCGAAAAATAAAGTCTGTTTATGAACAAAATGAAAGAATTTGCCAGAAATAGTTTAACAGATTTTCTACGGGCAACTTCTCCGTAACGGACGCTCCCAGATCAGGATGACCAAAAGAAATTGTTTATGAGGAGATGAGAAATTTAAATATTGTTAGGGAAATAACTGAAATAATCAAAAAAAATAAGTCTCAACCGTTCATGGGGTCATAAAAGACCTCGGATTTGTAAGCAATCTCGATATGTGGGTACCCCACTCTCTCACCCAGGCCTCACGCTGCCTTGCAGACCCGTCAGAAACTGCCAGAGCTCGGGTGGGAAGCTTTACCTCGTCCATGTACTCTCCGAACCTCGCCCCGCCCGGCTATCACCTGAGCAATCAGTTGTAAGAATTGAATTTCCATAACGACGAGGAAGTGAAAAATCGAATTGAAAGCTTTTTTCAGAAAAACCACGCGAGTTTTATGAGGAATTAAAAAGCTCTCAGAGAGGTAGGAAGAAGTTATTAAAAAAGGAGGAGATTATTAAGGGTGTCCCAACAAGAAGGCAAAATTAAAAAAAAAATAGTCAATGGTGTTCGGTATCGTCAAATAATAACCAATTTTTTCGTGCCTAGAATTGAAGAAATGAATGTGGAGAGCATGTGGTTTCAACAAGACGGCGCCACATGTCATACAGCCAAATAAACAATTCAATTGCTGCATCAGTCATTTCCCGGTCGTGTTATTTCGCGTTTTGGAGACCAGAATTGGCCCCCCAGATCGTGCGATTTAACACCATTAGACTTTTTTCTTTGGGGTTTTTTGAAGTCGATGGTTTACGCGAATAAGCCGACGACGACTCAAGTCTTAAAAGAGGAAATTGGACACTACATTAATGAAATACCGCAGCGTTTATGCAAAACGGTCATTGAAAATTTCATTAAAAGATCGCGTGTGTGCCAGCAAAGCCGCGGCGGTCATCTGCCCGATGTGTTGTTTCATACATAACCTCATTCTGTCTACTTTCCGATATAATAAAGTTTCACGATTTTTTTTAAATGTCTGTGTTTTATTTAAAATTTAAATCTTGCATTCTTCTTGGGACACCCTTTATAATAGACTAAAATAATTGATTTCTTATATATTTATTAGTAAATAAATTTATTTTAGAAACTAAACAAACTTTCCGAACCGCCCGATACTTCAAAGTAGGTAGTAATAATAACGCTATTTTTGAAAAAATTATGGTTAGGAAAAATTTAAAATTTGTATTCCTTTTTTCCCTCGAAAAGTTATAAGTTACACACAAATGTTGTGGCATGCATTTTTAATACAACGTTAATAAGTTAAAAAAATATATTGACATATTGGGTATATGTGATAACATTCAGTTTCTACAAATTTATATAATTTGATGTATTATATTAAGCAGGCAAACTATTACGCTCAAGCTATAGATTTTAAAATTCATTTAAGAAGTCCTTTTTTATCTCTAAGGACATGGGACCAGAAACAATTGGCTCAAGGAATTTTTCCACTTATCCAAGTTTAACCTATACAGATTTGAGCAAGAGAAAAGAATTAAAGGAGATTGATGAATTTCTCTAGTTTAATCTCATTGTAAAATGGTAAAAATTTGAAGAAAACCCAAATAATTTAGGTACATCAACAATGAATTTCATAAAATTTCCAAAATAAAAATTTACGTCTACAAAATTGGACACAACTGTCTTTAGAAGTCTGTAAGCTTCCAATAAGCTATATAATCACATAACATTTTAATGTTTTTGATCTCAAGGGTAAGATTATGGGTCAGGTACAAAAGAAAAATTTGGATGAGGAACCAAAAATATTCCAAATATTCTTACTTGTGTATATAAACCGATTCATCCGCATCCTAAAATCGACTTTAAAAAACGATTTGGTAACCAGTTCACAAAACAAAAAAACGCTTAGACATACGCTTATGGTGCTCGCTATGAAAAACTGAAACACTCTAAGGTTAAAAACAATTTGCGCCAATCGTGATCCCAGTCTTTTTTTCCTCAAGCATCTTCCGCTTCAGAACTAAGAATTGCATGTGTATTTTAAACAATTTAGTTTCGAACCAAGTACCTATATAATAAACAAAACTTTGGGAAGCATCCATTGGGAAAAGATGTTTCTTCCGCTATCTTTACCTGTAGAGCAAAGAGTCATTTTCATACCAGATACCTATTTCGAGGCCCTTTTAAAACATTACCATTTGATTGACTCAAAATTTAAAAGAAAAAATAAAACAAGATAAGGCTTTACCTTATTTTCCATTTTTTTTTTTTCATTCCCTTAGGCAGAATTTAATAACCAACAAACATTTGAAAATAGGCCACATAATCATTTACAAATTCCAAACACTGTAAATTGAATGGCGCCGAAAAAAAGGACACCGAATGGAAAAAGGACAAACAATCCATCGATTACAAGAACAAAACGGCAACAAAAGTAAAACACAATTTTTTTTTGTGTTATGCAAAGGAAAGGGGACAAAAAACTACTTTGATACTGAAACCTATATTTTTCAGGACTACATAAAACCACATTTAACGAAACGGCTTAATGTAAGCAAATGACCGAAAATTTCCTGAATAGCCAACATCCACGAATTGAATTGGGTGTAACAAAATTTTGGGGAAACCACCTCCGCAACCACGTCCAACCACAGCAATAACAACGACGACAACAACGACAGTAGCAGCAGCAGTAATCGTAACAACATTATCATCAGGAAAAGCAGCAGCAGTAACAGTACTCGTATTAACTGGTAAAAGTAATCCTATACAGTCGTCTCTTTGCCACTTGCCGCGGGTGTTAGTGGCCGTTGTTGCTGCTGCTGCTGCTGCTGTTGCCGCCGATGATGCTGATTACCCTGATTGTCGGCTGTTAAGCTCAATTGTGGTTGTGATTGTGAACGTAACTTAAGTGGACTCACACCCGGCGGTGTTGGAGGGGCTTTGCGTAATTTTGACGGCTTAATGGGACGCTTGGGTGGCAGTGGTGGCGGCGGCGGTGATATTGAAGCACGACGATTTAATGACGTATCACTACTACGCCTTGAATCGAAAAAGGAGGTATTACTATAAATTGCCTCCTCCTCGATAGTGGCATAGATTTCCTCGGCCGTCTCATAATATGAGGTTGGCTGGATTGTTTGCGAATTAAAATTGCGCTGCAAGGAGGACGTGGAGGAGTCTATCGAAAAGGAGGAAGTTGACGAGAAATTAACCATGGGTGATGTGGTGGTATTTTGATAATTGTTACCCGTGTTGTGGGCAACAATATCGGATATCTTGGGAAACTCTAAGTCGCTGTACGAGGGAGTGGGTGGTGCTGGTGGTGCGGAGGCCTCCCTCTTTATGTCACTACTATTTTTGGCCTTTTCTTCGGAGACGGGGGAGACTTTTGCTGTGGTTGTGAGTTTAGTTGGTGCTATTGGCGAAGCCGATTGATGTTGTTGTGTTTGTTCATTGACTTCACTCACCACTATGCGCTGCTGATGCATATGTAATTGTGGCGTCTGGTGTTGATGCTGTTGTTGCAGGATAACTGGATGTGCACCGGCTGTAGCACCTGCTGTTAGCACAGCCTGTGGCAGCAACACATAACCACCGCCCAGCGCAATTATGGACTGTCCCGGCGCTAGGACATGGGCAGCACTTGGCTGTTGCGGCTGGGGCAGGTTTGAATATTGTACGGGTAGTATTTGAGCTGTGGGAAAGATTTGTGTTGGTGACAAGGGATCATGGTGTGGGTGCACTGTGGCAACGGCGGTGGTCATGGTTGTTGCCACAACTTTTGACGACGACAAATCCAAACGTTGCTGGTCAGCATGGGAAGATATAGAAGTTTTGTTAGTATTTGAAATGGCTGAGGATTCACTCTCGCAAGCGGTACTACTGTTATCACTAACTATTGGCGAATCTTTCGGGGGTACATAGGAAATGGGAAGGTCGGGCATGGGTGGGAGAGGTAATGGAAAGTCTAAGTCATCGCAACTATCAGTAAAGTCATTTACCGGATGTCTATGGCTGCCAACATCGGGCACGGGCGGGGCTGTTTCGTGGGGCACACCAAGTTCAGGTATTTGGGATTTACTGCCCGACCTACGTAACTGGTTGCGCAACTCGTTCTCTTGTAGCAAAATAGTGCGATGGTCCTCTTCCGATACCAAAATGTTATCGGGTGAGTTTTCATGGATGAAGTCGGATGGTCTTCTCTGCGATGGCGGCACTTCGTCTATGGTAGGAGCGGCAAACATGGTCGGTACCGGAGGAACTGGAGGTAACGGTGGCAGGACTTCCAAATACGCCGACTCTTCCCTGGTCGTACTTATGGACGGCTGCAGTTTGGGCGGAAGTTTTGGCATTGTAGCAAAATTAATTGGAGGTGGGGGTGGGCTATCTTTCGGCCTGGAAGGACTTCTTGGCATGTTCACGCGTACAGGTAATTTTTGACTGGGCGAGGCGGAACTTGGCGCCGGTGTTGTGGGTCTGGATACTTCGTGTATTTCATTGGTGGTTGGATCATGTTCGAATACAGCGAAGTCCCCATGACCCACATTAGCACTTTGGAATGTTTCTAAAGCATAATTTTGCATCAAGTCCGCTTTCTTAATTTTCGGCTTTGGTAATGTAGGCGGAGGAGGTTTCTTATGTTTCTGGGTGGAAAGATTTTCAGTTGATTTGGATTGAATTGTCGCTATACGGGAAACAGGACTACTTGACACTCTTTCTGCTTGCAGCAAGTCTTCGTTAGACTTCCAACCAGATTTGGGGCCAAAGAAGTAATTATCCTTCGGGGAACGGGGAGACTTGGATATGGCCTTGGCTATTTCGGTGTACTCGTCGTCGGTGCGAGTTTTATCCAAAAACGCTTCACGGAATGGATTTTCCCTTTCAATTTCACTGGTAACCAAAACTTTTTCGGGCGGTGGTGGAGGACTACCCCGCCTAGTGGGTGTGGCATAACTGGGAGAGTTCCTGGAAGTGGCATGTTGCACGACCGGCGAATCGATCTCCTTAATTCTGGCCACAGTTGGCACTAGTGGCGGTAACTTATCAGGTCGTTTCTTTTCCAATGAAGAGTTATTAGACGACGAAGGACTGGCAGATCTAAGAATACCCTTACGGGGCATACGGCCCTTGGAAGGATTGTACTCTTGTTCGGACTCGTAATAGCGTGACACATACAATTCCGGTGTTTTGGAGCATTCATAATCGGATTTGGAACGTTCGTCACCACTTAGATCAAAGCTAACGGATTTACGATGATGGCCGCCATACGACGAGGACGAAAGATCAGGTGTACTACGGCCAGAAGGAGTTTTAACTTTGAACTTTTGTATTTTTTGGGTATCGCTTTCGGAATCACTGGTGTACCGAGCAGAATGATGCCGCGGTTTTTCGAAATAATCGGAGTCAGTATCCACATGCTCAGTTAGAGTTTCGGGAGAAGAATTCTCAAGTTGTTGTTGAGTCTCCTCAGCATCCTCCTCTTCTTCTATCTCCTCATCATCGTCGTCATCATCGTCTTCGTCCTCATCTTCGTCCTCATCATCATCGTCATCTTCGTCATCATCGTCATCATCTATAATGTACACCGGTTCAACTTTCACATCATCCGCTTCATCCTCAGTTTCCTTCTCGTTCACCATCTGCTTGTATTCATAGTGGGGATCTCTTTTGACTTGACTTTTTGGCGCCGCTTTGGATTTCCTCTGTTATTCATTTAATCCATTTTAAAGAAAATTCAAATAAATAATTTGGTTTTTCAATTAAAGTGAGGGGCGTGTGTGTGTTTGTTTGTGGTGGAAGGAAAGGATTAAAAAAGAACGGTGAAGAGAGAAAATTTTATTAGAAATTATGTAATTTAAGGTTAAAATTATGGCAACACAGGTGTAAAACACATTAAACGACACAGGACTTTTCACGTAAGTTGTGGCAGCGGGACTCTGTGACGGGGAAAGTGAATGAAACAGAAAATGAGGTGAAATTTGTTCGAGGTGTTGGACGCTACAATGACAAATAGCGTTTTCAATTATTGTCCAACCACAATTGGGTGAAGACAACGGGTGTGTAGGTGGGTGGGTGTATGTGGTTGGGTGAAAAATTCTTGGAGTGAGGTTAAGCTTACAATTAGTGTACCATACTCTGCATTAAGCCGTTTACTTTGAGCTCAGCGAAGGACATTCATGTCCCAACGTGTCTATGTTCAAATACAATTAAAATGATGTACGATAATTAATATAAGAAGAAGCCTTTATGCCGATAGCGTTTAAGAAATGTGAAATAAAACAAGGATGGCAACGAGACAAATGAAAGATAAATAGAAAAACAAAAGACTTGACATATAAATGAAAGGCACCTTCCTGATTATTCTATGATGGCTTTTATTTTCAGATAGTGACTTAATATGTACCTATCGTTTCATTTGAGGAGCAAAAGAAAAACAGTCCAAATTAAACAAATGTTAAAGAGGTCACAATTTGAATCAACCCCTTTGGCACTTAAATATGATATACTTATTGCTATTAACAGTTCAGGTTCCTGAGCTTATAGTTATGTCATAATACTATGAAGACATTCCAATGTTTCTGTGCTTCCGAAAGTTTCGATCTTAAACAGTTAGTAACTTCTTTATATGTCTACATAGAAGTGGCAGTTATTGGTAGGGAAATTTTCTAAATTCAAAAATGTTAATTTCTGATGATGCCCCATATATACCCATATATATTACTTACAAAAATAAATATCTTTTCTTTGAAATTCTATCGAAATGTTATTTCTTCTAAATGAAATTTGAAAGGGCAGATGATGCCATCCGGAATTTAGGGTGTGTATATATTCAATTTCTATCCATCGCGATCTAAATTGTACAACTTTATTGGTTTTCGAACACCTTTTTAAATAGAAATAATACAGCCGCATGAATTAGAACATTTGCTAGCATAATGAAAAATTTTATTTTAAAATTTATCTACCCAAAAATAACAGAAGAGGTGGTGTGGATTGCACTCAATTGCTTGTAGTGACTTAACTAGTTAAATGTACTTGCAAAGCACGAATATTGCTTAACAAAAACATTGGCAGGGACTATTAAAGTAATTTGACATGGGCTGCCGAGCGATGAGTAGTAACTCCCAGTAATCGCTCTTTATAATGTAAATTATTGGTTTGGTCAGAAAATATTTTTTTCATACATATGGTGCTTTTGTTATTTTTACATACCTTAGATGAACTGATTAAATCGCATGTCACGCCGTATATAACTTACATTTTAGGCTTCAATTTGTGATATGTCACAAACTTTCCAGCGGTAGATTTACTTTAAAATCGCATCGTGAATACGGAGGCACAAATAGAGCACCTTCACCATACGAGAACGGTCACAAAACTAGCCGACCTGCGTACAGATGGTGTCAGTAGTTTGAAAAAACTTAGTTTAGTGAAAAGTGACAAACTTATAAAACATATGTTTTATGCTTCAAGGCGCCACGTTGTTTAGTATTTTTATTTGAGCCATCCAAAGTAAACGGTTTCATGGGAAAAAATGTTTTCATGCATGGGAAAAATTGGTCACCGTTATGTAATTCAGTATTTCCATTTGAAAGGTCTCAGTTCAAACAATATTAAAGCCGAGCTATACTATACTGTGGGGAAGTCTGCTCCCTCGTTTACGTCTGTAAAATATTGGGTAGCAGAGTTTAAACGAGGCTGTACGAGCTGCCAAGACGAACATCGTAGTGGCAGACCAATTGAGATGTCCACGCCAGACACGATTAAGAAAATCCACAAAATGGTATTGGATGATTGTAGCTGAAATAACAGGCATTTCAAAAAGTGCTATACATCGCATATTAACTGAAGATTTATAGATGAGACAGCTGCGCTTAAGATGGGTGCTGCGCTTGCTTTCAGCAGAGTAAAAACAGCGCGTTGTGAAAACGTTTCAGTAGAGCGTATGACGATAGTTCGCCGTAATAAAGCTGAATGTTTGCCTCGATTTATAACCATGGATGAGACATGGGTCCAGCACTTCGCACCTGAGACAAATGAATAGTCGAAACAGTGGACTGGCATGGGAGAATCGTGACCAAAAGAAGGCGAAGACGGTTCCATCTGTAGGCACGATCATGGCGTCTGTTTTTTGGGATGCATACGGGATTATTTTTACTGATTATCGTCAGAAAGGAAAAACCATCTACGGCGAATATTATGTTAATTTATTGCAGCGTTTCGGTGATGAAATTATGAGAGCAAGGCGGCATTTGGCGAAAGAGAAAAAGTTGTTTTATCAAGACAGTGTTCCAGTTCACACTTCTACTATTGAGGTGGCCAAAATTAGTGAATTAAAGTTAGAACTGCTTCATCATGCACCTTATTCGCCAGATTAAGCTCCTCGTACTGTTTTCTAATTAAAAACTTGAAAAATGGCTGGGCAGTAACACATTTGCAAACAATGAAGAGGAAGAGTCTGCGGATAATGGCTATTTTAATGAGTTTGGCAGTTTTTACTATAAACAGGATATAGAAGGTATTTGAATATCGCTGAAAAAAGTGAATCGAGCTAAAGGGAGATTATATTGAAAAATATAAAAAATTTTTCCAAACTCTTTTGTATCTTCTTTGTTGGGTCGGTTAGTATTGGAACTGCCCTCGTATCTTGCTCCTTTATTTCAGAAAAGACAAAAAGCCACTGAAACATACCGGGGAATTTGTGACGTATATGGTTTTTTATAAAGCAAATATGCCAAAATTGGTTCACAAAATTTCGTTCCGAAAACTTCGCGCAAAGATAAGATGGAACGCTCGTCTAAATCAGATAGATTTCTACGACATTAAAACCATTATCGATTTGGATTGACACACTTCTGTTGAAGAGCTTGCAGAGAAGCCGACCATTGAAGACCATTTGAAACGCCTTGGGCTCAACGAAAAGCTGAACATTTGGGTTAGATTAAAGGTTAAAAGAAATCCGCTTGACAAAACAGATAAATACTAGCGATTTGTTGTCCAAACGCAACCAAAATGATTCTATTTTGAAACACATTGTCGCCGAAAATAAAAAATTGATTCTCTACAACAGTGGCAACCGAAAGAGGTGCTATTCCAAGCAAAATAAATGCTTGCAAGCCCCATTGAAAGTCGAATTGCACCAGAGAAAGGTTATGTTGTTAATTTTAATGATATGGTGGTTGCTTGAAATTCCCTCAAAGAAATCAAAGAACAGATCCTGGAGTCTATTATCAATAACTGATGAAGTTTAATGAAGCACTAAAAGAAAAATAAAACTGCAAAAATTTGATTTTCACCATGACAACGCTAACCTCACACATATTTTTATACTCAGCAAAAAGTATTGGAGTTTGGATGAAAAATAATGTCACTTCTAACTTATGATCCTGATGTCAGTCATTTATTCTGGAGTCTTCAAAATTTTTTTTGAATGTAATATCTTTAATACTGATAGGATACAAAAACCCAGTTATATTTTACTGGATCTGGCATTCCTCCAATCTGGGATCAAAAAGTTGAATTAACGAATGCAAAAGGTCTATGAATAAAATTACGCATACATCGTAGACCACAATTAATAATTTGAATTTTCTTTCTTGTCCACCCAATTTAAGAGTTTTTTTTTTATAACCGTCCAAATATGGCAAAAATAGAAAAATTTGAAAGACTTTAAAGCACGATAGCCAATGCATGCAAAGCATTGAAAAGTAAAATATCCTCCAGGGGATATGATAACAGACGGAATCGTTTAATTTTACAGTCAATTTTTAATTTTTAGATAGGCCGTTTCTACATCTATCAATATAGATGTATTCAATAATAAACACACTTTAATAGTCCTCGGGGGAAACTGTAAAAATATATCCTTTACACAGAAAACGACAAATTTATTTTCTGAGGATTTCTCAGTTTCCCCAATTTGAACTCTTTTGACTTGAATTCTCTTATAAAAATATTTAACTATTTCTTTTTTAATTCAAAATCGAATTCTACAAGGTATGAAGAACCAGTTTCTTTAAAATTGTAAAAATTAAATACAATTTGTAGGAAAACTTTTAATTCTTGGAACAACATTTCAAGACAGATCATTCATTCCATTACTGAGGTCTTTAAACCAAAAAATAACCCAGCTAAGAGGGTATATTTGTAGGAAAGCTGCATCAAAGGATGAACAATTTTAGCCTTACTGTGCCGGCCAATGAAAACGGTTAATCAACTTTTACATTGAAAACCGTGTGCCGGTTTTTTTGAAAATCGAATATTCGAATCGAATATTCGAATGACCAGAAAACCAATTGTTTTACTTAACTGATAATAAGCATTTGCTTTAATTTTCTAATTTTGCTATCTGATCATATTTTGAAAACTCATTCATTCATTCATTTTTTCTGAGTCTTTTGCGTTTGATTTTAGATGTACAAAGCAACATATTTATAGCAAAAATGGTGTAAATGAACTATACTCATAAAGAACGATTTTTTTCTTTACTATCTCATTGTCTTTATATCAATTTTTTATAGGAAATACTATATAGCGAATATACTTAGACAAACTCTGTTTACGGGAAACAAATTTTTTAGTCCTGCTGAACGAATTTTCATGCGATTTTTTACTTTTCTAACGGGCAACGTAAAGCATCTCCAACACAAACTCTACCCATCAGACAACAACTGTTTGAATTTGGTTTGAAATGGGTTATCCATTTAGTGGTTTCAAAGCCGTCTGGTCGGGTAAGGCTATCAGGTTTGCCATTTACGAATATGGATCGCTTAACAACCGAAAAACGCGTAAAAATAGTTAAAACTGCAAAAGTGGTGATTCAAACGTGGATTTTCAATCGAACAATATATTTGGCAATGAAGCTCATGAAGCAAAATTGTTGCATATGGGGCTCGGAGAACCCACAAGTGATTGTGAAAAAAAACCATCTGGAAAAAGTGACTGTTTGATGCGCATTATGGTCTGGTGATGTCATAGGGCCGTATTTTTTCGAAAACTACCACAAAAGAACTCACTGCTGCAACCAATCCAGAAACAATCATTCAATACATAATGGCAAGATCCAAGCATTATAATGAAACAAAATTTTCACAGAAATCAAAGCTTTATATGTGTTTAATTTAACAGTACTTTTAAAACCGATAAATGGATAACCCATTATGAAGCATGGAGGAAGTTTAAAATCAGGAACAGCATCTCTAATTTCGTTCGAACAATGCAAAACCCAAATTATGCCTATTTTGGCACATTTTTGATGATGGAAAAGGACGACTTGCTACAAAAGGACGTATTGAATTAGCGCCAAAAAAAAAAATTAGAGGCACCGTTGTGAAGAAACTTCATATCCGTTGAGGTGCAGGATAACGTTAAATTTTTGGTTGTATTCGCCTATTTGGTCATAGTGGTTATAAGTTTTTAAAGACGCTACAACTAGTTTTAGGTCCATTGAAAAACTTTCAATGAACTTTTCTTATAACGAATTAAAATATCCGTTCCCTTCGAGTTCGTTATAACCGCGTTCGTCTGTTTGGTATCAAGAAATCTCAAACACTTTAATAAATTAGACCAAAATAAGACCAAATTTATTAAGTTTTAACAATAAAGTTTCAAAGACACTCTTGTAATAACTATCAGGAAATTTTGTATAGGTATGTAATTCATGATTTTAAAAGTACAATATTTTTACGAAGATTCTTTTTCGACTTGTGAGATATGGTGAAATTTGGATTTGGAATTTCAATACTCTACCTATCTAAAATTAGCATTTTGCAGCACAGTTTTGACAAAAAAAAATTGTTAATAAAATTCCTCTAGCGGAAAATTCTTAATTTTCAGTCTTCTAAAATCGACAACAGTTTTGATAATCTAATAAATTTTATTATTTCATTTAAAGTTATAGGAGTATATATCAATTGGTGGGAGAAAAATACAATGTATTGATGGATTTTTTTTTTATCACATAAGCATTTTTTTTAACTTTTTCAGCATGGCTTCACAATTAGTTTAACGGTAATTAGATTGGCCCTTTGAAATTTGCTGGGATTTGTTCGGGAACATTGAAGAGCCACAACTACGTAAAAACAACCACTCCACAGCTTTTAGAAAAGTTCATTTTTACTTTGGCTTTGATTTGTAGTTAGTTTTAAAAACACAAATCATTACATTTTCATGTAAAATCATTACATATTTCTAATCGAGGTCATCGAATCATAATATCGATTTTGTTATTTTCTGATAGAGAATTTAAATCAATATGATTTTCTAGTTTTGATTCGAATATGAATGTGAATCAAACTTCTAGGGTACTTTTAAAGCCTACTACAAATCAAAACCAAAGTGAAAATGAACTTTTTTATATTGATGTAATTTGGAGTGGTTATTTTAGCGTAGCGCCAACAATAAAAAGTTGTGTAATGTTTTCATAGTTACCAGAAGGAGTATACATCAAGTCATAAGAGAACAAATACAACATGTTGAAGGATTATTTCCTCGTAAGAGCATTTTTATGCTTTACAACATGACTCTTGTTTTCATTCATTGGAGCACAGAGAATAACACAGCTCATTGAGATTGGATAGGATTTATTTGGAAACATTGAAGCGAAAAATACATACATTTTTAAATGGAAACAAGTAGGAATGTTCGGTCCCGCTGCTATTTTATTAACAGCACATCAGAGCGGCATTATAACTCATATTGATTCAATTTAGATCAGAACTTAGTAGAACAAATATTATGATTTAATGGGCTCACACGAAACTATAGATTTATGTAGTTCCGTTTCTTAATCTGCATCAGAGCAGAAGCCTTAAAAATTCGGTCTTTTCTTGACAGAAAACTAGCCTGAAGCCAAATTTCACTTTTCTGAACTTTATATAACCACGATCTTAGAAATTTTAAACAATTTTTTTTTTTCGAATTGGAAAATTAAAACACAGTAAATGGAGAACCAAATACAGGGTGGCGCAATAGAACGTGCGTATTTAAAAAAATAGATTAAAAAATAAATACAAAAAGGATGGTTAAAATAAATCTGAGGCATTGTAGAGTAATAAATGGAGTTTATTTTTTAAAAATAACATCATCTAAATGGTGACCCTCTCTACGACCTCTACGACCACTCCTCTAACCGCAAACGAAAATTGTTGAAAACTTTCTTCAGTAATACTGGTGTAATGACTGCCATTTCACCACGGATATTCTCCTTGAGCTGAACGATGTTTCTTGGATTATTACTGTAGACTTTGTGTTTGAGGTATCCCCACAAAAAAAAGTCAAGAGGCGTCAAGTCTGGACTACATGGGGGCCATGGGATGTCACCTCTTTTCGAAATCAGTCTGCCAGGGAACATCTGCTGCAACACCGCCATGGAGTCATTTGATATGTGACAGGTAGCTCCATCTTATTGGAACCAAGTTCTGGAATTCACTATTCTTGAACTTTCAATTTCTGGAGCCAAAAATCCGTCCAACATCTCAACATAGCGTTCCGTATTGACCGTGACGTTTTGGCCCCGCGCATTTTCGAAGAAAAAAGGACCAATTATTCCTCTGCCAGAGATTGCTGCCCATACTGTCACTTTAGGACTATGCAATGGTTTCTGGAGTTTGATTTTGGGATTTTCACTGTTCCAGTAACAACAATTTTGACGGTTTACCAACCCATTTATAAGGAAATGAGCCTCGTCAGAGAAAAGGATATTGTCAAAATTGGAAAATCGATTAAGCATTTCATTAGCAAATGCGAGCCTTGCTATGAAGTCAGACTCTTTCAATTCTTGTGTTAATTGCAGCTTATATGGATGCAGTTTAAGATCCAATGTTAAAATTCGTTGCAAACTTCGTCGCGATAATTGTAAAACAGACGATCTCTTGCGAGTCGACATTTTTGGATTTCCTCGTACTGACTCCATAACTCTCTCAACATTGTCTTCGGTCCAAGATGTTCTTGGGCGACCATTTGCTTGTGGTTTAAATGTTGAACCGGTCTCTTCAAAACGCTTTACCCATATTTTAATGAAATTAGCACTCGGAGCTTCACTAATTCGCCGTGGTCCATATTCAGCACAATTTAGTCGCCTAGTAGCAATATATGAACGAGAGTTCTCGTAAAATGCGCGCACGCAAAATGCGCGCACGCAAAATGCGCGACACTACCCGTCGAAGTGATTCATAGCGACTAAAACTCCATGAGCCCGTCATCCCAACGATGTAGGCGCCCCCCCGCCCGCGCCTTTTCTACCCCGCAAAAAAAGATGATGCAATATACACGTTCTATTGCGCCACCCTGTACAATGTTTTTTTTTTTTTTTTTTGAACAGAATCAGAATTAACATTTTCTGCAACTTCATGAATCGGAATCTAAATTTACTTTGTAGTATAATTTCAGGGGTATGAAATAGAATTTGGGTTAAATACAATTCAGAATTAAAATTTTGTACAGTTTTGATTTGAATCAAGAATCAATTTTTAGTTTCATTTCATTTAGATGACGGTCCCTGAAACAGAGTAACTATCGAAATAATACACTTCATTATTCATACATACAAAATCTTTGAAATGGTTTATTTGTTAATAATAATATATTTTTTTTTTTGGTTTATCTTTTTGTTCATTTATCACCATCACATAAAATACATAGAATAAACAACATTTAAAACAAAAAAGTAAATATTTGTATTACGTTTCACTTCTACTTATTCACTTTTTATTCATTCAAAATGATAGAGTTTTTGTATTTTAATTTTTCCTGTGTTATAACAATTACAATTAAGACATTTATTATAATGTTTTTGTTTTTTTCTCAAAAATTTTCAATAACAACAATTTAGGATTTATGTTTTTTTATTACCGTTTTTTCTTTTTTTAAATTGTGTATAAATATTGGACCATTGAAGTGTTTTTATGCTTTCCTTGTTGTTTGAAATGTTCAATTGTTTAGTATGAAATATTATAAATTTATCAGGAAAGAGAAGTAAATATTGCATTTTTATTAAGATGAATTCTGTTCATTTTGTTTGAATATTTCCTGTCTTATATTAGCGCCATGTCAATAGTATACGAGTTTTATTATTTATTATATAGTAGAAACCATTTGAATGTAAAGTGCTGATATTCATTGTTTGCTTTTACTTTTTTGACAAGAATATTAAGAATTTGTTTTCCTTGTTTTGTTCAGAGGGACCCACTGAGTTGTTGGTTTGAATTTATTTTAGTTATTTTCTTTTTTTAAGAATTTTAGTTTTAAACATATAACAAAAAGAGTTAAAGGTTTTTAACAGTTTTTATACATTTAACAAATGTTCTATTCTATATAACAGTGTAATTACATATACATTTACAGAGGCGACAAAAATATGCCTCTGATATACTGAAGCTTACAAAACGAAGTGCCTCTTTTGTCCTTCCGCCACTGTTGTACGACTTAGGCTATAACGCAAAGTCGACCAAATTAGAAACTGGTAGTTTATGTTATTACTGAGATGTTTTTAAAATACTATATATTTTTTTTAATAGCTAATCTTTCTAAATCAAACACAAAACAAGGATACTCAACACTTCGTTAGTAATAACTACAACAAATATTTTGTTTTATTTATCTAAGAAAATGACTTTAAATATCCTAATATTTATATGATAAACATAAACGTGTTACTCTGTATGTGTATGTACAATGAAACTTGTAGGTAAACGACAATTATAGGACGGGCTGGCTATAACTAGTATATTTTTCCCCTAAATGGTCTACACTTTAAAGACTAGAAAACATGAGCGGACAGGTAGACCGGATAACGCCGCACTATGGGTCGAAAACAGATATATATACATATATATCCCATAAAAGCCTAAGTCTGTTTTTCAATATTTTCAGTACAGGAGTTTAAAGTTTTTAATCTTCACTGAAAATCAGGAGAAGGTGTTTTTTGGAAAACTTTGCTACAGATTCCAAGGAAACGAATTTCTTTACTTAGTTGTTAACAAAAAATAGTTGTTTATTCTCGCAGTCAAAAGATATTATCGAAAAAGACACTTAGGCTCTTATGAATTGTTGAACGAATGAAAGTCAAAAAGTTCAAGTTGAGTTAGGCTATTATTCCAGATTAAATAAAAAACTTTAAGTTTGGAGAAAGACCTTAACTCAATTATTGTTTATCAAAAAACGAAATTGTAATTCGGAATAAGAGCTTAACTCAAGTTAGGAAAATAAAATTGTTTCTTTACTTTTGTGGATTAACGACTTAAGTTGATTTAGGCAATGATGAAAAAATAATGTTTATGTTTGTTGTAATCCTAAATTGACTTAGGCAGTTATGCCAAAACAGTCATTTAGAAAAATAACTTAAGCTATTAGGTTTTTTAGGATTAATTGCCTTCCTAGAAGAGATACAAACATGAAAAATTTAGAGCAAATAAATTTAGATACGCTGAATACGATGGTGCTAATAACTCAATTGTGTCCTAACTCGAGTTAGGCTGTTACGGGTTGTGACCACAGATATTTGTTTTGCACTTTTTACAAATTCGAGTAAACTATTGTACCTACTGCAGAAATTTTAGTCCGGTGAATCGACTTACGTATACCTTCACTCTATTTTCTTTTGCGTTACTGCAAAAATGTGATTGGGGTGTGATGTTCGTTCGATTTCTCTCAAAAAATGCTCTAAATTGACAATTACAGTCTAAGGTCCCCCGCATAGAGATTTTAGAGGCCCCACAGGTTTTTTCTAAATCGACCAATTTGTATACGTGATATCCTAAGGGGCTTGGCAATGAAGTCTTTTTTTCTATTCACAGTGCAATTAAATGAAAGGTACGAATTTGAAAATATATACGGCGGCGGTCCCAAAACTAGCCAACCTAACGAAATAGACACAAAAAAGTTGAAAAACATTTTCTTTATTTTTCAACACAATCCGCTTTTAGCTCGATACACTTTTTCCAGCGATATTCTACAGCCTGTTTATAGTAAGAACTGCTAAACTTCTTAAAAGAACCATCAACCGCAGACTCCACCTCCTCAAGTTTGGAAACAGAAAATAGTCCGAGGGAGCTAAATCTGGTGAATAAGAACTGGAGAATTGTTTTTATGAAACAACACTTCCCTTTTCGCCAAATGCTGCCCTGTTTCCATAATTGCATTACCTAAATACTGCAACAAATTAGGATTTTTCATTTCTATAAAAATAATCTATAAATAATCCCATTTGAATCGTGTCTTGTTTGGACACGATTCTCCCATTTCAGTTCATTGCTTTTTGACTGTTCCTTTGTCTCAGGCATGAAGTGGCGGATCCATGTCCCATTCATGGTCACAAATCGACTCTAAAATTCGGCTTTATTGCAGTGAAACATAGCCAAACATATTTTCACGACACTGTTTTTGATCTACTGACAGCAAGCGCGGCACCCTTCTTGCGCACAGCTTTGTCGTATTCAAATTTTCGGTCAATATACAATGTATAGCACTTTTTGAAATGCCTACCATTTCAACTGACGATCATCCAATATAATTTTGTAGATTTTCTTAAACGCGTCAGTCGCGGACACCTCAATTGGTGGACTACTAGCAGAGCAGACTCCTCCATAGCAGAATCTAACTCGGCTTTAATACTGGTTGAACTGAGACCTTTCAAAGGGAAATGTTGAATTATAATTCACAACGATGGCCAATTCTCATGGCTACTTGAAATTTAAAACATACTCGTTTTATAAGGTAGTTACTTTTTATCAAAATAATTTTTTTCAAAACGCCCTCATATGGTCTAACAATTCTGGACTTTTGCACGGAACAATGTTCCATCTTGGATGGCTGGGTCATGTTGTGCGGTTGGACCCAAATGCTCCGGCAAGGAAAGTTTTCGACAACGAACTCGATACACGGCCTAGAAGAGGGCAATCAAAGCTCCGTTGCAAAGATCAGGCTTTTATAGTACTATCGAACCTTAATGTGAGGAATTGGAGGGGAAGCGCAGAAGATCGAAGCGTTTGGAATTATTTTCTACGGGCCCGTGTTGGCCTTATAATAGATATGTCTATTCCAGTTGCCACCTAAGAAGAAGAAGAATGTTCCATCTTATACAGCATTGGCTATTCGTAAGTTTCTCACCAAAAATTCAACTAATATCACTGCACAACCCACGTATTCATCTGACTTAAAATGGTGTGATTTCTGGTTTTTTTCTAAATTCAAAAGGAAATAACCGTTTCAAGTCGATTGAAGAAGTTGAACGTGAACCGCAACGCGATTTGAAGACCATATTGGAAGGCCGCTATTTGATATGAATCGAGGATTGGCAAAAACGTTAGCGTAAGTCTGTATCTGTATCCGGCTGGGAATACTTTGAGGACGATGAAAAAAATTTAAATGAATAAATAAAGATTTTTTGAAGAAACTATAAACTGGTCTTTCTCTTTGGACACAGTAGAATAAAATGGGTAACGTTCCCATATGAAATGGGGAGCGATGATTCCATAAATCGCTTTTTTACAAATATTTTTCCAACCAAAAGGGTGATCCAGGAAAAATGATCCTTAGACTGCTTCAAACTGGAAAAGTCATTGTAGAAGAGATGTTGAGAAATCGTTAACTTATTTTCAAAGACAAGTATTAGATTTTGTTTTATTGCATTCCGAAACTACACGTGCAACTGAAATACCTTAGATTTACTGATTTGTCATGAAAATCCGAAAATAATGTTTATTAAATTCATTCCATGCCTCATCTCTTTTACTGCTACAACGTATTTCTTAAAATCTATTTATAGAATCCACCCATAATTGTCGTTTACCCCTTTATCTTCAAAACAAATAACCAAATTTTAAAAAATGTTACAAAATACCGGTTGCTTCATTAAGAAATTCTGTAAATGCTTTTTATCATTTGGAACATATTTTCTAATTAAGATTTGCTTTCAGTAATTTTGTTTAATTTTCTCTTCCTCATATTCTGGCGTTGTTGTCGGTTATTTCATTCCTGTCCTGTCCACGCCACGAAAGGAAAGTCCACACTCAATTACAAGTTTCCTTCCTTCTCGAACGGCCATTTTCGCAAGATGTGAGCGGGCCCGTGTTGGCCTGACCAGCTCTGTGCGCGAGTGTGCGAGCTTTAGCCAAATCATTTAAAACGTTCTTATTTGCTTTAGCTCTTCTAAATTTAGTTGATTTTATTTTGGATAATTTTTGTCAGTCTTTTTGTTTTTATTTTGTTTTTTTTTTTGGTTTTTTTGTTGTATTTTTCATATATAAACATCCGCTTTTCATTTAAGCAATTTTCTTTTCTTCATTTGTCTGTAATGAAATGTTATTGTTGTTTTTTGTAGCCAAAAAAAAAAAAAGAAAAACGGGATAATAAGAAGTGTACAAAGAAACCAAAGAACAAAAACGAAGCGCATCATGAAGAGGGGAAGAGAAACCAGAAAAAGAAGAACAAGAAGAAGAATAAGATATGTTGTTTAAATGGTCATTTTGTTTAGTTTTCATTTTCATTTTATTTATCAAATGCCTCATAGAAAATTAAGAACATTTTCAGATGTTCTCTTGTTGTTTTTAGGGTTGGATGGTTTTGGTTTTGGTTTCGTTTTTTTTTGTGTAGTGGATGCGAAGAACAAATCACAATTAAGAATAGTCATCACAACAATTATCAGAGTTTCCAAAACAGCAATTTTACAATTTCAAAAAGACAAATTCAATTAATATATTATAATATGTATGCGGTGATACGGCGCTGGGGGGAAAGGAGGGGGAGAAGAAATAAGTTGGGCAAATTTACACATCAAGGAGAAGGGGTTCATGGGAGTAAGAGAAATTAAAACTGGGGGGCCTAAGATCATAACTCAAGTATAAGATGATTATTTATGGCAAAATAAGTAAAACTCTCCTTGAAAGTCGCTGGAAAATTTCTTATTAAAGTTTAGATTTAGCAACGCTTGGAGTGTCTCGCGAAGAAGAGATTACTGACTATTCATGAACTGCTTGTTAAACCGGATTGAATTAATTGTTCCCTACAAAATCAAAGGGAAAAGCGCATTAGTTAGATTTGAACAGAAGTAAAGTTCGCAAAGTTCCCAAAGTCGCTATGGGTCAACTATTCGTCAGCCGTATGAAACGTAATTGGAAAGGTATAGAATTGAATATATTCTTTATACAGGGTTATCCATTTTCGGTTTTAAAAGTAAAGTTAAATAAAACAATAAAACTTTAACAACATTTTTTTTCGAAACAAAACAACATAAAAAACCAGATGACGTTTTTTTTGCTAATTTAATTGTCAAAATCAGAATTATTAACGAAAATGTAAATTATTTGTTTCAAAAACTACAGCCGGACAATAATAGGTTATCCATTTTTTCGGTTTCAAGTAAAGTTAAACAAAACAAGCATAAAGCTATGATCTCGATGAAACTTTTATTTCATTATAATGCTTGGACTGGATGTACGAAATACAATGTCATTTAAATGACCGTCTTTGGATTAGTTGCAGCAGGGGATCCTTTTGAGGTAGTTTTCGACCACTTTTTCGCACCTTTCGGGCAGTATATTTGGGGATTATGCACGCAAACACGGTCTTTGACGCAACCCCACAAAAAAAATCTGACGGCGTCAAATTGCATGATCTTGGTGGCCAATAGATATCGCTAAAACGTGAAATTACGCATCTCATGCAATAAAGCTAAAATCGGCCGTGTTGAATCACCACTTTTGTAGTAAGTTTTAACTACTTTTACACGTTCTTCGGTTGTTAAACGATCCGTAAACTTTTACTAAATAAAAAACACTTCAGATGACCGGTACTCAACAATTGATAGTCTACCCTGACCGGCAGATTTTAAACCACTAAATGAATAACCCTGTATAACTGTATAATTCTGTATAATTCTGAGTTTGTACCAAATCCAAACTGTATTTACCTAGTCCTGCCATATGTTCTGTTACAAATATAAAACGCGACAAAAAAAAAACCAATATTCATATTGTATTCAAAATTATTTCATTTATTAGAAGACAGTATTGGTTATTAAAAAAAAATTGTATTCACTCGAAATGGCCGCCTTTTCCTTTAACACAAGCTTTCAAACGGTGTGGCCATTGGGCTATAGCCGCACGTACGATTTCCATGGAGATCGAGGACGCTGCTCTGGTTAATGCTGTTTTAAGGCTTCCCAAATTTCTGTGGGGAGTCTTGCAAGCCATATTCTCCAATTCTGACCACAAAGCATAATCCAATGGATTGAGATCTGGACTCCCTGATGGCCAATCTTCTGCTGCTATAAAACCAGCAATATTGACTCTGAGCCACTCCTGCGTGGTTTTAGCTTTGTGCGCAGGAGCAGAGCCCTGTTGGAAGATCTATCTACGTCCATTGTAAAGGGTATTGGTCAAACCCCTCACAACACCCTCTAACACATCTTTTTGGTAAACCTTTGCACCAGTTTTTACGCCCTTTTCACAGAAATGGAGGGATGTGACACCATGGTGAGAGACCCCCTACCAAACCATTACGGAAGAGGGATGATGGCCACGTTGAACCCTTGGAACAACTTTTTTCGCTTCCTTAGATGAAGTGGCATAAATCTTGTCATTTTGTTTGTTGGAAACTTCTTCCACGGTAAACATTTTCTCATCCGTAAACAGAATGTTTTCATGGCCATTGTCCGCGTGCCACTGCAAAAGTCGCTTGCATCTTTCCAGCCTAATTTTTTTTAGCTGAGGAGTTAGAAGATGCCCCGTGGACCAACGATAGGCTTTCATATGCAGATCATCCCGAATCAGCCTAGACATGGATCTGGTTGATATATCCAATTCCTTGGACATGATTTTCTGCTTTCTAAGGGGATTTCTCCGAATTCTTTCATGCACTGCCTTTACTACCGCACTCGCACGGACAACGCGCGGGCGACCACTTTTTGGCCTGTCTTCTACTCCAGACAATTCGCCGAAGCGAGCAATAGCACGATAAACGAATATTCTTGATATTCCGAGTGGTTTTAGCAACTCGAAAATTTGGCCAGCACTCTTTCCGCACTTATGCAACGCTATTACGCCGACTCGATTCTCTTTAACGCCCAACTCCATGTTAATAGATTGCAAACTGAAACCAAACTGACTAGTATTCTTCACTAATCAGTGCATGTGTTCTGAAAAAAAAGTTAACGGTTCTATTCCCGCAAGAAGTTTTGGACGATAAGCGCTGGAAATTGTGTAACAGAACATATAGCAGGACTATCTACATTTAACTTCTTAGATTTCTCAGATATATGAAAACAATTCACAAATTTGATTATGATTTTAACATTCGTATCGGAATTTCCAAAATTTTAATACGCCGAATAGTTTTTACCTTTCGCAAATTGCTGGTTATATTTTATTTCTACTACTTGCTTATTTGAACTCAGGGTAAAAAGAAGAAAATGAATAAAACTACACAATAGTTTGCGGTCTAGAGTAAAAAGGGAACTAAATAAAACTATGCTCCATTTAGGGGCACGGTATCAAAATATCTGGTATATCTTTTCTACTTACATTTCAATACACTATTGGGCGAACTTATTTTTAATGATTAATTTTAATTTCTCAATATAATTTTCATACAGTCCTTTACAATTTGTCGTTATTCAAGAGGAAAATAATAATCTCAAGGGACTAAATCTGAGGGGCTGGATGGGAAACCAATTTGTTGCTAAATTTTCTCAACTTAGTTAGTTTTAATGAAGTGGAACTAATTCTTTTAAAATATCATTAAAACGATCTAAAGAGACAATTGATTAATTCATAATTTGCTTCGACGAAATATAATTAAAATGAGTTATTAAGCGTGTTGATTCTTCAGATGAAGCTTACTGCTCTGAAGATCTAATCGTCTTTGACCAAAAACACATGTGCTCTTCAGATAGCTGAATTTTAGTGGCCAAAATTGTAGCCTTCCTTTGGAAACGGTCCCCAATATGTGTTTTATTTGACTACACTTGATCTTTAATTTTAGCATAGCTTGAACTACACATATGTATTTCCCTTTGTGTAGAGAGGGAACATGCCATAAAATTAAAAATTATTTACGTAATGAAGAAGAATAGCACTGCCAACCATTCAAATCGAAAGAGAAGCTTTGACTGGTCGCTGTAGATTATTGGACAGTGAGAGCAGTTGCCGAAATCGATCTCTAACAGATGCCTAATTTCTATATATCCAATTCAGTATTCTTTCTTCTGAAGTCATATGGCATTGTTTTCACTCTAAATATTTATAGAAGGACAGTATAATATCTAAACTTAATCTTCATCTATTGTGGCAAATATTGAAAGTCCAAGTGGTGTTGCCCAAATGAGGTACATTTTGGAAAATCAGAAATCTATTTGCGCATTTTTATATTGGAGTCTAAAAAGTAATAAACAAAACTGTTGGATGTGATTAAGGATTCTATTTCACATTTGGATCACCCCCGTCTGTTGACTTACAAAGAGCGTTGACATCACTGAAGTACTAAAGTAACATGATATGCGACTTCTTGCGACCAGAAATTGAAAAATGATCAACCACAGCCCACCAAACTATCGCATTGGCATTGATATACAGGGTGGCGCAATAGAACGTGCATATTGCATCATCTTTTTTTGCGGGGTAGAAAAGGCGCGGGCGGGGGGGCGCCTACATCGTTGGGTTGTCGGGCTCATGGAGTTTTAGTCGCATGCGCGCATTTTACGAGAACTCTCGTTCATATATTGCTACTAGGCGACTATGTTGTGCTGAATATGGACTACGGCGAATTAGTGAAGCTCCGAGTGCTAATTTAATTAAAATATGGGTAAAACGTTTTGAACATTTAAACCACAAGCAAATGGTCACCCAAAAACATCTAGGACCGAAGACAATGTTGAGAGAGTTATGGAGTCAGTACGAGGAAATCCACAAATGTCGACTCGCAAGAGATCGTCTGTTTTACAATTATCGCGACGAAGTTTGCAACGAATTTTAACATTGGATCTTAAAATGCATCCATATAAACTGCAATTAACACAAGAATTGATAGAGTCTGACTTCATAGCAAGGTTCACATTTGCTAATGAAATGCTTAATCGATTTTCCAATTTTGACAATATCCTTTTCTCTGACGAGGCTCATTTCCCTATGAATGGGTTTATAAACCGTCAAATATGTCGTTACTGGAACAGTGAAAATCCCAAAATCAAACACCAGAAACCATTGCATAGTCCTAAAGTGACAGTATGGGCAGCAATCTCTGGCAGAGGAATAATTGGTCCTTTTTTCTTCGAAAATGCGCGGGGCCAAAACGTCACGGTTAATACGGAATGCTATGTTGAGATGTTGGACGGATTTTTGGCTCCAGAAATTGAAAGTTCAAGAATAGTGAATTCCAGAACTTGGTTCCAACAAGATGGAGCTGTCACATATCAAATGACTCCATGGCGGTGGTGAAGCAGATGTTCCCTAGCAGACTGATTTCGAAAAGAGGTGATATCCCATAGCCCCCACGTAGTCCAAACTCTTGACGCCTCTTGACTTTTTTTTTGTGGGGATACCTCAAACACAAAGTCTACAGTAATAATCCAAGAAACATCGTTCAGCTCAAGGAGAATATCCGTGGTGAAATGGCAGCCATTACACCGGTATTACTGAAGAAAGTTTTCAATAATTTTCGTTTGCGGTTAGAGGAGTGCCGTCGTAGAGAGGGTCACCATTTAGATGATGTTATTTTTAAAAAATAAACTCCATTTATTACTCTACAATGCCTTAGATTTATTTTAACCATACTTTTTGTATTTATTTTTTAATCTATTTTTTAAATATGCACGTTCTATTGCGCCACCCTGTATAACTAATTTGGTGTTGTCGATAAAGCTTCTACCAAGTTCGGTACGACAATGGAAAATCGATGTTATGCCGATACTCCACAAAGGATTCAGGAACTTAATTGCATTATCTCTTAAGTCATTTGCGACGTAGAGCCAGAAACAACCTATAATGTACTGGAAAATTCTATTGGCAGGATGCCCTAATGCCAAGTTAGCCGGGCATTTTTTCGGGCCGAGCATTGAATTTCTGAATGGATCGATCTTGTTATTGCGCTTTTGGAAAAGAACAAGTAAATAGACCACACTTTGTAACTGAATGACTTATATGAGGTGTATTTTTGGAACGAGTGCTCAATTCAGGCCAGATATATCACATATTGCAAATTTTCTTCAAAGGGTTCACTTCTCCGGTTTTTGCACACACCTAAAATTAATGTCGATCAGTTCTTCTTAAAAAATATGTTACCGTGTATTATTAAGAGTCTCATAATAGTCCCCAACTATAGTTCCACCAACCAAAATGTGATGGATGAAATTTAAAGTATTTTTCTTAACTTTTTTTTTTAGCATGAATTGTTTCTTAATTTGTTCCCAAGCCTTATAATACCATCCTACTATAGGCTATAACCTTCATATTTACAATAATAACCACCTATTTGAGCCTATAATATCGCTACTATTTTATCTACCTCTTGCCTACATTTTATTCGCCATCCTTACCACCCCTCATTCAATTATTCTGATAAGGGAAGGAAAAAACAGAAGAAAAACAAATAAAGAAAGGAAAACTCTCAAGGTTTATTATTAGATGACAACATTTAGATAAAAGAAAGAAAATTGTTTAAAACTTTACGGCCGTAAAGCGGAGGATTATATAACATTTCATCATGCAGATTTAAATCGGTTCAAATATACAACAGTTTTCCATGTTTTTTTTTTTCATGTTTAAATAAGACGCACAAACTTAACGTACAATTTTATTTTTATACAGACTTAAGTAAAATTTTCATTACTTGTTTAAAGAGAGACTGTCCAGATAATAAGATCTGTTCATAACACATAAACACATTTCCGGGTTTCCATAAAGGCGGACGACAAACATCACTTAATGGTTTGTTAAAATGATAGCGAAGAAAAACGTTTAATGTCAATGTGGGACCTTAAAATTAATCAACTAAAGGATAATTTTCTATGACATGGAAAGATACTTTTAATACTATAACAAGTTACTCTTTTTCGGGCAAATTTCGATTAGGAGGTTTGTTTGATTAGGAGGTTTATTATCAGTTTTAGGCAATTTTTTGAGAGAATACTTGGGATCATTAGCTCAAGTGGATAATAACAACAAATCCAAACTTTAGAGGGGAATGGGTTGAAGTATTTTTTTTTCACACATTTAAAAAATTAAAATGAAATTAAAATTAAATTCCTTGATTTGCAAGCCAAAATTTCTGTAGCCTATCAAAACTAGCCAACATCCTATACTTAGCGAACCATTTTTAGAAATGCATTCAAATAGATTCCTGCTTTAGTTGCTGCCAAACTAAATCCATTACGTCAATCCAATTGTTCAGTGCATTTCTGTTGAATTCAAAACGTATTATCGCTAATAATTCCAGCAAAGTTGTGTTTAAGGGCAGAAAATCGTTTTTAAATTTTTCACAAATTATCGATCTTTTATGGGGACCCACAAGAAGAACTCTAGCGACATTAAATCCCTGCTCGCCGAAAGATAACTGACATCACCAAAATAGTTGGTTATATGAATACCATATTCAATGCGCAAAATGTGGATTGTTTGCAGTTTGCTGGCCACATCGCCGGTCGTAATGATATTGCACTAATGCTAGAAATAAGTTCTCTTTTTTTTTAAATGTCACAAAGTTATGAGAGGCGTCCTCACTGGCCACTATTTAAAAAAAGATAAGTTTTTTAGAGGCGACTCGTTGTATTAGCTCCAAAAGTTATTGTCGGATGTGTTATCTGTCCCACTTTCTTTTTTTGGAATAACTTTAGCATCGGTTTTCACATCTAATCGATAGATCTGATATCAAACTGAGATGTAAATCATGAATATTGCTTGAAATTTGTGGATAAAACATAGTGCAATGTTACGACGTGAATTGCAGTATTTAAGGTAGCCCTGCCATTCAAAATAAAAAAAACTCTACGGAAAGTAGACTTGATTGCCAATATTTCAAAACCGCCAATGTATCATTAACGGACTAGCATCACAAGTTACACTAAAACAAAGAATACAATTCACTGCATGTTCATAATTGCAGACAGATACCGATTTCTATCAAGTGCAAATATTTATTACATAATATTACTGAACAGAGATTTTCTCACACTTTGAGTGATGTGCAAAAAAATGAGTTCTAAATCAATTCTTCTATTATAAGGTGTAGTAGAAAGAAATACTTTGTTTCTTCCTAGCATTAAAGTCTATGTTTTGCATTATTGGAATGACCCGATGTAGCTCAAATATACACCGTTTGGTTTGAAAACTTGTTGCCATTTTGGGAGTAATTCTATTATGTCTCGTTTTGGGGAAAAATGGGACAGTCGATTTTTAATATAATTTTATTCTTTAATAGCATTTGATATAGACAGGAACAGGAGGCAATTGCCTGGTGCCAAGTAAGATCTATAAGGCGGATGCATGAGAACCTCAGAATCGAGCTCTCAGAGCTTTTGGTGGGGACTCACTATCGGGGTGTGTGGCCTGGCGTTGTTCGGATGGAAAGCTATTGGCCAAAGCTGACCACTTCTGGTCGATTGCTTCTTTCAGACGGTAAAATTGTTGACCATGCAAGTGCTAATGAAGAGTTTAACCTTAGAGAAACAGCTCATAAAATGATTATGAATGATTCCCTTGCAATCCCACCAGACATATACAACCAGACTGATCGCCATTCCTGGCTTGGGCTCATCTTTACGCTGACTCACCTTAATTGGCCCACGACAGTTTTCACTTGACGTTATTTTAAGTGACCAACTTTTAATCATTAGTCACCATCCGCTTCAGAAATGGTTTGATTTTGTCGCAATTTAGCTGTAACAATTCGGTCTGTGATGTGTTTTGGTGTTAGCTTGTATGACACCGAGCTTATTTTTGTATCCATTCTTATTTAAGTGGTTTCAAACTTATTTGTGCTATATTTAGCATATGGGCAATCAAAACAGTGCTTACATGACGATTGGACTTAACGATTTCGATTATTTCATCTTCATATTTGACAACTGGTCTCTAAAATTGCGAGTGATTGGCTGCTGCAGTATTAAGACCATACATGATATTCACGTTTTTCGGCGGTATGTCTGGCGTTTTTTGCCCTTGTCGAACTTTAAAATATGGCGTATATTCTCTGTGCGGGTATCCATTAAGCCATTACAAAATTCTCTAAGAAGTTTTCTGAATACGAAATCTTATCTATATAACGCCACCTAACGCCAACCGATCGCGCTTATGCAACGCAAGATTCAGATTACTGAAGCCATCTATTTTGAAAATTATGGATTTATTTATACTATCTATACTAAGAAAAACATAGTGAGAGCTGTTTTTAGCGAAAACAATCAGCAGAATGTAATTGTTTCTATTTGGAAGACATCTCTCATGCCATGTAGAACGTAATGCCGTTGAAGCATGGAAGAGTTCAACATCCAGGTGCATAGAAATTCCAAAGAATCGTAGAAATTCCAAAGAATGCTAGAAATTCCAAATGTTTTTTTTTAACTAAAAATGCATCTGCGTGTATTCATTATATCATTGACAACATTTCCTCTTGCATTACATAAAACAATCCTAGAAATTTCAAACGATTTTTTAAGATTCGTCTACTTCACTAGATAATGTTTTCATTGTAAGCGGAGTTTTATGTATGAAATTTCGCCCTCATATTTTCTAAAACTAGAAACATATCTGCGTGTATTCATAAGTCGATTCCTCTTAAGAAATAATAAAATAGAATACTTTAGTTTCATTGTATTTAAATACTAAACAATTCAGTCATACAACTTTAAAACCATTTTAGACGACACCTCCTACAGACATCTACAAAACCACGAAAATTGTTCCACTATTGGAATCTTACTGCATCTTTATTTTAGTGAATTCTAAAAACTTTGTGACTTAAAGATGTTTCGAGTACTATTAAGTGCCGACTTCACATAATTTCTGTTATGAAATCTATATTTAACTACGCAACGCAATAAATGTGAAAAAGAACACAACAGGAAATCATTTAATAAACGAAAAAGGAAACAAATGCAAAGAAAAACTTTATTAAAAACAGGTGAAATGAAATATGAATTAAATTAAATAACCACAATTTCACTAAAACGTCTTAACTGAGCAACGCAAAGAAAAAAAAAATGAGAGGGGGAAAAAACGAAATAACGTCGGCCACAAGTTATACTTTCACATTAACTCTCCTTTTGGTTAAGTAAAGGAATCGCAAAAAATAAGGAAACAATGAGAAAATTAAATAGGAAACCATACATTGATGATGACGACGACGATCATGATGATAACGATGATGATGATGATGATAATGATGATGATTGCCAACCATAAATAATGGCACAAGAAGAAAACGAATAATACATGTACACACATATACACTAACAAAAAGGACAAACAGCGAAACTTATTAACTAAATGCAGAGGAGCAACCAAATACATTAAATACTGGTATTACAATAAAAACACTGATATAGTAAAATAAGGCTTATTAAAAACATATTTTAGTTAATTCTGTGTGTGGGCAGGGAAGGGCAAAAAAATATTATAAATACGATATATTTGAAGAGAAAAATATAAATTAAATAAGTAAATTTGTGATCAACATTTAAGTCAAACTTCGACTGTATTATGTGGGTGTGTATGTGGTATGTAGATATGTATGCGTTTGTGTGTGTTAACGAATGGAAAGTAATATTTTGTCTCAGGTTTTAGTTGAATGTTTTTGTATTGAAACAATAATAATATGTTATTAGCAGTTTGGGCATACAAAAAGGGTTCCATTTTATAGTGTAGTGAAAGAACTTTGACGATATTTGTACATTGCACTCCTAAATATATAATAAAGCACTGTACAAACAGCATTTTTTTTAGCCCCTCAAGTGCTTCTGAGCACTTTCATCTCACTTTAGCTAGCTGTTTCATTTTGCATACACAAGCGGAAAGTGTCTGCTTTAGTCCTCTCATTGTTCATGAGGGTGAGAAAAATCTGCATATGAGTACCATCTTTCACTGTAGATCGTAATCGAGTACAAAAAAATCGCAAGAACTGCACTCGAAGATAGTGTTGTGCACTTGTAGAGAACACGGCTATAACGAACTGTGATTTTTGGCGATCTTAATGTCTTTATATCAATTTTTAATGGAAATTCTTCTATCTCTAGCGAACACGCCTTAAACGAACTTTGTTTATAGCTAGCACCTACTTAGTACCGCTGGGCAAATTTAGGTACAATTTCATATGTTCGTAATAAACAACATAAAGCATTTTGGGCTAATAATTTTCATTTCATACAGACTCTAGCAATTAGATAACAACTATATGAGTCAAAATGTCAGATAGGGAGGAACTTAGAAAATCTGAAAAAGGCACCTTTGCTTGTGATCAGTCTATGCAGAACTTAAAGTAAGACAGCTTCGAGAACTCTGATAATGGAAAATGACGTGTCGGGAATATTGAAATTGTTTCCAACTGGTTAATTGTTCTCTAGTCGAAATTTAGACTGTATGAGTAGTCATTTTGCTGAAAAATATAGTGTTAAGGTACAGGTTAACGTTAAGCTATTAGGTCAGTAATCATCACGCTGACCATGGCGCGTACGATCGTGAGTTCGATATTCTATACAGCCACCTATCATTATTTGGGTGCCCGTAACCGCGATGTATCGGAAAATTAAGCCTATTTCCGCTGCTAGACGCTCCATTTCTTATCTAATTTGACGAGTTTTACATTTACAAAAAAAAAATTATAGTGGTGCAACTAAGTTCTCGCTGTTTTTTTTATATATAAAAATGCAATTTCATTATGAAAACATTTTTATAAATGATTCGTTGCAAGTATTGCCCATCGCTGGCTACTACTTTTTCCCATTTTTCTAACCAAACTCGAATTTCGTCACGGTAATCATCACGGTTCATGTTTGGAGGCCATTCACAAATGTAGCCATTCTTTAATGTCGACATATGAGTGGAACTGCTAGTCAGCCGGACCGTATGCCATCGAACGGAACAAATGATAATCGGATGGCGCAATATCTGGAGAATACAACGGATGGGGTAAGACTTCCCATTTCAGAGTTTCCAAGTAGGTTTTACCGGGCTTGGTCACGTGAGGCCGAGCGTTGTTATTCTGAAGACTAACTTTTTCGTGTCCTTCCGCGCGTTGTGGGCGTTCCTTGCGCAGAGTTCGATTCAATCGCATTAATTGAAGTCGATACCGATCCCCAGTATTGCTTTTGCTAAGTTTCAACGAAACTAATAAATAACACCAATCTGGTCCCACCAGATACAGAGCATAACCTTCGCAGCATGAATATTCGGCCGAGGCGACGACGTAGAAGCGTGACCGGCCAGTTCCCACAAGTTTCTTTTCTTTGGATTACTGTAATGAATCCATTTTTCATTACCCGTTACAATACGATGAAGAAACCCCTTCCTTTCTTTTCGCTGAAGCAGTTGTTAAAAGACGAAAAAACGCTCAACGTCCCTTGGCTTCAACTCATAAGGAAGCCAAGTTCCTTGCTTTTGCATCATTCCCAATGTATGCAATCGCTTGAAAATGATTTGGTGGGTAACTCCTAATACTGAAGCAAGTTCTACGGATCTTCTTACACGGATTCTCATCAATATCGTCAATTCACGCGAGGGGTCGTCAACATCAAAATCACCGTCTTTAAAGCGACGGAACCAATCTCGACATGTTATTTCACTTAAAGCAGCATTTTCGTAAATGTTCTGAAGCTCTCGATGAGCTTCAGCCGCCGTTTTCTTCGATTGAAAGAATAAAGTCAATACTTCCCGCATATGACGATAATTTGGCACAAAATCATCATATCTACACAACCAAAAGAATATGACGTCAAAAGGAAATCGAGGTGGTATGTTTACCATATGCCTCATAAGCTTGGCTCATGATGTTTAGGTTATGGCAAAATGGAGTAGCACTTACAGCTGGCGCCATCTATTGGCAAACAGCGGAAACTTAGTTGTGCACCTAATATTATTATATTGGAGATTAAACTCTGCGCTTTCAATTCATACAGATATTTATTTTTTACCCATTTTCGACAAAGAATTTTAACGGAAGGCACAAAAGACGGCAATCAAAGCTCTTTGTCCATTGACCAGATTATTTGGTCTAACTAATTGAATTAAAGTGCTAAAAACAGAAACACCTGGAATTCTTCACTATGTGCTGCCCAAAACCTGATTTTAATCATCCAAGTAAGCAGTATGACAGAGCTTACGAGATGTGTTCAAAGATAGTCGGCAATTGGATTGGCCAAATCGAGTGCAGTTGGAATTTGGTTGACATCGTTACTCATGCTTAACGAAATACGTTAAAAATTAAACAAGGACAAGGGACAATTTTTTAAATTTATATATGATTTTTTATGTACGTTTAACATCCTATTTTATTGAAGCTCATAGCTCATTCCTACAAGGCTGTGAATATGAGAATGTCTCATCAGATTTCAAATGAAATTTTAAATGACAAGTAAAGTTTTTCAAATTATTTTCCTACTATGTTTACATCATTCATTATTAGCGCGGCGTTACAAAGTTCCTTCACACACACACGTAAATGTACCTTTTGGTATGCCAACACATGAGCAAAATACAATTAGCACTTACAAAGGATTAAAACACAAACTTGTTGAAATGGATTAAACACAAAAATGACAAGAACAAAAACAGGATGTGCTTGATTATTTAGGTATGTACATGTACGAACATATACGTATGTACATTCATATGCATATGTATACGTTATATGGTCTCATACATATACAGGGACAACGAGACATGTAAGTAACATTGAAAGACGGAAAATACAGACACACACACTATATTCATATATTTTTGTATATAAAGACATGTATTTCGCATGTAGAGGAACAATTTCACTGCATTGTTCGTAATTTCAAGAATGCTACACATACATTTATGTCTGTAGCGAAAAAAAAACAAAACAAAACGAAAGAGATCAAATCAAATTAACAACATACCTGTGGAGTTTGAGACTGTGAAACAGGTGAGGGCGTAGCTGCCGAAGAGGCCGATGGTGGCGAAATACCTCCACCAGCACCACCACTGTTAACTCCCGTCACGGCGGGAGGAGAGGTCGCTGCAGGTGGCAGAGCAGGATTTGTGTCAAGTGTATGCTTTGATATCACCACCGTTGTAGTCTTTTGTATTTTATCCTGGTCGTGATGCTCCGATGGTGATTTAGGTGGTACTGAGGTAAATGCATCAGCAGCTCGTACGATCTCCAATACCTGAAAAAATGCAGGAAATGGTTTGTACACATCGGTTTGACATTTTGAAACTTCTGGCGAAATTCATTTCATGTCAAAGCTAGCACTCCCATTTATTGACTTTATGCTAAGCAATTTGGGGATTAAATAAAAGCTAAATTGTGGCAAACATTTTGGCTGAAATATTAAACACTTATTCTAGGTTGAAATGAAAATCACCAGTAATTACATTTGATAAAATTCATCAACAGAGTAGTGCAATCTTTTGGGGACAATTTTAAAGAGATAGATTAATAGAGAGACTGGGTAATGATAGAGAGACTGGGTAATCACTTTTCTATGTGAAAAGTGTCATCACGTTTTCTGAGCTATTTGAACCGACTATATGGGTACATAATTATCTACATGAAAACTGTTCGCATAACAAATTTTTTTCCGCGTACAATATCTGGATCATCAGTTATCTGCACGCTAAGTAGCCGTGTTGATAAAGAACGAAAACTTTGACCACTTCCTCTTAGTCTTGAAACAATTCTTCTCTCCTCCGGAGAACAATGTCTTTTTCGACCCATGATTTTTTTTTACTATATATTTTTTTATGAATAAAGATAAACCATAGTAAAATAACTAGCCTTTCCAAAAGACTTCTTCAGACTGCTGTTAAAGAGTTGAGCAATGTATTTATTATTTTGACCACGTACTGAAATCACACCTGAACAAAACTAACTCACAATGAAAACAAGGGGAAAGTCCCAGTTTTGTTTTTAATTTTAAAGGCATTAGCATATTGAAGTTATTTAAATAAAAAAGAATTGCCATGTTTACTTTCCGTTAAAATAACTAAAATTAAACATAAAGCGAAAATAAGCAAGTGTACTTATTTTTTCATGTTACAAATGTCAGTGCCAATAACTTTATATACGACATATGTCTGCATCGTTACAATACTATATGAGAAGTACAGGATGGCGCAATAGAACGTGCATATTGAACAAGAACAAGAACATCTAGGACTGAAGACAATGTTGGGAGAGTTATGGAGTCAGTACGAGGAAATCCACAAATGTCGACTCGCAAGAGATCGTCTGTCTTACAATTATCGCGACGAAGTTTGCAACGAATTTTAACATTGGATCTTAAACTGCATCCATATAAGCTGCAATTAACACAAGAATTGAAAGAGTCTGACTTCATAGCAAGGCTCGCATTTGCTAATGAAATGCTTAATCGATTTTCCAATTTTGACAATATCCTTTTCTCTGACGAGGCTCATTTCCTTATGAATGGGTTCGTAAACCGTCAAAATTGTCGTTACTGGAACAGTGAAAATCCCAAAATCAAACACCAGAAACCATTGCATAGTCCTAAAGTGACAGTATGGGCAGCAATCTCTGGCAGAGGAATAATTGGTCCTTTTTTCTTCGAAAATGCGCGGGACCGAAACGTCACGGTTAATACGGAACGCTATGTTGAGATATTGGACGGATCTTTGGCTCCAGAAATTGAAAGTTCAAGAATAGTGAATTCCAGAACTTGGTTTCAACAAGATGGAGCTACCTCCATGGCGGTGGTGAAGTAGATGTTCCCTGGCAGACTGATTTCGAAAAGAGGTGATATCCCATGGCCCCCTCGTAGTTCAGACTTGACGCCTTTTGACTTTCTTTTGTGGGGATATCTCAAACACAACGTCTACAGTAATAATCCAAGAAACATCGTTCAGCTCAAGGAGAATATCCGTGGTGAAATGGCAGCCATTACACCAGTATTACTGAAGAAAGTTTTCAATAATTTTCGTTTGCGGTTAGAGGAGTGCCGTCGTAGAGAGGGTCACCATTTAGATGATGTTATTTTTAAAAAATAAACTCCGTTTCTTACTCTACAATGCCTTAGATTTATTTTAACCATACCTTTTGTTTTTATTTTTTAATCTATTTTTTAAATATGCACGTTCTATTGCGCCACCCTGTAGTATATCGTAGGATAAAAAATTTGAGTTAACATCTTTGGATACGATAACTGTCACATCGTTATTTTATATGAAAAGTGCCTTGCTCGATATTTCCTAATATGAAAGCTGAATCATTACATTCCTATGTTTGAAATGTCTCTGGCAGCATTTTGCTACAGTTGAAGAGTTTTTTTTTAACACTTCTATATGAAAATTATCCGAATATAAAATGTTTCTGCATAAATGCCCTCTGCTCTTTTGTTTAGGTATATGAATAATTTTTGCGTTGGTACCATTTTTAACGAAATGTGTACCCCCACTTACGGTTCTATTTGAAACGTGTTTGCATCGACACCTATTTATATGAATAGTGTTCCACGTTTCTTTATGAACTGTCTGGGCAAACAATTTCCCTCACGAAAGTTATATTGGTCGATATTTTTGTACATGAAATGAGTGAATATCGACACGAACCTACCCATACTTGTACACCATTACTTTTTTGTGTAAAGACAGTCCTTTGTTCTGCGTAAATGCTATTGCATATAAAAAGTTTATGAGTTGATACTTTTCTATATAGGTGAACATCGTGTGGATCAAAAATTTCCTATATGAACTATCTGGGTCAACACATTTCCGTACAAACATTTTCAATACAGTTCTATAAGCGAACGAAAATTTGTGGACACTACTCTAAATATAACACTGTGCATATTTTTCACATACAAATGTATTTTCTCATACATTTTTCTTACAAAAAAAGGTCGATACAGACAATTCTCAGAAATTGTTCATAAAGAAAAGAGTCAACTCAGTCATATTTCATAAAAGGAATACTTTACCTGAACACTTCTCAGACATAAAATACTTTCCATATGGAAAAAAGTTGTCTTACAAATTGTCCATAAAAAAATGTGCTTCCTTAGAGACTTCACATGGAAATAGAAAAATGTTCTCTAAAACAGTTTTCATGTAGAAGCGACTTTTTCTAAGATGCTATTTATGTTGAAAAGCTTTCATTTTCTTTCTACTTGTATGAAAAATCATTTACGTAGGCAATTTCTCAGACAATTTTAATATATCTTTCAATAAGATATATTACTCTCCTAAGGTAGTTCACAATTTTAGTATGTAAAGTTTTCTTCCTAACCTCCTTTCGTACAGATGCAACTTGTTAAAATTTTGTCATCTGGAAAAACGACTTCTTTGTATAGACTTTTCACATAGAAATGTTACTTATCTCAAAATATTTTTGGGCACCTAACAGAGAAAAATTTTTTCATATGGAAAATAGCCCACAAAAACACCTTTGTTTGCATAAACCCCCTTCACATGAAAAAGAATCTTTTTCGTAGAAAAATATCTAATGCGCTTTTCTCCTAGATAATTTGAATATAGAAAAATGTGTTCTTGAACAATTTTCATACGGAAAAGTGGTTCTTTGTGAAATTTCTACATAGAAAAGAGATCCCTTGAAAACTTCTCTTAGACATTTTTCACATAGGAAGGCGTTCCTTAAAACACGTCTCACGTAAAGCAGCTAACATGCTTCATTTTATAAGAAGTGCTTTCAAAAACACTTTCATTACAAAAGTGTTTTCATAGAAACTTTTATGTCTTCATAAACCATTTTTCACGTAACGAAGTCGCTCCTTAGCAAAGTGCCCCTTATAAATTTTGTATACAGAATAACGTCTTCTTAAGAATTTCGCACATATGTAGAAAATTTTATTGTTATATACTTTCCGAAAAATGGCTTCTAAGAAATTTTTCATATATAGACGAATATGCCCTAAGAAATTTTTCTCATAGAGAAGTGAGTGGCTCAGACACTTTCCATATAAAAGTTGTATTTTTAGCTACTATTCATGTAAACATTTTTTCTAAGACACCTTACACATAGAAGATTGTCTTGATAGATGCTTTTTATTTAGAAAATTGTCTGTTAAGAAATTGTGTATGGAGAAAAATGTTTTCTTACATATTTCCTGTATAGAAAAAGGGATAAATTTTAAACATTTCATATGGATTTGTTTTAGTTTTCCATAACAATAAAATATCTTCTTGTATAGAAAAATGTCTTCCTAGCCATAAACTTTTTATATGGAGAATTATGTTTTTAAACAATTCTCATAAATGAAAAGTAACTTCTTAGAAATGTCCTCCCAGTGTCTTCAAAGATACTTCTATTGAATACATTCTATATGAGAAAGTGAATTCTTGAATACTTTTCATATGCCTTCTTATGCGTTTTTCACAAGGGATAGACTATTCTTAGATGCTGTTGATATAGTGTGTCCTTAAAATCTTTTCATACGAACCTTTTTCATAAAGAAATGTTACCTCATATTAACTTTTATATAGAAAATTATACTCTTAAAACTTTTTCGCAGAGAAAGGATATCTCAATAAAAAACATGGTCTCTTAGAAAAGTATCCTATTTGGCACCCTCTTCATATGGAAACATTTGCTATATGTTATAAAAAAATGTGGCTTCATGCAGGAAAGTGTTTTCGCAAACGTTTGTTCAGTCAAACGTAAAGCGAAATCATCTATTGCACACAATGGCCACAGCAAACATCACCCCGTCTTTGTATTTTCCATTTACTCGAAAAGCCTGTACCTGCTAAAGGACATCTCTGCCTGTTCAAATGCAAACAATTCTGCAAAACTGAGTGAAGTGTAAAAGTTCTTGTATAAAATCGTAAACTTTAAGTGTAGAATAAACATCAATGGGTTGCCCCAGTAGCTGAACAGAAATACGGAAGCGTTTGGTGAGTGCAGATAACATTCATATACCAAATTAAAAGATGGTACAATTCGTACTGTTTTGCCAACCAAAATGTTTACAGACTTGCCGCATTATATACAAACGCTCACAAACGTTGGCTGCGAAAATGAATAACAGATGTACATCTCGCAGGCCCCCCTCCCGCTCCCCACGGCCCAAGGATGTTGTATCAACTCGCACACTAAATCTCGAATGTAGAACATTCGCAGTTACCCAAATAGTCAGTCATTTCTATATATTTTACTTACTTTTTCAGGAGTACTCTTTTCCTTTGTGGAAGCCAAAGATTGGTCGGGGTGTTGTGCTAAAGCAACAATTGCAGCATCATGGTGTAGTTGCTGCTGCGCCGAGGGTTGCTGATGCGTTTGTTGCTGCTGTTGTTGGGTATTAAAAGCATCTGTAGGTTTTGAAATTGAGGTGGGCGAGTGCACTAGAGCGGCGGCTGCCGCTAATACTGATGCTGGATGATGTTGCTGCTGCTGCTGCTGTAGTTGTTGTTCATTATTCGCTTCAGTTTTTGTTGCAAAAACTTCCAAATCCTTTGAATAAACAACAGACCAATAGTGGAAGCAATGTTGGCGGCAACACAGCAAATGCAATAGTTTGCACAAAGTTGTTAGGACACAACGTCATCATGAAAAGAGTGGCGATAAAAAAAGAAGAAACGTCAAAAAAAAGGCATTTAAAATTTAAATTCTAACACCAGAGCATACTGGCATTATATAAATTAGATATGTGCATGATAGAACGCAGAACAATACCTGTTTTAAACGCTCGTCATCATCACGATCTAGACTGGATGTACTTTGGCTTTGGCTTAACTCTGAGCCAGTTTCCGAGGCACGAGATCCTGAAAAATTCAAAATGGTGAATACGAGCATTAAGGTTTTATTGTGTTCTTGATTTTAAATAATGTTTCGCATTATATAGAACTAAAAATGTGCTTTAGTATCCCATTTGTAAGGAAAGGATTTTCAGTCGATCTAAATAAATATTTGTAGTTCGAGGAGCCTTACTTATGGTTATTATTAACTAATTCCCTCAACATACCACACTGTGGTGTATGGAGTACAAATAGAATTTTGAAAGAACAAAATAACTGATAAAATGTTATCGAAATGCTTTGTCACATTTCATGTCTTTTCAAAGAAGGGTTCGATATGAACTCTGACGGGCGAACTCTTGACGAATAAAAATCTCTTTCTAGTTTACATCCAGGAATAATAACTACAATCTGTCGCCAGCCGGCCATAAGCCAAATTGTTT
>JAHXMU010000162.1:65867-130316 GCA_019455685.1 Philornis downsi
TTCTATTGGCCAAAGTTAGCCGCCTCTGGAGATGTTTCTTCAACACGGTCAAATTGTTGCCGGTAAAGGTCAGAAATAACAATTTGGCCATAAAGGAGTAGCTCATAGTACACAATGTGAATGATCCGATCCTCTGCTTTTTCCATCAAATATATAACAAACCCTTTCTGATCGTCAATCTTGGTTTGGCCACCGTTTGCGCCAGATCCAGACCATTTTCGCTTGACGTTGTTGTCAGTGATTATTTTAACGCTGGATTTAAACAAAAAAATTTTTTGTGATAAATATTCAGTAAATAAATCAGCCATATCAAAGATTATCAAGAAGTTTCGTGAAACGGGTACTGTCAAAACTATGCATTCAGGAGGAAGACCACATAAAACTACTCCAAGAGAGGACAATTTAATAGCAAGTGAGTTTAAAAAGAGCCCGCAAATGGCATCGAGAGAGGTTAAAAATATTCTCGGATTAGATATTAGCTCTCGAACAATTAGCCGTCAAACCCGTGAAGCTTATCTTGGTTGCTTTCTCCCCGCAAAAAAATCTCTGATAACTGAGAAAAACTGCGCTGCTCGTTTAAAGTTTGCCAAAGACCACATAAATTGGTCTAGAGAAAAATGGAACACTGTCCTTTTTTCTAACGAGTTCAAATTTAAGAGGCAGTGATGGAAGATCATTTGTAAGGCGGTCAAAGGGAAAAAGGTGGTAATATTATGGTCTGGGGCTGTTTTTCTGGGCAAGGAATGGGCCCAATTCAAATTATTAAGGATATAATGACTGGAATCGGATACAGATCTATTTTAAACGACATAATGTATCCATATGCTGAGGAAAATATGCCACTAATTTGGAGATTTCAGCATGACAATGATCCAAAACACACCTCAAGGGCTGTAACTGATTGGTTACAATCCAATGGGGTGCGTGTTTTGAAGTGACCGGCCCAATTCCCAGATCTCAATCCCATAGAAAATCTATGAGAAATTATAGATCGCGAAATAAGATGCCGTAATTACTCATGAAAGGAAGATTTATCTGATGCAGTTTTAAGTGAAAGCAAAAAGTGCCAAAAAAAAACAATTGACAAATTAATTGGATCAATGCATAAAGGATACCCAATAAAATATTAATCGTTTATAATAAGACAAAGATTTTTATTAAAGTAAAATTTAAATTTCCATTGTTTTGTCCTCAAAATTGAATACTTTTGCTTTTCTTTATAATTTTAGAACAATGTTATATTTATGTAATTTTTTTTGTATGTTAATATATCACAGAATGCACAAAATAAAATTCCGAAATAATTTTTAAGTTTCTTCAGAAATTGTTTTTGTTTTTCGACTTCTACCAAAGAAAACGTAAATTTTAAAAAAAATTTCATTGAATTGTCCAGCACGGTATATATATATATATGAGTATATAAGCTTGGAGCTTATATAGAGCTTTGACATAAATATAAATGTATGTATATATATATAAATATGTGTATAAATAAACGTTAATTTATTCACAGCACTATGCAACACAAATTTTTGGGTTAGAGGGTTCCTTCACCTAATGACTTCACTATGTGAGTTAATTATCCCGCTTTTCTTGTCCAAAGGCGACAAAAATGTTCCCAATCCTATCCGATACTGTTCCAATTAAATTAAATTAATTAATTCATTAAAATAAATATGTACCATTAAACAACATTTACTATTTTCACTGAATTTTTACAATGATTGGATAACCAATAAGGTCCACCTGAATGGATAGCTAGTGGTTTAAAATGTTCTACGAATTTCAAAAATTTGTTTATGTTTAATTTGCATTCATCATTTAGTTCTTATTTAAAACAATTTAAAAAAGTGCATTAAATCTTTAAATTTATTGTAAAACGCTGTACGAATGTATTTACAAATATTGTTGGATATCACTTAAGCCCATTTTCCATACATTATTACGATGTTTTCAAAACAGTGACCAGAAAACCGTACTGAAACGGAGTAATTTTCGGGGCATAACATTATAAAGGTGTTTTTGCAAAAGACATTGAGAAATACGAGAATCCTTCACCTTTTACTTACAGGTTACAGTTCTTGCCTTAAAGTCTCTTTTATGTCTCCTATTGACTGAAAACAGATACATTGAAGTAATAATTTAAGTTTTGAAGAGAGAAAGGGAGAGAGGGAGAGAAATATCAGCAGAAGCCATGTCAGATGAATACCCCGATTGATCGCAAATATTGCTTGAGGTTTCATCCAGGAATTCGTTCCCAGTAACAGCCTTCTGAGATGGCTCATAAACGTGATGTGAAATTTATGAGTTTTGTTTCCACAGATCACGCATTTTTTCAAGAATTTGCTATCTCAAGCAACGTATAAAGACCAAATAATATCTTTTATTAAACGCTTAGACTTTTAACAAGAATTTCGAGTCCACAGCACCGCAATAAAGAAAGCCGATGTTACCTTGGGTTTGCCCAACTTTTCCATTTTCAGCTCAGTTAGAGACACTATTTAGGAGCTTCTTGACTAGTTTGCATATATAACTCGTAAACTTTATCTCATCATCAGTTATAACGCGTTTTATGAATGTGGAATCGGAATTGACTAGTTAAATGATGATTTCACGTAGTAGTTTTCTTTACTATATCGAAACCAGTTTTAGTTGAAGACAATGATAGCTGACTGGAGCGATGCAAATCTTTCACTACATCTCGACCGCTTTCGAAGGCATTGATTCACCGTAAGGCAACATTTTCAATATTTTCAGCTACTCAGGGCACAAAATTGCATTTGCAATACAAACTTTGAGACCAATTCTTTTTATCCAATGTAAAAAATCGCAAAACCCATTTGAGATGAACTGACCAAATCGAGCACTGTAAACACTCTACGAGTAAATTAAAAGTGGCGTCCAAGTTCCGCGCTTGTGTTAACTTAGTGACCAGAAAAATTTTGACAATCCCTTTAAGCGATGTTCTTTCAAATTATCAATTCCCGTACTTTTTTGACAGATCGTATGTCAGAGTCAGCATTTTGAAGAAATATGGTAAGATTTGAAAAATTTGCGCATTATTCAAAAATAGAGATTTTCAAAAATATCTGCTTGAAAGCTTTGACATAAAAATTCTTTTAAACTGATTTTCGGCTTTAGTTACCGACAAACCCTGTCAAATATCAGTCTAATCAGGCTTTGTTTGTTCCAAATAGACTCCCAAATCTTTCATCCGATTGCCATGAAATACTACAAAGTACAGAAAGGTTGATGAACACTGCTGCCGAGATGTTTATTAAAAATGCTGAAAGATTTTTTCTTTCCAGAACTGCAACGAGAAATCATTTCTTTTAACTCTGCATGGTTTCAGCAAGACGATGCGTAACATAACCATTGTTTATATTCCGAAATTCTCTAATTAGCTGATTTCAAGAAATCCTTTCTGCTGGTCTACTAATCTTATTGCACCTACTTTTTCTTGTGATGTTATTGCGAACAAAAACGGCACAGAACCAAAAAATTCGAAATGATTGAAAATAGTGTATTCGAACTTTTTTTGGCTGTAGTGAATCCTTAAATTGCACATGAATCACTGACCATGGAGGTTATTTAGATGCATTTAATATTAATTATTATTAATATTCAAAGTCAATAAAATTGCTTGATAAAAAGTTATTATAATGAGAATAAGAAGAAATTAAATATGATTTAAAAAAAGGCTATTTGGATTTATTAATATAGTTACGATTAAATTACGATTTCGTTATATATGATTTACGTAGAAGCTACAAACAATTATACAATATAATGCAGACGGTTCAAATCACTTTTATGCTGATACCGAAAATATGGTTAGGACTTTGTCGGTTGCACACAAGTCATTTAAAAAATATATGTATAAAAATATCAGCATGTGAAACGGATATCCAAAATGTTCATAATGTAAATCTCTAAAAGTTAAAAATTTCAGTTCGAAATTATATTTTCATAATTTTCATAATTTTAATATCAATTCTGAATACAAACTTCTTGTTCTTTAGAACCATGCTTCCAAACTAAAACTTCAGATTTTACTTGGATATTAAAATTGCATATACATAGTAGTAATGAAATGTATTCATAGTTTGGCGCTTTATACATATTTTTTTTTTAAATTGTCTCCTAACTACACATTAATAATTGAATGTTAATCTTAAGATTATTATTTGTGTCTTTAATACAACCATTCCGCGCTGAAAATGAATTTACTGTCACAACAACTATGCCAAATGCTGGTTCTAATGCTGATGCCGTTTAGCACGTCGCTGAAAAACTTCCACACATATTCCCAGTAACCGAATCGGCAGTACCTTCTGCAGAAGAAGACATGAGGATACGCTACAAGACTTTCTATCGATTCTCCTCAACTAGTCAAAATGCCTAATGCCAGAATATAAAGCAGAATGATCTCCTCTTCTTTTCATTCGAATTTTGCCATATGTATATTCTTAGACATTCCTCCTAAAGGATGTCCCAACAAGAACGCAAGATTTAAATGACTGATGCAGCAATTGAATTGTTTCTCTGGTTGTATGACATGTGTCACATTAATTTCTTCAATTCTATGCTCGAAAAAACTCGTTATCATTTCACGATACCGAACACCATTGACTGTTTGCGCTTGACATGCCTCATTTTCATAAAAAAAGGTCCAATGATTCTTCCAGCCCAAAATCCACACCACACAGTGACACGCTGAGGATGCATTTGCTTCTCGTGAATCACTCGACGATTTTTCTCACTCCAAATGCGACAATTCTGCCTATTGACGAAGCCACCAAGACGGAAATGGGCCTCGTCACTGAAGATGATTTTATCGGCAAAATCAGCCTCTTCATGTTGTCTCTCCAATACCCAATTAACTAACTCCTTTCGCTGTCCATGGTCAGCTGGCTTCAGTTCCTAAGTCAATTGAACTATGCATGCATGAAGATGCAAATCTTTCGTCAAAATTCGCAGCATAATGGTTTTGGAGACACCAATTTGATGAGCTCGGTGTCGAATTGAGGTGGATGGAGTTTGAGCGACATCATCACGTACAGCTGCGACATTTTCGGTCGATCGACCTGGTCGAAGCCGCGTTGTTGTCTTTACATCACTAACAGACCCAGTTTTGGCAAATTTATCCATTAATCTCTTTTGGAGCATTATTGTGACCCGAAATTGATCGCAATTTGCGAACTGTAGCCGCAAAACTTTCACCATTTTGGTAAAACAATTTCACAATTAAAATGCGTTGTTCATTCGTGTAGCGTTCCATTTTTACTAACCTCGTACCTTCTACTAGCAAACAATAACAATTGTTCAAATGCCAAACAATGTCACTTCGAATGGCGCCAAATTTAAATCTTGCGTTCTTGTTGGGACACCCTTTAGTATCCCTAATAAAATACATTATTTTAGAAAGTAGATGAACTAGTTGTTTGTCGATTAAAATTCGATCATGAGATCTAACTAATTCACTTTCCTTGCATCATGAACGATATACAAAAGAAAGCAGCGTGAAGTCAGACTCATAACTCAGATTTATTATCTCCTTTCATAAGTCGTAATGAAGGCATTTCCGTTGATGCCGTCGAAGAATGCATCGTGTGCCGTACTAGAAAATTATTTTTCAAGGATACACCTCTGGATTGTAATATCGTTTAGAAAGACAGCAGTAAGTGCAAAATACAATTCACCGAAATATGGAGCCCAAAGCGGTTGCATTAAGAGTTGTAACATTCTCGACTTGGATGAAGCACCATTATGAAATTTCACAGTAAAAATCTTAGGATACTCAAGTATGAGCGTATAAATTTTAAGAAAAATCGGAAATGATGAACTTGAAAAAGAACATACTTTTTCAAAAATATACCATTTTAAAATTTAAACAAATTTGAATTTTCTATTTGAAAACATGGACGTAAAAAGCAAAATATTTGCAACAAAAATCAATCGACAAAATAATCTTTTGCATGTATAATACTATAACAACCTTCAAAGACAGACAGACAGTAGGCAGCAAAATTTTAAAAGATTTTTAATTTCCAAATTAGATGTTTTGAGAAAAATATTTAGAATTTATATTATAGACTGCTAAACGCGTTTATTGCATATCCAAAAGATATCTAATTTTGTTGGTCCTCTCCACGTGAAATGCCCCTCATGTAATTACATTACACATGTTTTTATATATAATCTATAACTCTTCCGTTTCAAATAACTCTAAACTGATGAATATACGAGATTGGCTCTACAGTAAAGCGGAATACTTTTATATTTTAAAACAAAAAAAAGTTCATGTAATTGTGTGTTATTTAACTTTTAATCAACCCGACGTACAATGAAAACTTTCCTGGAAACACATATTATGAATGCACAATACAGAAAAGAGAACTCTGCACAATATTATTAAAAAATATTATGTAATAAATTTTTCATGAAAAAAAACAAACAAACAGGGAATAAATTAAAACACATTGTTGCTGGAAAACATTAAAATGTACGAATCCTTTAAACAAAACAAATAAACAACAAGGTATGTTAACCTTATTTACATATGTAAACCAAGCATACATGTACCTACACACAAACAGTCATACATGCACAATTACAAAGGGAAACTGAAACATTACCAAGCCCATAAACCATAAAATACACAAACACATACATATTCATAAGGACACAAACACAGCAAACATTGACTGAAGTATTCAAAAGTGCAATATATGTATGAAGAAACGATAAACACAGACAATCAAACTTACGCACCGCAAAAAAAGAAAACAACATCCTCAATGTGTTGTACAATGTATGATATTATACATACATATGTAAACACCGGCACTGGCACGCACACAAAAATAGTCAGACAATTATTTATACATAGCCAACAACAAGAGAATGTATTATTCTCTTGTAAATATAATAGGATAACGCAACACAAATCGACAATGACAACAATTGTAATCAAAACAATAACAATAATAAAGAGAAACAGAAACGTCAGACAGCAAAACTACAGCAAACAAATAGTCGAAGATAACCAAATAGATAAAATGTTGAACGCACACACAGACGAATATAATACAATATTTGTATACTCGTGTGTGTTTAAGGATAATAAAAGGAATACGTCAGACGAACGTACATCCGATTTTATTTGTAGCATTTGATGTTCTGTCATTTAACGTCAACAAATGAATACACATACATATATTTACTCCTGTGTCTGCAAGAATGTACTCGTATTATTGCAATTAAGAAAAGTTAAATGTCTTCCAGGAAAGAACACATAATCTAAAATTTTAACAAACAAAATACGTAGTTTTAAATGATAATATTTAAGCTACATATGTTTATTACATTTTCATGTCTGTAAATTTTAAATGAAATACAAAACAATTTATCGAATAAAACAATTTTTGTTCAGTCGACAGACTATTTCATATATTTCATAAATGCTGACTATAATTATGTATACATATATATACGGCCTTCCATGATGGCCTCTCGAACTGAAATCTGAGAATCCAACTTTTAACCACGATTATCACGAATATTGCGCTCTGTGCTTCCTATACCGTTTTTCACAACACGACGATTTAGATAGGCTAACCGACAGGCTTGGCAGGTTTTGGAAATAATTATGTGGAAGGTTGCGAAAGGAAGGAAGGTAATAAAAGCCATACACTACTTGAGTACATTGGTAATATGGACATCATTGGCCTAAAGCTGCAGCACATTGCTCCAACCCGTTCAAGCGTCAAGAAGGAATCAGTCAGCGAAAGTGCGTCCGGTGAGAAATGGGAACAATCACAAGTTAGTTGCTTCGACTGACAAAGTGTCTCTTGGTTGAATAACGAAAACTATATATTTGTATTAATGAATCATTTGGTTGCGAACGTTATACGCAAGAGATGTTACTGCAGTCTGCTCCAGTATTCACAAAGAGGCAATAAAACTGGATCTGCCGAACCAGAACAAAACTAAGCTACTTCTTTCGATGAATAAAAGGTTTATTTGTTTGTTTAAGGCACCGCGAATACTATCAACTACAGCTTTGGAGTGGTGTTTTAATTAATCTATGTCGACTCCGTTGTCAATGAAACTAATAATGTCAGTCTGAAAATTAAGAGAAACAAATATTTTGTGGACTTAACAAACAATATAATGATATGCTCTCTCTGGACAAATAAATATCTAACTGTAGCAGACACTAATCCTACCGGTCTTTCTATACAGCGCAGAATTTTGATTTATGAGGGAATCGTTAAAAAAAAACCATATGAATCGAGATCTGTATGAACAATATGCTGACATGGACGTGGCCAAGCGCATCAACATACAGTAATTGTATTATATAGGACAGATAGACCAAAATACTTCAGCACGAAAAGTTGTTGACAATGAAATCAATCAATGGGCGATGGGACCAGGCTTTTGAAACATTGTTAAAATTTGGTCTAACCAATAGGGAAAGAGCATAAAAACAGAGGCGCATGGATTATTTTCTACGTGAGGCATACAATAGAGACAATTGTCTATTATATTTTGAACTTTGCTATTTTTACTTGAAGTCACACAATTTAACTAAGCGTCTCATCATAAAACCATTGACGTGCTACACCATGATATACCTTATATGAAAGGTTTAGACCTCTACTTTAAGAAATTTCTTTCCAACTTGTTTATTTTTCACTCTCGAGTATGTTTTGCGAAAAACGCAAAATACTTTACTTCCCATTGTTCCCTAAAGTGATCATTTTCGCCAACCTCAACGTTTATTTTTCGACATTTTATCAATTTAGAATAAGAAGAAATTGGAGCAAATATCAAAATTGCAACAAAATCCATTAAACAAAATTTGCGTATAGCTATGCAGAAATGCATATGATAACTAAAATCGTGAACTTTAGCCAAAACGCGCTACAACTAAAAGTAGTCAAATACATCCCACATGTCTCGTGAATGCGGCGGTTGGAGGCACGGCTTTCCAATCCATGGTTTCTAAGTAGTTTTTAACCGTAACGTATTAGTGGAGATGCGTTTTTCCTTGAGTGCCCCACTCAATACATCCAATTGTGTTCGGTTGAGAGCGCCACAATTGGCTTCATTCAGTTTGAGTAATACATAATATTGACTTGGTGTCAGTCAATGAATATTCGGCTTAGACGCCGATATTGAAGCATGGTCAGTTGGCTCTTATGATTTTTAGCTTATCGTAGTGAATCCATTTTTCATCGAAAAAATCTGCGAAAAAATCATTTCGTGCGTAGCAAGCAGCGTCTTACTTGTGCAAAATCGACGCCCAACATTTTTAGGCGCCCATGCAAGTGGAACCAAATGTCTTCCTTCCTTTTGAATCATTCCCAGTGATTTTAAACGATGTGAAGTTGCTTTTCATGTAATACATGCATTTGGCACGAATCTACATAAGTTCCACGTCTTCGTACACTTTCGATCGCTCACTACATTGCTTGCCTCCCCCGTCAAACTATTGAAACCCCACGTCTTTGAAGCTTCTCCCACTTAAAGTAGACTCGGCACATGTTCCTACAAACAATAGATGCGCCTCAGTTGAAGATTTCTTTAAAGTAAACAAGCAAATTGAAATTTACTGCACACGACGTTTATTCGGCTCAAAACTCAACATTTTCGCATACAAAAACTTATGTAATGCTGATCCAAAACCGCTAATACCGGCTTAATCATTTACCGGTTCCAAAAGTAAAGTTAAACAAAAAACATACGTAAAGCTATGATTTCGATGAAACTTTTATTTCATTATAATGTTTGGATCTTGCCATTATTTACGAAGTACAATGTCAGTTAAATCACCGCCTCCGCATTGGTTGCACCAGTGGATCTTTTTGAAGTAGTTTTCGACCACTTTCTCACACATTTCGGATGGTATGTCGACGATAACTTCACAAATGTTGATTTTCAAATGCTCCTGCGTTTGGGGATTATCCGCAAAAATGCCGTATTTGACGTAGCCCCACAAAAAAGTCTAACGGCGTCAAATTGCATGATCTTGGTATCCAATTGACATCAGTCATGTTGTGTGGCTCGCAGCATCACCTTGTTGAAATCACATATCGTACAGTTCATAATCTTCAGTTGAAGGCCAAAAAAATTCGGTTATCATACGGCCGCAGCGCTCTGAATTGAAATTCGGATTATCCTCCACACTTTCACTTACAGAAGCGATATTTTCGGCAGTGCGTGCATTGCTATGATGCACCGGCCTGACCACATTTGTAACGCTTCCATAATCCATAATCACCCCGTAATGCACGAAAAATGCCCACCTTTTGAATCATCACTTTTGTAGTTAGTTTTAACTATTTTTACGCGTTGTTCAGTTATTAAACGATCCATATCAGGAAAAGGCAAACCTTTCACTAAATAAATAACACTTCGGATTACAGGTATTTTACTTGAGTTGCCTTGTCAGATCACCGGTTTTGAAACCACTAAATGGATAACCCTGCACTTGACGATTGTGGTGTTGCGGATGTCTAATCTTACAATATGGCGTTTTACATCCTACAATTTCAACAATAACTCTCGATTGAGGTCGTCTTTTGTAAAATTGCCTACACTTATTTGTACCTCTAATAGTTCGCCAGCATTTGGCAAATTCGCAGTATAAAATCTGGCGTATTTTGAATACATAATTAGTTCCTTCAAATATACATATACAATGTAGCTGTCATAAAAAGAAATCCTTTATCCTTTATTTAGAATGGTCAGATTTAGATCGAATATGCACCGTCTTGTTCGATAACTTGTTGGCATTTTAAAGGTAATTCCGTCATGCATCTTCGTATAAATCCTCGTCCCTACTGACAAAAACTTGGCACTATCGATTTTCACAAGCTTTTCTTGAGGGGAATTTCTCAATAGCAAAATCATTCATCTTAGACAGGAATGGATGATAATCACTTGCTGCTAGTTAGGGACTACAAGGTGAATGCATAAGCAGATCTCGGAGCTTCTAGCGAATCACTGTCGATGTGGCGTTGTCCGGATAGTACAAAATTCCTTTCCTGTTGGCCAAAGCTGGACGCTTCTGGTCGACTGCTTCCTTCAGCCCGCTCAATTACGAATTGGCCGTAGGGCAGCATCTCAAAGTAGCAATATTTTTCTGGTCATCAATCCTGATGGTCCTTGATGAGCAATTGCGCCAGCTCACCGCGATTAGACCGTGACTGATTTCGCATGACGTTGTCGTAAGTGAGTCGCTTTTCATCACCAACCACCATCTGTCTCAGAAATGGGTCTATTTTGTTTTCGGTTCAGCAGCGATTTATAGATGAAAATTCGATCTATAAGGTTTTTTCCTGTTAACTCGTGTGGCACTCGTACCACATCGAGCTTGAGGATTTCCAATATTGTGTCGATATTTTCGACAGTTGGTACTTCTTTGACGTGATGCATCGTTGATTCGACGGAAGCGAAAATGCGCGTAATTGGCTATTACTGTGTCAGGACCGTAAACAGTTCTCACATTTGCAGACAGCTGGGGTTGCGTTTTCGTCTTTATCAAAGGAAACTAAAAAAATGTTCTCTTTGGTGGCGTCCATTTATGATACGCGCTCAAACAGTACTGAGTCAAGTAAACACAAAACTGTCTGGGTAGTTCTTTGAGTAGGAAATCTTATCTTCTTCCTATAGTCATTCATCGTAATCCGATCGCACTTATACAACGCCAGATACAACTTGCTAAAGCCATCTATAGGAAAAATAATGAAGTTCTATTTGCTACACCTTATATAACAAAAATTAGGCACCATAACTAGAATTGGTCGAATTTACCTTATGCAAAGTAGCATAATAGCTTTTTCCAAATTGCTCTTGTTTAACATCCCGAAATTAAAGACTGATTTGGCGAAGCAGAAAATATATTCCATATTGCCATTATTAATTAAAAAAATATCTTGTCGGTTTCACGACAATCCGCGTAAAACTCCAATCCCCAATATAATTGAATTTATTAAAATATTTCTATTGAATACTGAATAAACTTACAGATCAATTTCAACATTAAAATCATTGTGTAATACATAACCATATTTTTTCATTGCATCGCAAATTTTCATAACTTTTCATAAAATTTAAAGAAATCTCCATTTTGACAACCGCACCATTTGGGAGTACATGATTAGGTTGTGAACATGTTGCAAATGCTGGTGCTATTAAGTTGCCGATAAAAATGCTCACCACAATTGATGTCGTAAAATATAAAGTTTGTGAGTTTCTCGTCTCTTCGTTGCAATTTCGAAATTGCGTCAGCTGAACATAACTGTGTCGCGTGGCAACACTTATAAAGCCTCCTCAAACCCTCTCAAGTCTGATAAAAAAAGGTGAAACCACATCTTATTCATCTGTTATCGCAAAGTATTTTCATGTGAAAGTCACTACTGCATTTTTTATAAGTACAAATAACTCGCAAATGCCAAATCTTACAAAAATTCTACTTGAATTGTGTTGAAGTGATGTAAAAAGACGTATTGCTGCTATCTACTACAAGGGGCAATTCGTGGAAATGGCTAATGGCTCCGAGGTTACTGTTCCCCGGAGAAACGCAATAATGTAGGAAGTCAGTTTGAATATGATATTACTTCATCATCAAACGTGAATGCTCATTGTTATGTGCTATGCATATTTAAGATTGCGTAAAGTTTACAGAGTCATAACACTTGCATTTCACTTACTTCACTGCCTCTCTTCCCGTCTTTATCATGGTATTTAGAATACAACTCCTGGCAGTTGTACAACTTGTTTGAGTATAATGAAAGCATTATTTCATTACACCTACCATCATTGTTATCCTCTCCTTTAGCGGTATCTTCATTTGTATTAACTTAAAGAAAATGTTGATTATAAAAGTCATCTCGTTCGCTGATGTTAATGAATGGCAGGGTGTACCACTCTTGTCGGTAGTGAAAACTTTCTTTAGACAAGGTTTTAAGAGCATGGTGGAGAAAGGGAAATCCAAAAAGAGGCCTTGAATGGATAAGAGGATTAGTGTTCACTGCATCGCCATGAAAAGGCAAATGTGAATTTAGGAAAAATAAACAATTGTTTGGCTACAATATTATTCAAATGGATAATAAATAAGTATTTTGTTACACTTATTACAAAATCAATACTTGTTAAACAAGCTATTAGAATGAAAATATCTGATGTTTAAAGCTATTAAAACAAGTTTTAATTTGAGTTATTACTACATAAAAAAAACATTCCACGAATTTAGTGTGGAAGACCTTCTTATATTCTGTGAGCTTAGATTGATATTGAGAAACGTAATATGTTGTTAAATACAGGTTCCAATTGTCAGTTTAAGAAGCTTTTATTAGAATTATCGATTACCAGGCTAATCATAGTTTGTGCGCCCATCAAGGTGACTGCCGCTTGTAAACAGATAATTGTAGCGGCGACCGAAACCTACTATCGCGTGAATGATAGTTTAATAACTTTCCTGTCCCGATCATTTTATTTTTTTATGCCCCATTGTAAACATAAGTGAGCCCAAAGTATCAATAATTTCGCATATTCATAAGGTAACATAACGAAATTGAAAATTTCATTTCAGAAGTACACAATTTCTTTATAAAATATTCACCCTAGATGAGTTTTCTAACGCCTTTAAGATAGAGACCCCTGTGTAGCTACACTTTTATTAGAGTAGATGGCGCTGGCAAAGTAATTAAAATAATAACGTACAATTGCTGCAGTGAAACTCAAAGAAATTTATTTCCGAAAAACATTTAAATCATTTATTTTTATTTTTAACACGTCTGTATTTTTTAGAAAAATTATTTCAATAATGCACTACAAAGTATAGTGGGTTAAAAAAATTTGAAAATCGATAGTCGTCTTAAATAGTCGATTGTTGACTGAAAGCCACACATAAGAAATAATCACGGAAGCCGTAATCTTTTACGCTTCTTCTCTTATGATGCCCCTGCCCATCATTGACGATAATGGAAATATTTTCCTTTTGAATAGTTTCTCGATTGATCGCGGCTCAATGGTTAGCATATAAACGATTTTCGTTTCTGTGATCGCGAATCGAGCCGATCTATTTGACCGCCGATCTATTTGTTGCGCTGACGATGGATATTCGACAAGTCTAGTAAAGGCTTTCAAGCTGAAATTTGCCTTGCCTCGAAATGGATTTGGTAAGATTTTTTGTCCATCTTTACTGAAGACCGGCACGATCACTGTTACACCATAAAAGCCTATCAACTTAGAAGATATAACAAACTCAGCATAGATACACACAATTTTTTTTATTGATCGGTATTTCGGAGACTGCGTTATAGTCGACGAAAAGATCGGTATGTTTGCCTAGACTTTCTAACCAGGTCAGTTACACAAATAAAATTTAATCAGGTTGTGTAGAACAGCATTTGGCCTTTCACATGCTGAAAATTATAGGAGACTGTAGCGCGATAGATGGTACAAAGTGCCATATGGACCTATTTTTTAAGCATAGAATAAAATAGGCTTCTATTGTAATTATCGGGCATGAATTCATTAAGCCAAATGATGTTTAGAAGCTGACGCAGAAGCCGGTTTCATTTCGGCTCGAAGTCGGGCAATCACTGCCACGTTGATATTCTGTGTCACTGCCTCCTTTTACATGCTTTCAAAAATAATCGTAGCAGTTTCCAAAATTGTTCTCTCTATATGTGCAATATATATATCTTTGTTGCTGAAATCTAGTTCCACCTGTTACCATGTTCCCTTCCTTTGAAAATATTATTACAGAATCTGAATTTTTCAATTGTTTCCCCCATAGATATCTTTCCTTTCCATTTTTACATTAAAATATCAGACAAATATTTTGTTGCCCCGGGTAGGACTGTAGCCATATGTTTCCTCCACTCATAAATGTTTTATATGGCCTCATCGTCTTTTTCTTCCAACGGGACGTGGAGAAATGAATGTGATAAAAATAACCTATTACCTTGATGTAGGTTATAGTTATAGGGTCCTATTATATGATTAAATCACGAGTCACTATGTCTCTTTCCGCAGCTACAAATTCACTTCTCTACTCAAGCATTTTCACATGCTAACTGCACCGGTTGTCACAGTTTATACTTCGAGTGGGTCCGTGCTCAATCCGTAACGTATCTTGGATGGCGGTGATGTCAGCCTTATTGTTGCCTGGGATATTGTTTAACCATGTAGTGACACCTTCTCAAATCTTTGGGGGATTTCATTTCATTGTCTTGTCTTTGCCGGTATATATCGATAGGGGGTTTAATCCATTAAATTAGCCGCTGCTTGCGAAGTGAATAACATAACGTCGTCCAGGTTTCACCGTGAGAAAACTGCGGTTATACCCGACTATTGCTTATCTGCATTTTCTAAATATCCTTTCCTTCTACTTTATTTAAAACAAGGGTCCTTGATGAAGTAATAGTCCATTTTAGTACATATTTGTTGATATATGAAAATTGGAAGGGGTTCTTATTTTCAATCTAGTAAAATTAATTTGTAGAATATTTTTGCGCACTTCTTGCAATTTGAAAAGATTATATTAGGTGTGCAACTAAGTTCTCGCTGTTTGCCAATAGATGGTGCCAGCTGTGCCAGTCGATAGAATGTTCCCGCTGTTTGCCAATAGATGGTGCCAGCTGTAAGTGCCAGTCGATTCCGTCGATGAAAAATGGATTCATTACAGCAATCCAAAGAAAAAAAGTCATGGGGGCTGCCCGGTCATGCTTCTACGTCGTCGTCTCGGCCAAATATTCACGCTAGGAAGGTTATGCTCTGTATTGGGTGGGACCAGGTCGGTGTTAGTTATTACAAGCTGCTGAAACCAATGAAACCATCACTGCCGATCGATATCGACTTCAATTACTGCGATTGAACCGAGCTCAACGCCGAGCTCACGTGGCCAAGTTAAACGTTAAAACCTACTTGGAAACGCTGAAATGGCAATTCCTATCCCATTCGCCATATTCCCCAGATATTGCGCCGTTCAATTATCATTTGTTCCTTTCGATGGCACACGGTCTGGCTGACCAGCACTTCCATTCATATAACGACATCAAGGAATGGCTGGATGTGTGGATAACCTCAAAAGATAAGCAGTTTTACTGTGACGGAATTCGAGCTTTGCCAGAAAGATAAGGAAAAGTAGTAGCTAGCAATGGGCAATACTTTCAATGAATCATTTGTAAACATGGTTTCATAATAAAGTTGCATTTTTATAAAAAAAAAAACAGCGAGAACTTAGTTGCGTATTTAATACAATTGATTTATCTTGACACTATTACAGCAAGTTTTAATAAAATATTTATTCATCATTAAAAACATATGTAGGTACACAGCCAACTACATTTTAGAAACTTAATTATACCCTTCCAATGACATAGTTTAATGCAGAAATGGCCCACTCTCCAAATTTATTAGCCATCACAGTTTTTAAGGGGCCCTGAAACTGCCACCTTATCGCACCTTATCTCGCAACTGGCAAATAAATAACTTTATTCCCTTACTCTCATGCCTGTCAAACAATTTAATTTGGAAAATCTCTTCACCATGTAAAGCATATTTAAATACATCTAAAGTAAATGAACAAAGTGCTACAATAAAACTTTTCATTTTAATAGTTTTAGGTGTGAAAAAGAAGTTTGTTTATTTAAAATTTATGATTGGATGTAGAAGTTGGCAGTAGTGATATCCTTAATTGCATTATACAAGATTTCCTTGATTGTTAAAGACTCAAATGAAGAGTAAAACGAAGAGATAATAAAATGTATATATATATATATATATATATATATATCTTGTAGTACAAGTACAACGTGTTCAGTACAAGTAAAAGTGTTCATAGACGCTTTGTAATTGTAGAACATATGCGGCAAATATTGGCTATACAACTTAAATCGTCTGTAATTGTTATGTACAATACTGCAGTCGTTGTATTCTGAGTTTGTACAACGTAGGATCGAACCTAGCAGTGATACAAGTGATTAACTAAATGTGTATTTAATGCCTAATTTATGTAAATTTTCAAGAAAATGTCTCAATAAAATATAAACTGAATTAATAATGCGGTAACTTGTTTCGCACAAAGTGTTGTGCATAAATCACTGGTTCATTAATCCTGATAAAATTTGTAGGTATGGTAAAGCCACAAAATGTCATTAAGATGTACAAATCTTAATAACCATACAATAATTGACAGAAGACTGAAAAGAACATATTTTGGTAGTTAGATGTGATTTTGAGCCAATTACGGGCCGGATGGTATTATTTGTGCTGACTCATTAGCGTTTCTTTATGTTTGTATAGCGTTATCCATTTAGTGGTTTCAAAACCGCTGATCTGGCAATGCCTTCAACTGTTAAATACCTTTCATCTGAAGTGTTATTTATTTAGTTAAAGCTTTCCCATTTATGAATATAGATCCTTTAACAACCGAAGAACGCGTAAAAGTAGTTATAACTTAATACAAAAGTTGTGATTCAAACGTGGGCACTTTTCGTCTATTATGGAGTGATTATGGTCGTTATAACCGACCTACTATGTGAGGAATTGGCAAGAAAGATGTGTGTTAAAGATGTGATCAGGCTTGTGCATCATTGCAGTGTACGCATTGCCGAAATTATCGCTTCTGTTACTGAAAATGCGGCGGATAATCCGAATTTGTCGAATCCGCAGCGTGCTCACCAATTGGGACTATCTTACTGCTCATTATGGCGTGTTTTCTATTCGGATTTGCATCTCTATCCATATGGAATCCCACTCACGCAACAATTAAAGCCAGCTGAGCATTCACAACGTTGTAGATATGAGCAACAGCTGATTTTTCGTACAACATTTTCTTCAGCGATGAAGCTCAAGCGAAAGCTTTTTAGGAGAAGCTCCAAGTTTTACTTATTTTTATTTTAGATTACCATATTCCAGACGTCATTTTCCAGATTTTGATTGCTATTTTCCAATTCAACATTAGTTCAGTCACTTCACAAAATACATACAATAGTTATTACTTTTTATAATGAAAAATAGTTCCACTAAAAATTCAAAATTTTAAATATCATATCCTACACAGAATGATCGCACAAATAATATAGAAGTTTATTCACTATACATTAGGAAATCCTTTGAAAAATGCATTAAAAACATAATAAAAGTTAATATCTCCATTAATATTTCTCAGATTATGACAACAAACGAAATAGATAGAATTTGGAAGGTAAAATAAAAAAAATAATAAAAAAAAAAACGAGAATTTAAGTGTTTACCTCAAGAACGACTTAATCTAAAGACGAAACTAAGTCTCTGGATAACACTGTAAATCATCATTAAATGATCCAGGTGTACAAAGCTTTTCATTTTCGTGGCCTGCTTTAATAAATATAAGGGAAACATATTCTTGATTGTCGCGACAGCCTAATTGGATTTCAGTATGCTCATTTGTCGTACACTATTTAAAGAGATAGATCCGGTGGAGCCCTGAGGATGGAAATGTGCGTAAGAATTCTTTGTAATTATAAGCAGTTTCTAGCTTCTAAGCTTGCTTTCCCTAGCTCTAAAGCCGACCACTAGAAAAATTATATTTTTTCATTCATATATTTTTGACAGGGTCGCTCTAAGAACAGACGTGGTTATTGAGAAATACTATAGAAAACAATTTGCTTTGGAAAACCCTGCTAATTTGGTATATCTTCGATTAGAAAAAAAGCAGCTTTGGCAAGCCCACTTATTTGGCGACCGTGTCTACACATCCTCCACGACGCTATAGACAAAAGAGTATTTCAATCGAAATACAAATTGTTGCAATAATAATCTGCTACATATTTCAAAAGAACAGAAGAACTTATAATTACACACCACACAAGACTTGCCGACCAGTGTGGTATATCATTCAGTTTTAGAACTGATTAATACATTATTAAGTCAAAATTCATATAAATACTCTACGCAAATAATGAATTTAGCAATACTAAAAGAATCACACCTATAGAATACATTTCACATACAATCAAATATTTAATGAACAAATTCACACAATCACTTGCACAATAATCACACAATTGAGTCAAGTATTGGAAATAAATATCTTAAATTTCAATAAATTGTGCATTATTGCAATCAAATGGAAAGCATTTCCATGTCGCCAAGATAATTCTTGCGTTAGAACTTCATCGAAAAGATTACCGACCATAAAATATAGCATATAAAGTAGGGCAATTTAATACTAATACTATTCGTGTACTCCTAAGTAAAAATTTACAGAGAAAATGAACAAAAATCAAACAATTGTAGGACAATCAAATAATACTCGTAATATGTAGCTCAAGTTATATTGTTGTAATTCAATAAAAATTTATGGAGGTATTATCTGTGAAAATTTGGATTTAGGGGATGAAGCGGAAAAATATGGTATTTCTTGTGAAAGTGAGCGTAGACAACAATAATACACGCGATGAAATGAGTGTATTTGCACAGCATAAACATTCAGTTAATGGCAGTTTCTGCTATAGCGTAAAAATAAACTTTATTGCCTAAACAAAAACTTCAAATAATTCCCAACAAGCCGAAAGGAAAGACCGTGTGGTGGTTAGGAATATTTGCAACATTTCTGCAAGTAAATAGACAAAAAAGCGGATAATGTTCAAAAAATTCAGAGGAAATTATTTTTATTATTATGCTATGCCAAATGGAAATAATATTTCACACCAAAAAATTCAACTTTTTGGCAGAAAAAGTAGATATTGCATAAGAATCACATTTTTTCGTAGCAAATTAGGGAAATTATTGCACAATTTTTACCGAGCATGATTCCTTTCGACAGATAGTAGTTTTTATAGAGAAAATGTATCCCCCAAATTGCAGTTTTCCCATACAAAACTCTTTCTCTTTGTCCGGACTCAAACAGATTCCCCACAAAAAAGGCATCATATGCAGGAAGTAAAAATCAAATAGATGATGCAACATTTCGAATATAAAATATGTTATTAACTAAAACTTTTTCACATAGAAATAAACTTTCCATGAAATGAAATATCTTTACAAGAAAATCAACATTTCAGTAAATTGTCCAAATATTCAACACCAATTAACATAACGATTTTGACTGACTGGAAAACAATTTTACATTTGCAATAAAAACACACTTTATAATTGATGTTCAATAATTCTACTTGTCAACTGTTTCATTTTCGGAAGATTTGACGTCTTAAGGGAATGGGTAATTAGGTATTGAAATATAGTAACTCCCAATGAAAAAATAATTCTAATTTCCACTACAAATTAACTTGTTAAGAAGAATTTCAATTAAAATAAACTGTGGTTAAATGAAGCTTATTTTTGTTTTAATCAGAATGAACCGTCCTTTTCACAGAAAAATAACAATATCTCCCAGTTGAAGAGTACTATTTAGAATTGTAGTCAAAAATTACTATTCTTGTCCTATCATTTATGCAAAAAACTAAATACTTTTTTACAACAAAAAAATAGACAGGAAACTTCACAGTTTAATCCGTAGGAAAGACACATTTTACGAAATAAAATCACGGTTTTGCAGGAATGACATTTCACATATCATGTGATCTTATTAAATTCATGAATATTTTCCTATGACAAATAAACATAATTGTCCAGAAATGTGGCAAGTTTTTCCCTACCGGACTAAATTTGCTGCTTGAGAAGCCATAGTGTTGGACGGCGCCTTTAAAATCTTTATGGATGGGCTGATTCTTTCTCATATCTACCATCCATCAGTATATAGATTTCGATTAAAGAATATGTTATAATAATAATTCGGAAGACTCTTCTATTTTTCTGGAGGTTCTAGAATAAATTCTGTGGTAATGGATCCGCGTTCTATTAGGAAAGAACATGCTGATTTTGGGACTATCTTAAATAAAAATCATAGATGATAGAACCAAAACTAAAACATGTTCTCGAAAAATAAAAGTAGTTCGTTCATAAATAATTTGCAACAGGGTAGCGCATAGTTTATTTCCTACTGCACCGATTTTGGAACTTAACCCTTAAATTTCAACTCCAAGCTCAAGCGTTCGGGATCCATCGTGCTTTTAACAGACACAGATGAAAGGAAGAGCCTAAATCATATAGATCTTTATATCTGTACTTGCAGGAAAAAACGAATTAAGTAGAGCTAGGAGAAATTCGAGAATGCCCATTATTAATAGTATAGCTATTCTGATGCATATTTACGTCCAATACCTATTCCAAAGTTTAATGTACTTAAGAAGATACAACAATTTTAAAAACGACTTTTGATAATTTTTATAATATCACTAAATATGTAAGTATTTTATGTCATTTCATTTCTTTAATTTAATTTAATTTAATTTAATTTAATTTGATTTAGTTTAATTTAATTTAATTTATTTTAATTTAATTTAATTTAATTTAATTTAGTTTAATTTAATTTAATTTAATTTAATTAAATTGAATTAAATTAAATTAAATTTAATTTATTATTTATTTTATTTATTATATTTATTATTTAATTAAATTAAATTTAATTAAATTTAATTAAATTTAATTTAATTTAATTCAATTTAATTTAATTTAAATTAATTTAATTTCATTTCATTTCATTTAATGTAATTTAATTTAATTTAATTTAAGTTAGTTTAATTTAATTTAATTTAATTTAATTTAGTTTAATTTAATTCCATTTAATTTAATTTCATTTCATTTCTTCATTTCATTTCATTTAATCTCGTTTCATTTTATTTCATTTCATTTCATTTCACCTCATTTCATTTCATTTCATTTCAAGATTGCAATTTTAAACACTGATGGGTTTAAAATACTACTTCCATAAAAATACCTCTAAATACCAGGTTATCCATTTTTCGGTTTCAAAAGTAAAGTTAAATAAAACACACATTACGCTATAATTTCTATGAAACTTTTATTTCATTATAATGCTTGAATCTTGTTGCCATTATTGACGAAATACAATGTCAATTAAATGACCGCCTCTGGATTGGTTGCAACAGTGGATCCTTTTAAAATAGTTTTCGACAAATTTTTTGCACATTTCGGATGGTATATCGACGATAACTTCACGAATGTTGGTTTTCAATTGCTCAACGTTTGAGGATTATTCCCGTAAACAAGGTCTTTTGATGTAGCCCCACAGAAAAAACCAACGACGTCAAATCGCATGATCTTGGCGGATAATTGACGTCGCCAAAATGTGAAATTACGCTTTCTGGAAACTTAGCATGCCATAGAGCCGGAATCGGTCGTGTTGTGGGGCTCATGGCGTCGCTTTGTTGAGACCACACATCGTCCAGTTCATAATCTTCAATTGCAGGTCAAAAAAAGTTGGTTATCGTACGGCCATAGCGCTCTGAATTGAGTGGATTTTCCGCCACATTTTCACTAACTGAAGCGATATTTTCGGCACATTGAGGTGATGCACAGTCTTGGCCACATCTGTAACGCTTCCAGTCCCTTTCAATTTATTTAGAATTTTGCCAATTCCCTGCATAGTAGGTCGATTATGAGGTGATGAACAGGTCTGACCACATCTGTAACGCTTCCAGTGCCTTCAAATTTCTTTATAATCTTACCAATTCCTTGCACAATTCTTTGATGCACAGGCCTGAGATGATGCACAAGCCTGAGCACATCCGTAGCGTTTCCAGTCTCTTCAAATTTCTTCATATCTCGGCGATTCTTTGCACAGCAGATCGATTATGACAACTATAATCCCGTAATGCACGAAAAGTGCCCACGTTTGAATCGCCACTTCTGTAGCAAGTTTTAACTGTGTTAACGTGTTTTTCGGTTGTTAAGTGATCCATATTCGAAAATGACAAACCTTTCGCTAAATAAATAACACTTCAGATGACGGGTACGTAACAGCTGACAGTCTTGTCAGACTGGCAGTTTTGAAACCACTAAATGAAATGCCGTTTATTATACTGATCGTCTAATCTAAGGTCGATTTCAAAATTCCGTATATATCGCAATTAACAATAAATTCCTATAAAAGCGCACTTTTGAAAAGTGTTTAATATCTCGTAGCGGAAAATTGGTAACTAAATTACTTTTGTTTGTAAGCACAGATATTACGGCATCTCAGACGAATATTTGTAGTTATTATAAACAAACATAGTATACCAAATCAAATCAATGAAGGAGACATGTTTTCCCTAAAGATGATTTCATAATCTTTTCAATAGGTATGATTTAAACTATCAATAATTATATAAAGTTTCTTTACAATAAATAAGCAATCAAAATAATGTATAATCTCTCTGTACGAATAGTATTACTATTAGAAAGTTTTTCTTGGGAAATGTCCCAAAATATATAAAATATCTTTTTCTTACAAACAAGTATGATCCTTTATTTATGGAAAGATTATATTTACACGAGATTTTCAACCGTATTTACAATAGTCCTATCTCTATCTATCTTATCTATTGAAAACAATTATATAATTAAATTTCTCTAAGTTCTGTTTTAAAAGAATTGTGAATTTCAAAGGGACAGGAAGTCAAATGGACATATGCAATATTGTAGTCGATCAGTAACGACCATAGAATGTAATTAATTACATTAATTCAACTGAATCGCATTGAGGGGAAAGTTCACAATATGGAAAAGCTCCGATAAAAATTATGGCCTGTGGATGACGTAAATGGAAGAATGTATTAAATATGATACAATTTCAATGAAATCCTTGGCTTTTAGCAGCAATAAAACAAATATTGGGTGGTATGGGGGCTAAATCGGCATTTTTACCAAAGACTGTCCCTGAGCCAACCAAATACCATGTAGTAAAATAATTAAACTCCAATAAAAATTGTGGTTTTCGAAGTAATAAAATCGAACATAATCGATATATTCCTCCAAATGCACTATATCAAAATGTGCACTGTTATGGACCATTTTCAGCTGAGACAGTCCTTGGCCCTACAAAGTAATTAGATGTTGACTACTATAATCAAATTCCAAAGAAAATAAAGGTTTTTAGAAATGATAAAACCAAGCTTAATCGGTAGGCTAAATTAGGCTATGGACCGGTATAGTCAATTTTTAATAGGAATCATTGGCCCAATCAATTTTTGGATAGCAAATGTAATAAAATTCCATTCACAACCATGGATTTTAGAAGCGATATATATACATATTCCTGCCATATGTTCTGTTACACAATTTCCAGTGCTCATCGTTCAAAACTTCTTGCGGGAATAAAACCGTTAACTTTTTTTCAGAACACATGCACTGATTAGTGAAGAATACTAGTCAGTTTGGTTTCAGTTTGCAATCTATTAACATGGAGTGGGGCGTTAAAGAGAATCGAATCGGCGTAATAGCGTTGCATAAGTGCGGAAAGAGTGCTGGCCAAATTTTCGAGTTGCTAAAACCACTCGGAATATCAAGAATATTCGTTTATCGTGCTATTGCTCGCTTCGGCGAATTGTCTGGAGTAGAAGACAGGCCAAAAAGTGGTCGCCCGCGCGTTGTCCGTACGAGTGCGGTAGTAAAGGCAGTGCGTGAAAGAATTCGGAGAAATCCCCTTAGAAAGCAGAAAATCATGTCCAAGGAATTGGATATATCAACCAGATCCATGTCTAGGCTGATTCGGGATGATCTGTATATGAAAGCCTATCGTCGGTCCACGGGGCATCTTCTAACTCCTCAGCTAAAAAATTAGGCTGGAAAGATGCAAGTGACTTTTGCAGTGGCACGCGGACAATGGCCATGAAAACATTCTGTTTACAGATGAGAAAATTTTTACCGTGGAAGAAGTTTTCAACAAACAAAATGACAAGATTTATGCCACTTCATCTAAGGAAGCGAAAAAAGTTGTTCCAAGGGTTCAACGTGGCCATCATCCCCCTTCCGTAATGGTTTGGTGGGGGGTCTCCCACCATGGTGTCACATCCCTCCATTTCTGTGAAAAGGGCTTAAAAACTGGTGCAAAGGTTTATCAAAAAATTGTGTTGGAGGGTGTTGTGAAGGGTTTGACCAATACCCTTTACAATGGACGTAGATAGATCTTCCAACAGGACTCTGCTCCTGCGCACAAAGCTAAAACCACGCAGGAGTGGCTCAGAGTCAATATTCCTGGCTTTATAGCAGCAGAAGATTGGCCATCAGGGAGTCCAGATCTCAATCCACTGGATTATGCTTTGTGGTCAGAATTGGAGAATATGGCTTGCAAGACTCCCCACAGAAATTTGGGAAGTCTTAAAACAGCATTAACCAAAGCAGCGTCCTCGATCTCCATGGAAATCGTACGTGCGGCTATAGCCCAATGGCCACACCGTTTGAAAGCTTGTGTTAAAGCAAAAGGCGACCATTTCGAGTGAATACAATTTTTTTTAATAACCAATATTGTCTTCTAATAAATGAAATAATTTTGAATACAATATGAATATTGGTTTTCTTTTTTTTTTCTCGCGTTTTATATTTGTAACAGAACATATGGCAGGACTAGGTATAACAAAGTTTGGACGACCAATTTGTATGGGGTTTATATCAAAATATGCAACGATATTATACATTTTCAATAGGCCTCCTCCTTCGACCAAATATTTTGTATGATATATTTCTGGATATTGCCTATACAGAACAAACTAAATTTGCCCTGAACCGAAATGTGGTGCATAATAAATTAATATAAAACAACAAATAAAAATGAATATAAATGATAATATAATATTAACAATCTCTCTCTCCCGTGAGAAAATTACTATTTTGTCAATTAGAACACATTCTTTATATCCAGACAATTTCATCCATTATAACAATATTTTCATGTTAAAAAATCATATTCATAGGAGAAAAAAAAAGATAATTTTCACTGTAAATAAGCATTTTTCTTCGATAGCAATCATCGGTTATCAGTAGACGGTTAACGAATAATGTTCGAATAACTTTGCTTTCGAAAATTTCCTCTTGTTAGACAAAGCATCATTTCACATATCTTAGAAATATGGTTGAGAAAAATTACTAAACTGGAGAATATAAAACTATTCCACCGATATGACATCCATTTGCGACAAGAAATGAATGAGAGTCTCTACAAGGGAAACACGTTCTTCCATTAAAAAAAAAAAAACTTTCTTTCCAAGGGCAATAAAATAAATTCTTATGCAAAAATACCCTTTAAACCAAAAATAAATCGATGTTTTCCATTTATAAAAAAATATTTACAATGCTGTTAGGTGATCATTCGAGAGGGGAATATAATTCGAATAACAAAAGAAGCATTTTTTGTTTAAAGCAATACGTTTAATTAATAAATACCACAAACTGGCAATTGAATACGAGTTTATTCTAATGCAAAGTGCTTTGCTATGTGCCAAAGAGCCGTTATATTAGTGCCAGGATGTCACTGATTTTCAGATAACAAATTTTGAATAAAATGAGTGTAAGTGGGCGAGTGAGTGAAAGCTAATGAATGCTAATGGTTGCTAATGGGTGGTGAACTTGGTGAGTAGGAGCGTATGTCAGTGAGTGAGTGATATAGTGCAACTTGTGATAGATTACTAATGAGGTGAATGTGATGTTGTGTCTGTGACATATTTAAAAAAAAAGTGTTTTCATTGTTATATTAAAGAACTGTTCAACTAAAGTTGTTAAAATAATAGTTTTCTTTAAGAATTTGCTTTACAAAAAGAAAAAATTGCATTCGTAATGTTTAGTTTTTTAAATGCTTATTGTGATGATTTTGTGGTTTTTGTGATAATCACCTCACTTATTAGGGGTTCCGCTAAATGATTATCGGTGACACGGGTCATAACCGTTTCCGTAAAGGTCGACTTTGTTATGGTCTCTGTAATACGACCCAATTCGGTGGGAGCGGCTGGGAACATGGGCATATCGGGAACGGGCTTATTGACGGTCACAGTAACACCAGCCACACCAACTTCATTCGGCTTAGCCACATGCACTTGATGCTGCGATCCACCACTTAGGAAATGGGCCGGTATCATTGCCTGAAAATCTTCACTCGTCAGTGGCCTTAACGGTGGTGGCTGTTGTTGTGGTCATTATTATGGTTTCGAGATTAGATTTATGTTGGTATTGCGGAGAAGGGGGGGATAAATAGACGGGATGTGTGGTTTGAGATTTAGTTTAGATTGTAAGAAGGAGACGTTTGAGTTGGTATCGATTTCAGTTTGTTTCAATGTTGCAACATTGTGTAGAGAGAGAGAGAAAGGTTTTTATGTTATGTTTTTTTTTTTAATTTGTTTTTAGTTTAAATTCGTTTTAAATTTGTATATTTGTTGTTAATACAAAAAAGAGAGAAAAAAGAAAGAAAATCATTGGTTTAGGATACTTATAATTGTTAATTCATTTTGATTTAGGTCAATTTTAAACTTAAAACTAAACAAAATGCAAAGAAATAAAAAGCCAATTAAACAAAATAAAATAATGTTCGTCTGCCAATTATGGTGAATGCTGGAAAACTTTTACTGATTTCGTTCCAATTGATTACTGATTGGGTAAATAATAACACAATAAATAAGTAAATTAATTATGCAAATGCATAATTATTAGAAACGTTCTATTGAAAATACGAATGTGGTAATCAGTGGTGTACAAACGAATCTGGCACGGCATTAGTAGTGTAGAGAATGCAGTTATGTGAAATATTTTTACATTAAACTAGCAAACATGACAGTTAAAACCCGGAACAACAGAACTAATTTGGCTAAAGAAATATATATTTATATATAGTTTGTAAACAAAGTGATTCAACTGTGTGAACCAACATCGCTTATAAATTCTAGTGAAGTGGATCCAATCAATTGAATCTAACCAATTAACCAGATATTGCGATAACCTCGGAGGAAACCCAAGATTAAAAATTATCTTTCGGCCGACTGCAAATCCGCTTTACATAGCACGATTTCTCGGCGTTTTGTACCAAGCGAATCCTCAAATTAGGCAATAATCAAACTTGCAATGTCCTCAATGCACTTAAGCAGATGATGATGAAAAAAACTACAGTGAACACGAGTAGCAAAATGTTTAACATGAATCAAATGCTACTTGTGCAGGGTGACAACGTTCACATTGTTGTCTCAAAACTGTGAGATATTATTGAAACTTTCTCCAACATTTACAAAGCTAGAGCCATAAACGAGGACAAAGTGTAGCCATTTCCATTCATTAGGGATGTTAGGTGAACTTGAGCGGTTACAACTTCCGATTGGTGGGTGATTTCATCCACTAATGATACCAACCAAGTAATTAGGAAAAAATTGCCTGCAAATAGATGGCACAGATGGTGACTAAGCAAGCTGTTTAATGACAAATCCGTTCGTTAACGGAAGAAAACTCAAGAGCATCAAACAAAAACCCTTCATGCCTTGTTGTCAAGCGAAGAATGCTGGGTTATGATACAAACGGAAGTAAAATACATGGAACAATCATCGTCAACGGAAAAAGTTTCAAAAACATCAACATAATCCATCGCATCAAAATATGTCGAAATATAAGGCCACCTTGTATGAGCGGATAAATACATTTCAGCCTACGAGTGTAAGCACGATGAGCGATACAGAAGATGATAATCAAAATTTTCCTGGAAAGACCAGATTTACGAAGAATTTTTAAAAATTCGTGTAATGAAATGGTGCGAAGAAGCCCAGAGGTCCAAATCACTTTGAATTCCTGCGATGCATACTATATATTTAATAATTTCTATTGCACTCGCCTTCAAAGTAAGTTGAAGTTAAAGTATTAAAAATACCGGAGAAAATGCATAGAAAATCATATTTTGCAGAAACTTCTCCTTGTAAACATTTTCTTCCCAGTAATATTTCTACCCAAGTGTGATAATCTGGGTAATGACAAATTCTAATACTTCTTTGCAGAACTTAGTCTGATCGATCGACCGTGGATCAATGATTAATATACGCGACTATCTTTAACAAGATTGCAGGTTCAATCCTCCATACAACGACCAATCATAATTCGAGCGGCGATCGTCTCGATGTGTCTGACGAACACATTGAGGTAGTTGAGTAATCGGCAAGTCTAGTAAATGCTTCTCAAGCTGTAACGTTCAGAATTGTCGTTAAACTGTAGGTCGCGTTTGATTCAGCCTAAAAATAGATTGCGTGTAAGCTAACTGAGTATGAGATTTTCTCTCATGTTTCACTCATGGGATGCAAGAGAATTTTTTTCGGCCTGATCTTCGAAATCGAGAAATTTCAATGTAGTATAAATCGCGTGACTGATACTGGTATAATGGTTAGAATACGTGTATATCATGCATACAACCAGTACTCGATGCTTTAGAAGAACGATTTTAGTATTCAAATAATCGATATGTTTAGTAAATACTTCTCCAATCGATGTTCGGAATCATCGTTAAACATCTATGAGTTTAAACATAGAATGCACCTAAACCCATAGAATGTGAGATGCTTTCCAAATATCTTTTTCAAAGAATGCAACATATCGAAATCGACATAGTCAAGCAAATAAAAATCTGGTGGTTGCTTTGGTTACGCCATGCCATTACAAAGAGCGGCACGTACTAGGTGGCTAAAACCCGGTTGAAAATAATTTTTTGTGGAGTCCTCCTTCCCAAGAACATTTCCATACAACTTTGTTGATCTTATTTGAAGAGTTTTCAAACACGACGCAATAAAACACATAATACAGCTGCTAGAGATCCGGCACGAAGACGTTCTATTTAGATAGATAGATATTCTTTCCTGTAATATATTTATTATAAATACTCGAATCTATTAAATCAAGTTTTCGAACTTTGCATGCAATTCGGTTGTACATCACTGATTGTATTTTCAAGGAATACTAAGCAATTAAACTTATTGAGCTACATTTCATCTACTAAAAAAAAATTAAATTTTTTTAAAAATGAAAAGAAAATAATTTTAATTAGCTGAATGCAAAAGAAAGGCAATAAAAACATATGCGATTGGTTGCAATTAATTAAAATTTTTAATGAACTTAATATAGAGAGTAAACAAAGACAAAATGAATAAAAAAAAAACACACACATTAAATCATTAAATAAATAAAATGTTAGCATTCAATCGATATCAATCGTACAAACTCTATTATGAGGCAAACACGAAGACAAAACAAAAAAACAAATAGACATATGTATTACAAGTTTTCGCAATTGATCTAAAACATAAATTATTTAAATTATTATGGATATGTTAAACATGATTAAATTATTACTGAACCGGATATTAATAGTAAAATAAAACAGAGAGCGTAAATACAACGAAAACAAGAAGTAGCAACAAAACACATGCAAAAACACACATGTACGAGTAGTAGTAGTAACGCATCCAATAGTTACAACCAACAACAGTGACAGCAACGGGATAAAACGTAACACAGGGCTATCACTCGATTAAAGAGGGCGCATATAAACATATGTATAAATGTGTGCGTATGTACTCGTATATTGTTAGCACTCGCACGCGCTCGCTTAGGGGGATAACGACACACAGCCACACATACAATTGCATAAAATAGATAATATTGCGAAATGATGGAATATTTGATTATGACCAACAATCGCATGAAATCCAATCAAAAGTTATTTATGAGTGTTTGGGACGGTGTGGGTAGTGAGGGGTGTGGGGGTGGGTTGGGTAGGGTGGGTGGTATTGAATGGGGTCACTGGCTATTTCGCATTCAAATGAAATTTGTTATTACATGTGACATTCTCATTTATCTCTTTGTTACATATGTAGATATTTGTAATGTATCGAATCGTTGTTGTTGTTGGAATTTTGTTTTGCTTTGTTTTGTCAGCCAGTGTGAGTTACCAAATACCGTAATGTTCAATTATTTACGCAGATTAAATTTCATTAAACGATTCTAATTTCGCTGTAATTTCAAATACAAACATACATTTTATTTGGTTATTTTCATGAATAATTAAGCAAAGTACACAAGTTACAGCCAAACTGGAGTTTGTTACAATAAAATTCCATGAAAAAAGAAAAATACAATGACAAATGATCAGGTTAATCCTAGTGTGGTTTAAAGCAGGCAATAGATAATTTAAACTGTCCATTTGCCATTTATTGCATGTGACTGATAGTTCAGAAAATTTCGCGAGGTTGACTGTAATTCAGGGACTGCCACACAAACGACAAAAGAAGACCCGTTCAGGCACTTTTACTGATTTAGTCATGAGGTGTGATTGACGGATTTTGCAGCCATACAAAATGATATACACCCCCGAATTTGTCATGTACGAGAGTTAAAAGGAACTGCTATACAAATGACAAGAAAAAGACCCCTTCAGACACCTTCACTGATTTAGTCATGAAGTGTGATCGACGCATTGTGCAGCCTTACAAAATGATATACACCCCCGAATTTATAATGCATAAGAGCTAAAAGACGTTTTAAATTAGTCAACTTTTTTGCACTAACAGCCCCTGCGACGAGTTCAAATAACGAGCACCCTGTACTCTCAAAGAAAAAACAACGATATTATTTATTCTTTCGTTTTTTTTTTTTTTTTTTGAACAAAAAGAAATATCTCGTTAATATTAAAAATTGTAATTCGATATACAGGATGTCTCAAAGGAAAACTTATGTTCGTTTAGCTTAGTATGTAAAAGCAACGAATCCCAGAAGCATGGGGTTTTTTCAATAATTAGCCTATCTGTGGAGAATTCAGTCGTTATGGAGCGTTTCTCGGATCGCTTGTTACGTACGAGGTTTGTTCAAAAATAAGGTGAAGTTTCATTTTTCTCAAAAAGTATTTATATATTCATCAATCTCTATTTTATCTCCTTCAAAGTAGTCCCCCTTAGATATAATACACTTGTGCCAGTTTTTTTTCCACTCCTCGAAGCAATTCTGATATGCCCTTTTTGATATGTCCTTGAGCTCTCTCAGCGATTCAGTTTTTATCTCCTCAATCCTCGCTAAACGCCGTCCTTTCACGGGTCTCTTCAATCTTGGGAATAGGAAAATGTCGCAGGGGGCCAAATCTGGTGAATACGGTGGCTGAGGCATGATAACGGCGTTGTTTTTGGCCAAATATCTCTTACAAGCAAAGATAAGTGAGCAGGTGCATTATCATGATGCAAAAGCCATGAATTTTTTCCACACTTCCGTTGTTTTCGTATCGCTTCACGCAAACGGTGCATAACTTCTAGGTAATACTCCTTATTTACCGACAGTGTGATAAGAACTCCTTATGCACTACGCCGTGGTAATCGAAGAAAACGGTGAGCAAATCCTTGACATTTGATCGAACTTGTCGTTTTTTTTTTGGTCTTGGCTCTCCTGGACTCTTTCATTGGAACGATTTTGCTTTGATTTCGATGTCACAATCATATACCCATGATTCGTCACCAGTTATGACCCTTTTAAGCAAATCTGGACCATCGTTGACGTCATTCAACAATTCCTGAGCGATGCTCATGCGACGTTGTTTTTGGTCAAAATTCAGCAATTTTGGAACGAACTTCGCTGCGACACGCTTCATGCCCAAAATTTCTGAAAAGATTGCACAGCATGAGCCAACCGATATGGCGACATCCTCAGCAACTTCTCTGCGAGACTAGTGTACCAATATAAAAAAAATAATAATCGAAAGTCGAAATTTGAAAATTCAACTTATTTTTTGAACACACCTCGTATAACAAAGTTTTACAAAAACATTGACGGCAACCAGAAGATTTTGCAATACCAGAAGATTCTGCAATATTCGAGGCCTTCGGCAGTTAAATGACACGCCAAGCATTCCTCTTAATCGAAAATAGTTTAAAAAGTGCGAAGAGACCGACACAACACTGGAAAAGACAAAATCCAGTCAGTCACAAAGTCAACAAAAGCAGTAGAAACAATAGAGAATTTGTTCAGTATGTTCCTGACAATTCGCAACTTTCAATTCGAAAGCGTGTAAGAGTTTTAAATAAACCTAGATCATCATTACCCCACATTTTCCAAAAAAAATAAAAACCCCTAAAGCTGCACCCATACAAAATTCAATTGGCGCAAGAATTAAATTCTAATAACGCCATTTAGAGGCTTCACTTTATAAACCAAGCAATTGAATGCTTTTCATAGTTTACCAACATCTTGTTTTCGGATGAAGCCAATTTTCATCCTAATTAACTCATAAATAACCAGTATTGCCGCTACTGGAATGCAACGAATCTAAAACGTGAGCATGAGAAACTCCTTAATTTGCCAAATGGGACGTTATGAACTGCGTTGTCGGTGCGAGGTTCTGTAAAGGACTTGCAGTTACAGAGAATTCAAGCAGTTATGTCAAGATGTTAGACAACTTCTTGTTGCCTGTACTGAGAGACTTTCCCAGCTATATTCAAAGAACATGGTTATAGTAGACACGGAGCACCATCGCACACGCCCAATGCACCTCTGCCAAGAGTTTTTGAAATTTTCCCCAGCAAATTGATCTTCTCTAGAGCCGACACATAGTCAAGATTTAACCTATGTGGACTATTTCCTATGGGTTTATCCCGAATCTAAAGTCGTTGCTATAAATAAATAATAAAGTGGCATATTTGAGAGAAATAATCGTTACGAAATGACAGTCAACACGGAGTCTTATCGCCGAGATTGCATAAGAAATTTTACTGTTCGCTTAAGTGAGAAAACGAGGGTTTACATTTGAACGATATTGTATTTAAGAAATAAATTATCAAATTATATACTTTAACAATTAATAAACGATCCAATTCGAAAAACGATCCAATAAATATACATTTGCTTTTGAGACATTTTCTATAGGCTTTATTTTCAAATAATTATTTTAGCAGATTAGCAGATAGATTGTTTTACTAAAGCAAAATGCGGAGTAACATTTACACTTATATAAAATAATATCTCTTATTAAATTCACTAAATATTAGTTTACTTATTTCTTGAGCTCCCTTGGGTATTCGGCGAAAAATGCTTGCGTTATTTCACTTCAAATTGTAAATACTACAAAGAGGATAAACGGACGATTTGAAACCCTTTAATATCACTTTAATATTAACTGCGCCCAGATCCATTAGATTTTTCAGGCCTATTGAAACATTCTCCGAAATCCAATTTGTATCAACACAACATGATGTTATTGGAAAATAGTGCCGAACTTTCGACGCTGATCCGAGGCCAATTTGAGCATCAAACCCTCCAAATTATTTAGGCTCGCCATCCGCTATCAGTTATATTCTGGTAATAAAAATACGACATCAGCAACATCCAACAGATGCGAATAAAGAAAATGCTTATAAACTGTGATATATCTTACAACTGTCATACAGAAAATTAAATTCATAGTTAGCAAGAAGCTTCAATAGCTCACCTCGCGTTTTAATTCTATAAGCGACGGAATGGTCACAATCCGGATTAAGGTGAAACATTTTCCAAATACGCTAATTTGTGCGCTCGATGTGGCCAAAAAAATATTTTTTGAGTAGCCTGCCGAGGCACTGAAATTATCCTGAATGATTTTAAGGCCCAAATACGAAGGCAAGAGCGCCTTTGACCAACGATAGAAAAATTCATTTTAAGCAGTAACCCAAGCGGTGCTTGCAGTAAGTGGAATCACATTACTCACACAGATAACCGCAGGCAAATTTGGATTTTATGATTAGGAGCAATCCGATTGATCACGTAGTAGATGGAAGGCATGCTTCTAGTGACATGGACGTGCGTGTGATTAAGGGTGCTCATATAGACTCCTTTCATCACTTGGTTGCAGCCAAGGTACACACAAAATTAAGCAAAGCGAATGCTCGTTACTGGGCATAAAGAAAATTAGATGCCACCAAGTTGCGCACCTCCCATCGAGTTAGTTACAGTACACGCCAACAAAGACTGTCAATTAATACAACATTTGATGGTATTGTGTGGGTGTGTGGAAAAGGATGCTGGCAATACTGCGGCCAGTTATATCGTATGCTGTGAGTAAATGCGTTTAAAGGGAAGAGAGGCAGACCGGAAATTGGAAATTCTTTCAAAAGGTGAAGAGTGAAAAAAAAAAAATGGAAACTGGACCAAAAAATAAAATGAAATATCGGCTAAAAATAAATGAAAACTTGGTCAAATTAAATATGAAATATCATCTAAGACCACTGGGTTGTCGTATAATTTACCAACCAGTCAAACAACATTTTGCAAGAAATGGTGACCCCAAAGAGATTGTATTTTGTGATCCTTTCAATGTATCAACTTCTTCATCCTTTTGATATACAACATTTCTTACTTCATGCCTCTTGTGAAATTATCTTATAATAGCTTCAATTTTTTGGATGTTATTGGGGTTAAGCTTTTCTTTTCGACCAAATTTCTAACCTCGTTTGTTTCAATCAATTCAGTATGAATTAAAATTCTACTTTGATAAAATTGTTCACCTGGCAAAACTATGTAGAAATCCGAAATTAACCAAATTTACGCCGCAGACAAAAAAAAAAAGAACAATAAAAATAAAAGTTGCTCCATTTTTCCATTTTTAAAGTATTTTATTTTGATTTTGTTATTTATTTTATTATTTAGTTAGTTATTAGTATTTATTAATTAATTGTTTAATTTTTTTTTTTAATTTTCCACTGTGACAAAATTCTTCGTCTTGGAAACCAGGTTGATATGTGGCACTGAAGTAAGCACCATAGGCAAAAATTGTTTCGTTTTTTAAGGTAATTTTGTTATTTTTAATTAAATAAAAAAGAAAAACTTTTCTTTCATATGAGTGGTTATCTAAATGAAAAGGTATAGATGCGGTCAGATTGGGTGAAATTTTTTCCCAGAAAATCTTTTTAACTCTTTTCACTTTTTGCACTCTTTTTCATTTCAGACCATTCTTTACTTTTAATTATTTTATTGCTATTTTTTGGCTATTTTTCATATTGCATTATTGAACCATTTTTCATTTTGATAACATCCATAAATCGGTTGTGAAAATTACCCATAAATCAGAGAAAGGTAGCCCTTAATTATGGATGACATTTCTTATATGAAATGTTATCCAAATTTTTATCAACCACTTTTTGGGCGGTTTATAAAAAAAAAAATTGGGTCATTTTTTTGGGAACGATGCTTAGTGTCCCCTATAGAAGCTGCCCCATACGTCAGCTACTAAAAGCCCCCATATATATATATATATTACCTATAAATGGTTAGCATTATGCTGCACCCGACAATAACAGGCAGTGCTATTATCTTTTTTAAATTTAGCCTATAAGTTTAACCTGATATTCAGTATTTAGAAATTAGAATAACCAAATAAAATGTATGCTTGTATTTGTGTTACTTATACGGTGTCTGTAAATGACCATTTTTAAACCAATTATTAAAAAACTATATATTAGAATACAATAAATGGGTTTGATGTGTTGGTTGTTGAACAATTTTAAGGTTATAGCTCTGATAACTTCTCTATTCAAGTGTATTACTTTAGACCGATAGAGCTGAAGAAACGAACATAAAATGAAAATAATGCGTGCATTTCCTGCAACTTAACTTATTAAACGCAAAAGAAAAACACAGTGACAAAAAAATAAAATAAAATAATAATAAATAATCGAGCAAACCTCTGTGGGAGCAACGAAACTTACCTGAGTTTCCGTTTGATCGGTTGCCATAGGCGATGTTGCCGTCGCTGCAGCGGCAGCATGGGGCACTTTGCCATTTTGATGAGATGCTGCTGGTGTTGTTGTCGCCAATGCTGAAGATGTTGCTGTTGCCGGTTCTGATACCCCATCGCCTAAAGGTATAGAATTAGAACGTCTAGGTGCTGGCACTGGTTGTCCAGTAGCTTTGTCAATTTGCTGCTGTTGTAGAAGAGGTTGTTGTTGTTGTTGTTGTTGATGCTGTTGCTGTAGTTGTAGCGGTGGTTGCTGATGCACTGTTGCATTGGCAAACCCGTTGGTCTTAGTTGCAGGCACTGTATTAGGATTGACAACCGCCTTAGGAGCGGCGGTAGTCGTAGTTGTTATATTCTTATTGGATTCATAGGTAACAGGTTGTTGTGTTTGATAGAGGGTATGTTGTTGGGCTGCATTTGGAATCTGTTGCTGCTCGCCAATAATATCACCAACAGACCGTTTGAAATTAGCTGGATGCGAAAATAAGGAAAATGAATTCGTTCAGTCAATTTGTGTTACAAATAGAAAAATGATATTCAACCAACTCACCAGGGCGATTGTTCAAATATCCTGAAGGACTTAATGCATTTAACACAGCCGGGCTGTGAGGACTCAAAGGAGCTTCCAATGGTCCACGATATTCTCTTTGCAGAACGAGGCGCACAAAACGTTGCGGCTGTGTCAGACACTGAACAGCAGCGTCGTGCTGGGCATTTGTCATGTCATTACCATTAATCTACAGAAAAGAGAAACAGGAATTAGTTAGGATCATGAAGTGAGATGAACATAGAAATAAAAATGTAATGAACAGTTAAAGCTAATGTTTGACAATGTCAATAGAACAGAATAATTGTGGTTGGCAATTCAGTCCATTCCTACTATATTATTACATTTTTCAGAAATATTGAAAATTACTCGTAACTACCCCGAATAATATATGCGAAATTGTTTGGATTTATTCTTTCAGAGAGTCTAAAAATCCAATGCGCGTAAGATTACCGAAGCTGCCCCATATTCTATTCATAAGATGCAAGAAAATTTGATTTTATTCTGAATTACATATTTCAATTATTCGAAATGATACACAATTATAGTTAAATAAATAATGATAATTGATATTTAAAATTAAAAAATATACAAAAGAGGGGATTCTTCGTATCAGTTATTTTATTACAAATGGATCAGGGGTGTTTTCATATTTCAGTTTCGTCTTGTGGGGGTTTGAATCTTCAATCGGAACCTTCTTATTTAATCATGCGAAACGACTCAAAAAGTTGACAGTATTTTTGATTTCATTCCGAATCATTCCGAACAATTCAGAATTATTCAAAATTATTGAAAAGTATTTAGTCATAGTTGCGGAATTGTAAGAAAGAATTAATAAGAAGTACTGGCAGATTTATTCACATTTTTCGGAATTATTGGAAATAACACAATATTCAAATGAAACGGATTTGTTGAAATTATTCGTGGTTTTTAATTATATATCCCGATGTGCTCAGTTATTCTAAATTATTTGGAATTTGTATTTGAAATTATGTAATCATTTGGAAGCACTAGAATTATTCGAAGTTATATATTCGAAATAGTTCGGAATAACATATTCTGAACTGGTCAAAACGAAGCTACTCAAAAGTATCTGACATCCGAGAGTATTCAATCAGTCGGAATCAATCAGAATTACTCAAATTATGCACAATTATTTAAAATTGTTCGACGCCGGCTCAATTTTTTTTTTTTTTTTTTTTGAAGCTGTAGGAACGTATTCAAAACTTAGCGGAATCTTTCGGAATTATGCGAAATTAAAATTATCATAAATTATCGGAGCTGTTAATAAGCACTCGAAGTTATTGGAACTTTTTCAGGGTAATTCGTAACAATTCGTATTCATTCAGAACTGCTAGAAAGTATTCAAGCAAAAATACTGTCGAAAATGTCCAAACAGTTCGAAATTAAACTGATTCATTCAGAATCACTATATACTCGTATTATTACAACATACAATGTATTTTCAAATTTTCGGAGTTGTCAAAACTGTCCGCATTAAATGAATAAAATTACATTCTTAAGAAGTCTTCTGATTCATTAGGAATTGTTTTAAGTATTCGGATTCATTCAATTATTTGGAAAAATTCTACATTTATCATAGATAGTCGGAAATATCTGCAATTATGTGGAATCATTATTCAATAATATTTGCAATTACTCACAATTGTTTCAAAATATTTTAAATATTTCAAAGAAATAATTCATTATCATTTGCAATCATTCCGAATTATTCCAAATTATTTCAAAGTCTTCGAAATTATCCTGATTATCCTGCAATTTTCGGAATCTATCGAAAACAGAAATTGAAAGTACTCCGAAGTATTCAAATTATGAACAATCATTCAGAATTATTCTAAATTATTCATAATTTTTTTTTTTGCTGCCTCTAATCATTCCTGTCTATTCGAATGTCTTTCAAATTACGCAGATTTATCTATGGTATTTCTGAATTATATGAGAAAATGAGGGTTATTCGAAATTATTCAACTACTCGGCAAAACAATTCAGCGTTATTCAATTGTACGATTGTAGTCACCCCGATTACAACCTGCAAATGCAACACAATATGGCAAAATTTCAATATAGGACGTTTGCCATAAACTTTCGAAGTTATTTGGGGTTGTTACAAATTGTTCAAAGCTACGCAAATGTTTTTTAACTTGTTCAATAATATGGAATTACTTGGAAGTGTTTGGAATTATGTTGGTTTATTTAATCATTGGAAAACATTTGGACTTTGTCAAATTTACTAGGAGTTATTCGAAATTAGACACAAGAATTCAATGGAATTCAATTCAATTTAATGGAAATCATTCGAAGAAATTAATCGAAATTATTTCGAAAGTTTGAGAAGTTAAGCGGACTCATTCAAATTATTTAGAATCATTTGTAAGTACGAGTATGCGAATTTATCCATTTATTTTGATTTCGGTTAGAATTATTCCGAAATATTCAAAATTATAGTTATTCTGAAAAAATAGGAATTATGCGGAATTGTTCAGAATTTTACGAAATTTTCCATAATAATTCGGAATTTTCCAAAATTATTCGAAATAATGTGGAACCAAACAGTTGTCCACATGGTCAACCTTGGCCCGATGGTAGGCACACAAGATAATGGCGCATGGAATCATGCGTTCGAGCCTCTATATGTTCATCCATCTTTTTTTGAGAGGCGATCATCTCAGTAGATCGAAAGACTTCGAATATATAGCCAATAGATGAGTCTAGTAAACGATTCTCAAACCGTCATTCAGAATAATCATTAAAGAATAGGCATCGTTAACTGAATTTAAAACTATATTAGAATGTGTTTAAGCGCACAGAGTGTGAGAATATCTCTTATACCCCATTAGTGGAATGTAAGGAAATTAGATTTGTATGAGACAATGTTGGAAATCTCTTTGAATACGTTTTTTTTTCTTTTGAAATTTTTTGGATTTACACAAATGATCAAATTTCATAGCACATTACAAACACATTACAAACCACCACTTTCAGTAACTCAACGATTGTTGCAACAAGACTGAATGTATGGCCGGCCAATGTGCAACAGGAGAATTTCACATCTCATCATCGCCTTCGACAACATCACGTACAAAAATTATTGCAATTTTACAATTAAAGGGGGAAAAATAGCACATTTCTGCAATAAACATCGAATGACAGACAGACAACTGGACAGACGGGCGCAGCAACAGCCATGTGGCTAAACGTGCCCCGTCGACGGCCAGCATAAAATAGATATCCGTGGACTTAAGTACTCCCATTTCGCTCTGCTCATCTCAATGGTGCAACATTAATTTACAGTCGATGTTTTGCACTGGTCTCCTTACTATCCCCGTCCCCCGCGCCCATCCCCTTTCAATTTACTGTTGTCTGGCTGATTGTTGTTTTTGTTGTAGCAGTTGGTACCATACTTACCGCCATTACACGGTCTCCCACCATTATTTTGCCGTCACGATGCGCTAGACTACCTTCAGTTATGCGTGAAATGAAAATTCCATCACATCCATCTTTGTAGGGTGGTGAGCCCCGGCCGCCGGCTATGCTGAAGCCCAATCCTTGACCGATTTGATCGCGTATCAATGTGGTGTGCAATGTTATGTAACTCAATGGGCCATCCTGCAACGGCAAAAATAAACAAGAGAAATAAATCAATGAGTGGGTGTGAGAGGGATGGATGGTGGCAATGTGGACGGATGCAACAAATGGTGCACTTTTTTCTTTTCTTCTTCTTCTTTACTTTTTTGTTTAAAAAATCTACTACAGGCTTTTCACTTGCACTCCCTGGGCAAGCAGAAGATGTATCATTTGTGGAATTGAAAATGTACCTGAATGCATAATGAAGCAATGACTCAGTGGACACAGGGATATGCGTAATTAAACCCAAGGTCAACAAAAGAATAATTACGGCGGCAAGGAAGCTGATATGGTCAGTTGTTAATACGGTCAGATATTCAAGTGTTGATTTTGAGCAGATGATTGAAATTTGATTGTTGTTTGCAGAAATCTCACTTCAAGTGGAAAACGTTGGCTTTAATGAAATTTAGTTAGGAAAATTACATCGAAAGGACGCACGTCCTGGACCAAAAAATTTAGCTCTAAATACTTGTAAGAACAGCAATTCTGATACTGAAAATTATTTTGTAATTAAGTTTTTAAATCAAATCAAATTTTAAATCAAATCTATAAAAAATCTTATTTGTGCCGTGTCATAGGGCGCCAAATGTAGATGGTTTAGGCGGAAATTATTGATCAAAAAGAAAAAAACCGATTTTAACGATGATAACACTAACTGCTAACTATTTATTTGAACAGATTGTTGGTTTATCTCTTTTATCATTTAGGAGAGAAGAAACTTTGTAATTTAAAAATATATAGGGTTACCCATTTTTCGGATAACTTAAAGCTATGATTTCGATGAAACTTTTATTTCATTATAACGCTTGTGTCATGCCCTTATGTATGAAGTACAATATTATTTAAATGACCACATCTGGATTAGTTGAAGCAGTGGATCCTTTTGAGGTTTCGTCGGCGTCATTTTCGAAAATATACTGTCCAATGACACCTCCGGACCAAAATGCGCACCAAACAGTCACTTTTTCCGGATGCAATTGCTTTCCCACAATCACTTCGGGGTTTTCCGTGCGAAGTTTTGCTTGCTGATGTAGCCACTGAGTGAGAAATGAGCTTCATCGCTGAGGAAAATTTTGTTTGATTGAAAGCTCACGTTAGAATCACCATTTATGTATTAAGATTTAGCTACTTTTACAAGTTCTTCGGTTTATAATGCAAACCTTTCACTAAATAAATAACACTTCAGATGACAAGTATTTAACAGCTGACAGCCTTGCCGGACTGGCGGTTTTGAAACCACGGAATGGATATCTCTCTATTTCTTATTGCAAAGACTAAATACACCTACTATAAATGACTTCGATAAAAGGATTATTTGGTGTTTGATGGAGCACGAAAAAAAAATTCAAGAAGACATAGTCCGATTCCCTCCAAATATCGCATTTAAAGGGGAATTATCAACGTATGAGTATTCAGTTGTGTGAAGTTTTGCCAATTTCTGGTTATCTAATATGTCGTTATAATGTAAGCAAATTTTGAGATCGAAGAATAAATTTGTATGGAAGCTATACAAAGGCTTTGATTCCATTCTAGCGAAATTTCGTACTTAAAGAAAGATTATAAGTCCGACAAATGGAGTAAAGCGTAGTGAAAGTCAAATCTTCGGTTAGATTGCTGCAGTGCGACTTTATTTCGAGCTCCGCACAGCTATTCGTGTTGGAGTTACAAAGACGTATGGCCGGTTTCATTAAAATTTTACAGTCAAGTTTAAATTACAAGCTTCTTAATTCCTGTAAAATTTAGTCACAATCGGATTATTTAAAGGGGTGTTAAAGTGCGATTACATTTCGAGAGCCATATATCAATTTTTTTGAGATGTACAGGAATACATGCCACAATTCCTTCGAAATTTTGCATTCAAGTAAAAACTGTATAGATGTTATTTAATACAGTATTTAGTCCTATACTAGGAAGTTATAGTGCGATCAAAACCTACGAATCCGTTTATATGGATCCGACTCTCTCCAAATTTCTTAATCATGTGTAAACTAGAAACATACGAAATTCACGCAAATTTTAGTCAGTATCATCTCTTTTGATAGAGTCTTATGGTGCGAAGAATATTGCCCGCAAACCAATTGGCTTGTCTAGCGATTTAGCGACAATGACTCTCGCGACGGACAAAAGGCCAACTGATTTAGCCACTAATCCAACCTGTATTACGGCATAGTGCAAAATCCTAGTTCAAGGAGTCTTCAAGAAAAAATCCTCAGTAAAACAAATGGACCACTATTATTAAAGGCATCATGTGAATCACGTGTATAACGAAATTGACCTGCTTAATCTCATTTAGATACAACGATTGCTTTGGATCATATTGTGAAGATTAAACAAAACACCGAACTTGAAAAATCTTCAACAGCCAACTTAGTAGGCCACCAAAACTTCGTTGGAACGACCAGAATTTTGAAAAGCTGTCAAAACTTCGTGTACCGAATTATATAAAGAAAAAAAAAAGAAATGATTGGGATTCCTTTCTACAAACGGCACATAGTAGATAAAAAATTTGTATTCTGGCGGTCATCTAAGTAAGTTTAAATAAGAAAAGCCAATTTTATTGAAAAAGTGAACACAGTGATCATTTTGTTTAGCGAAAATGCTTTTGGCCTCCGTTGAAGTTTTGATTTCTAATGTAGATTGTCAAACAAAACATTTCTTGGATAATATGGAATTCGAAACTCATGTCAAGACGAGTTTAGGCAGCGAAAATAATTGTTTTCTTAGATATTTGACAAACATTTTGCTTTGCATTTTTACCTTCTTTTTTATTTAAAAGCATATTAGAGACTAAAAATGATATTTTCCGAAAGTGTAAAAATTTAAAGACTGATTTTCTGAAATTTAACGACGATATAGCATTTCTGCTAATATTTTTGATTTTTTAGTACAAAAAAGTGTACTTGATCAAGGCCTCACTACGTCTCCGTCAAGGAAGTCCGTAAAATGCACAGTGGATGATGAATGTTGCTATCAATATATTACCAAAAAATTTTGAAAAAGCTTTCTTTCCATAATAACGCCGAAACAGAATCGCTCTCAATTTGGTGTGGTTATAACAAGATGGTGCAACATGTTGGCCCAACGTAACAGCACTAGTTTTTTTATGGGTTTAGAACTAATAGGAAAAAACAACCAACATATTAGAATTATTTAAAGCAATGCATTCAACCGACGATTGAATAATGAATAATGATGCAGCACATAAGTCAATGAGTAAGGAGGTCATTTAAATTCAATTATTTTTAAAAGTTATTAAAGACAATTGAAATTGTTTACTTATATTATATTGTATATGTTATATTTATAAAAAAACAAAAAATTCGCATATAAATTAAGAAAGAACAACGTTTTTAATGCAGCAGCCTTCATCAGCCACCCTAAATCTTGCTCTTTGGAAAAATTGCTTATTCCGTAATCATGTCTTCAATAGACACAATTTGAGTTCCAAGCTCCAAACAAAATGTTTCCGGCACATCGTAATCGATATCTCTATTTAAGAACATGTAAATTTCTGGCTCATTATCAAAACTTTCATCTTGAACCCAATTCACCAATTTATATCATAAATCGTTTTTTAAATGCCAAATTGTTCAGAAAGCATTCCCAAAATGTGACGATAAACACAACAACATTCAAAAACATTTCAATCATTTGTCAACGTAAAGCATAAAAAACTCTTTACAAACTCATTCCTAAACTGCTCTTAAATTGAACAATTTTCTTTTAGAGAAACCAGAAAAACAAAAACAAGAGAACGTAGCTGGGAAAACTAAATGAAAACTCAATTGTTTTGTTATTGTTATCGTTTTGTTTCACTTTGCTCCTGTGCAGGCAGACAGAATAAAACACCAAACATAAGTCTGGAATCTCAGTCTTTTTAAAGACTCTACGGGGGAAAAAATATGAGGGCGGTCTCAAACCTAGCTGACCTAACGTATAGTTGAAAAAAATTATTTTGGTGAAAAGCGGCAACCTTCACATTGTTTAGTATTTTTATTTGAGCTAGAACCTACTCTTGGGGAGACTGTAAAATATTGAGTAGAAGAGTTTAAACGAGCCGCCAAGATGAATACCGTAGCGGTCAACCAATTGAAATATAAACGATCTCATATTATCCAATTTTCCATTTGAAAGATATCAATAATTAAGCAGAGCTAGAACCTACTCTGTTCCTTCTCTGGGGGAGACTGTAAAATATGGGGTAGAAGAGTTTAATCGAGACCGTACGAGCCGCCAAGATGAATACCGTAGTGGTCAACCAATTGAAATATCCATGCTAGACACGGTAAAGAAAAAAAGAAGAAAGAAAGAAAATAAAACGGCTGAAGGTGCGTGAGCTACCTGAAATGATAGGCATTTAAAAAGTGCTATACATCGTATATTGACCGAAAATGTGAAAATAAAAAAGCTATGCACAAGATGGGTGCCGCTTTTGCTTTCAATAGAGCAAAAACAGCGTCGTGATATGTTTCAGTAGAGTGGTTGGCGAAGTTTCACCGCAATAAAACAGAATTTAGCCTCGATTTTTTAACCATGGACAAGACCACCACCTCACACCTGAGACAAAGAAACAGTTAAAGTAGTGAATTGGATAGAAGAATCGGGTCCATCCCCAGGCAAGGTCATGGCGTCTGTTTTTTTTTTTTCAGAAATGAAACCCCATCAACGACGCATATTCTGCTAATTTCTTGCCGCGTTTATGTGATTAAATTATTAAATTATTTATGTGATTAAAAAACGCCGTATTTGGCGAAAAATAAAGTGTTGTTTCATCAAGACAGTTCACACATCCACTGTTGCGATGGCCAAAATTAATGAATTCGAACCGCTTTCTCAAGCACCTTATTCGCCAGATTTAGCTCCCTCGGACTATTTTCCATTTCTAAACTTGAAAAAATGGCTCGGTGTTAAAAGATTTGCAAACAATGAAGAGGTGGAGTCTGCGGTTGATGGCTAAACAGTTCTTACTATAAACAGGATATAGAAGCTATTGAATATCGCTGGAAAAGTATGTAGAGCTAAAAGGAGATTATATTGAAAAATAAAGAAAATTTTTTCTAACTTTTTTTTTCTCCTCTGCAAGGTTGGCTAGTTTTGGGACCGCCCTCGTAATAAGGAAAATGTTGGTAGAAATAACTTCTGTTTCATTTTGTTGACGTGGCCAAAAAACGAATGACAACAACGACAACAACAAGAACTTTAAGAGAAAGTAACAACCAACAAACTTAAAATAATTTTTTTAAACTTAGCGCCTTTGGGGATTGTGTTAAACAGATAGGAAGCAAGAAGGATGCAGTGCGATGCGGGGCAGAGGAATGGCGGGGATGACAAACAAACCTTGCCGTTCTCGAAAAAGCCATTTGTTGATGCCACACCAACCTGTTGTTGTTGCTGTTGCTGTTGCTGCTGTGACTCTGGACCTGCAGCCGCTGTTGCTGTAGTTGTTCCTGGTGTGGTAAATACATTTGCGTGATAATTGTTCAAATTTGTTGCTGGTGTTTGCTGCTGGAGCTGCTCCTGATATTCGGGCAGGATATCTAATGGTGGTGGTACGTAACGCTCATGTGTCGTCTGTTGCAGCAGCTGTGGTTGTTGTTGCTGTTGCGGTGGTGGAATGGAAGCTGCCAAAGGACGTGTTTCAACAGATATCTAGAAATAATGAAAGGAAGCAAAAGAAAATGAAGATAACATAGAAATGACAAGTAATGTAAAACTTTGCAGTTCAAATTATTTTGGTAGACAAAAAAATTTTTAACGTAGATGTTTTAAAGTTTAAAATATCGTTGCAAGTTTTTATCACTTTGAGGGCTTTAAGGCTTGCTGTGAATTCTTGCTAAGGGGAATAACAAATTTATATGTACGAGTTTTCCAGATTTTCAAAACAGTTCTGGTACTAATTAGCCGACTTAGAATTCGACTAGTGGTATTAGATGCAACTAGAATGTTCAATAGCAAAACCGAAAACCAACAAACCGTTGTTTTTGTTCGAAACCGTATGCCGGTTTTTTGAAAATCTTAATGTTTTTCGTTTCGGTTAACCGGTTTGTGAGAAAATACTCGTACGTTGTCGTTTAAAAACAGCTTTGTGTGAAACAAAATAAAATTCAAAATTGAAAAAAATTAATCGAAATTTCACTCTAAACCGAACAAAATAGTAAATTTTATGATCTTAGACCAATATTCCATTTCACATGACTGTGACTTCAGGATATAGATGTTGACCGTTGCCGATAATTTGGTGATAAGGCCGCGATTTCATATCCTAACATTGTCAAGATCTGGATAATTGTTTCACTTGCATAGATATTAATTTAAAGAAACTATTTTGAAGAGTGCTTTTTGGAAAATTTTAAATTTTAATGAGAATGCATGTGCATATTTAAATTATCGGCAACTTTAACCGCTTAAAAACTATTAATTTAAAGAAACCATTTTCAAGAATGCTTTTTGGAAAATTTTAGATTTTAAACAACTTTTTAAAAACATTTTTATTTTAATGACGATGTATACTTAAATTTTCGGCAACTTTAACCGCTCAGAAACTATTTTCGTGTTAAGAATGACCACACCGGGTATATAAAAAATAAAAAACCATAAAAAATAGATTTATGTAACACTAGTAATTCAAAATGTTTCATGGAAAACTAATTTCCTGATGGAAATTAATGACGACGATGCAACAAGCCAAAAGTTCTAATATTTGTGAATGGATATCTTTTCACAAAATGTCTTAAAATATTATTTCATAAACTAGGACTGACTGTCAAAGTATCATAAATGTATAGCATTTATAAAAACATGCTTCATATGTTTACTATTACATTAATAAACATCATAGAGTCACATTTGAAAATAATAATCTCTCTTAAATATCGAATTTTTAAAATATTGATCTGATTCTAAGAAAACATCTATCCCGGGTAAACAAACAATATAAACAAAATAAACCTCTACTTCGAAATATTTGATTATTTTGAACTTCTTAATGATACAACTTAAAATGTAGTTTCCTGAAAAACATAAATGACTACAGTGCAACAAATTAAAACTTATAACATTTGACTACTCGTATTAGTCTTTCACAAAATGTCTTTAGCTGAATACATACTCGTAAATATCTTCTCTTTAATATACATATAATTTTAAGAACATTGACCTGAATCTGAGAACCGCCTTCCAAAAACTATGTCAGATTAGACGACATATTGTATTCCTATCCTGCAATCGTCCGACTCTTGAATTGAATGTTTTAATGTCTGCGTTCTTTTTTTCTTCAAATACTAAATGGCGTTATGGGCGCTGTATAAATGCTAAACCAATTCAATCCCAAGTCCATTAAACGCATTATGATTGCTGCTGAGGCATGGATTTATGAGTTTGACGTCCAAACCAGTCAAAAAGCTTCGAATTGGCGTCTTGTTAATACCAAACAAAGAAAAAAAACAAGTAAAAATCGTTTAACAATCAAGATAATGTTGCTTGCTTTGCTCATTGTGGTGTTGTGCACTCGGAATTTTTGCCGGATGGTCAGAACAAAAATATATTATTCGGTGAAAATCCCTGATTTACAGAAAAAAAAACCATCGATTTTTGAAAAAAAAAAAAAAATTAGAAATAAATTTCAAACGCATTCATCTTTTTAAGGACACATGATATTACAGCATATGTTACCAAATTGCATAGTTGATATTTGCAGCAAAATTAATCCATTCAAATCGACTAATAAACCAATAGATTGGATATCTCAAAACTTAATTACAATTAGAGTTCAACTGTTTCTCTCAATTTTCATTCAAACCGAATTTGTCATTCAAAAGTTGTAGATTTATTTTCATCCCAGCGAAAAAAAATGGAAGTCATTCCCGAAGAGCAGCACTTTCGTGACTTCTACGTATGCTGTATAAGCATATTTTCTACTTCTTGGGAAGTTCTTTTTATTAACACAGTATTATAACAACTTAAAGAAAGCCGTTTTGAAATTTGTCCCATTCATACTCGTATATCCACTTAACTAAATATATTTAAGAAGATTGATGACAAATCAACATAAAAATCTCCGTGATAAAAATTTTCAGCTATTTCGAAGAAACATCTAAGCGTAACCCACAGTTTATTAAAAAAAAGTGGCGATTACAAAAACAGCTTTTTTCGCACTGATATAAATTTGCTTATAAATCTTGGGTTTTTCATTAATTTATGAGATCTGGCGAAAATGTATTGAAAAGAAACCAAAAACAGTCACGTTCTTTCCATAACAAGCCCATGTTAAATTCATCAATGATTGTCCAAATTGGCAATACTTTCAGATCACGAGTTGCAAATCTGTTTGACATCTTTTGATGCTCTTTTTTCCTTCGATATTTTTCAAAAGTAATCCACTTTCTGTGCTAGTCAACATATATGGTAAAAGGTTCAAAGGGTCAAAATTAATGACCTATTTAAGATTTTAGTTCTAATGAAATAGCAACTTATATTCACCATCTATTTGCATCCAATTTCCCAATATTTCTCGATCCAAAAGTGAATAAAAATATAAATCAATAGCAGTGAATTGAACATGACCTTGTCATAGCAGGGATGGTATTATTTTATGCTAACTTTTCAGTTTTTCTCAAGCAATTCCCAATAAGTAACAAAAATTTAATTTTGTGCAAATTAGATCAAATTCACTAGAAAATTTGTGAAATTTTCAAACTTATTAATATTGTTTTAACGTCCATAATAGGCTCTCCGAAGTACTTTTTCTTTGTAATTGGAAGATATTGGCATGGCAAGAAAAAAATGTCGTTGTTTTCCGTTCAAAGCAAAGCTTTCAAATTTTTTGTTAAAATAATTAACTTTAACCTTTGTTCTTTGTTCAATGTTCATTTGTTCATTGGAAGAATGATTGATCCTTCCAAGTAAAACACGGTTTGTACGTCTTTATCTGTATTGAAGGGTTTCCCAAAGTTGTCACATCAGGACTTTAAGGAGGATATGACACCACCCACAATTTCAACTCTAAAACATTTTGCCGATATGTGTGCCTTGTCGTTTTACCAATTCAGGTCATCAAGCTCCATCAATTGTTGAGAATAGACCTCAAAATTTGAGTTTTAGTTCCTTGGAAAAAGTTCAAAGTAAAACACCAAATTCATTCTACGGTCTAATTTAACTTTGGTGAAGATGGATTTCATTGATTTTACTGTTTAGACCAGGAACTCTTTCAATTGGCATTGTTGTAATGAAACCATTTTTTTGTTCTCATTGACAAAGCACTTCAAAAAGAGGTCATTTTGGTTGCATTTAAGCAATAAATCATACTTCCATCTTCGCTTTGTAAAGTGGATTTCCTTTAACTTGCACGGAATCCAAATATCGAGCTTCTTGATGAGCCCAAGCCAAATGGTCGAATGGTTTTCAATGTTTATGTGCAAAACTTTCAACACTTTCGGTTGGACTCTATACAAATTTTCGCAGTCGTCAATCTTATTTGGCCCACCAGTGGCGGTTCTCAACTTTGAGCATTCATTTCGGGAACGTTCTGTTAAGACATCCGAACTTCACGCCGCACAAATATCCCGAAGTGTTTCTAAAAATGTGCTTTTCAAAAATACTAAAAATTATTTTTTTGCCAACCCAGAGAAGTACTTATATTTCTTATTGCATTCATTGATTCCAAACCAATGACGACCAATTACGAAATTGTGGATGATATTCTCTTTTCTGGAATCTCTTATTTCCGCTGACAATTTAAAAAACTGTATAAAATTGTAGCTAATCAGTCTAATGTTCTTTAAGAACAATAGTGATTTCGAAGTATTTTTACATTTTTCATATCCTTAAAGTTTTCTGGCTTTACTTCACTTTTTATCTACTGCAATAGTTCATATAATCTCTTAACACTCTTTTACATCTCAAGCATATCTAGTTCAATGTCAACAAATTTCGTGGCAATACTACTAACCTGTGATAGAGAACCATCCTCACTGAATACAGGATGACCAATTAAACGCGTGACCTCACGTTGCACAACCAAAACCAAAACTGCACCACAGGCTTTCAGCACTTGCACCGCCTGATAGTGATCGGCTGCAATGACAGAGATGCCGTTGACTTTGAGGACCTTGTCGCCAACTTTAAGACCAGCCAAATCAGCGGGACCACCTTCGGTGACACGTGATATGAAAATACCATCGTCATCGCCCTTAAATGGCGTAGAGCCTTTGCCACCGGCAATGCTTAGGCCAAGGCCAGCGGAGGTGCGTTCAATGTGAATCTCGTACTGTTCCAGACGTAGTTCCGTAACGCCATCAAGGGTATCTGCAAATAGAATATAAAATAGGAATGAGGAAGGCGTTAGCACATAGATAAATAAAAAAGATTGTGAGAGTGTGTGTTGGTCTAGTGTACAATAGAGTTCTGTATAAGTAAATAAGCCTTAGTTATATTTACATAAATATGACAGGATGGGAAGCAGGGAAGGAATGTTATAAGGATCAGTGTGTTATCACGTGGTCTACAAGAAAATGTGACTGAGCGGTGGAGTATTAGGAATGCAAGTCACGTTTTGCAATTACCAACTCCAAAAAGGCGTTAGCATGTGCATAAACAATTAGGAAATGACAAGTTTTCCCACCTCCCCTCCTACCAAGCTCTGGCTCTATACACGTATTTGTATAATGTTTGGCTGGTGTCCTTACCATAGTTCGGTCTCATACGCTGTTGCTGTTGCAACAACAATTGTTGCTGCTGCTGCTGATACTGTACGTCATCCGATGGCATATAAGTGGTGACAATTCTTACACGTTTGTCTTTGCGTTTCAGTGAATTGCTGGGACTACGATTCGATGAAGCCAATGAGCTACGCAAACTCGAAGTGGCCGAACTGTTGCGGCCAGTGGTGGAGAAACCACCAGTCGAACTCATTAGAGAACCTGCACGCTTGGTGCGTGGCAATGTATTGTCGCCTTCTTTAACTTTAATTTTCACGTTAAACATGATGTTTTCATTCAGCTCCTGTTACTGCTTAGATTTCTATACACTCGCCTGGCAGATGTAGGATGGGGCCAGTGTGGGGAATATATTTGTAGGGGATTTTCTTTTATTATTGATTTGATTTTTATCGTAATATATTCTTTTATATGCGGAATATTGTAGTAATCTTTGGATTTCTCTTCTTATCTAATTCGTTTTTATATTCTGCAGCATAATGTTCATTTGGTGAATGGGATTTGAAAAGTGTAATCTTTAAGATTGGAGAAATTGGAAAATGGAAATATGATTTTGTATTCCATACAATTAATGACTTGTGAATAATGAAAAAGAGGTTATCCAATTTGTATATCTTATTAGGCCAAAAAAAGTGATATCGATGAAGCGGCGAATTTTAACAAGGGAAATGTGTAACAGCTTAGATACCAAAGTTGCTAAGATGGTGATTTACGATATTTGTCGGATATATAAGATAAGGACCCAGCAAAATATACTGTTATTAATAAGAAAGTAGTTACACATTTGTTTGCCAACAGAAAAAATGAAGTTTGCTTTAGCTTAAGGGAATAGTATAGCAGTAATCTTCTAAAGACCGCCTACAGAATGTGTCCATAGATATATTCGTAAGTGATTGCCATCAAAGAGCAGACACACAGTTTAAGCGGCTTTACCTTAAACGTAAGAACACAAAAGGCATGATTTTCTTTGAAATGTCCAAAGCTGCTAAGACAATAAATTACCAAAATTTGTGTTTGTTGCGAATATCAGATAAGAACCCAGCAAAACAGTTGTTATCGATGAAAAAGAGGTTATGCACATTCTTTCTAACAGGATAAGTGACAACTACTATAACTCACCATATCACTTATCACAATTCTGTGAAATAGGGGACAAAAATGACAGCAATCCTCAAATATTGCAACCATTTCGTTTCTGTCTTGATTCGACAAATGACATGTGACATGCGCATCGAAAGGACACAGTTTAAGCAACTTTGGCTTAAATGTCTGATTATAAAAGTCATTATTTTCGACTGAAATACTCAACTTACAAGCTTTTCGATTACGCTGAAAACCAGACTGTAAACATGTGTTTTTACTTGTCTTCAATTTTTGAAAATCTATAAATTCCAGGATAGATACAACACTGAATATACAGAATTGTTGCTCTCGGTAAGTGCCAAGTGGAGATTGATATATTGAAAGTTGATAGTGGTGTAGTTTCCCCAAAATGAAAAAATTATATTTATTTGGGATACCAACTAGAAGTACTAATTGAGGTTGCCGAAGAATGGACATTAATAGAAGCCGATTTATCGGCATTATATGGACACTAAAAAAATATTATAATCATCCAAACTGACAAACCCTTTCCCTGATTTGATGTAAACTGATAATAATTTGCACATATTTCAGTAAGAAATTGCCAACTTCATCGAAAACTGGTGTGTAGAAGCCTACAGAAAACAGATGGACAGTTACGTGCAGAATTATGTACTGCTGTAACCAATAGGCAAGAGCACTTTTTCATTTACATCTAAGAAGCTATTTTCTCAGAAACATCTTATTTTCGAAGTTGGTAACACTGTGACGCACTGTGACAGACATCTGTGCCAAATTCCACATCACAAACGTCATTAGTGTTTGGTCTACGCTTTATTTTGTACGAACCCAAAAAGTGATTTCGGCGATTTTCACAATGTGTGAATTTGCTGAGCAAAGAAATTGCATTCAATTCTGTTTACGAAATGGGAAACGGAAACATATAAAATGTGGCAGAAGATTTTCAATGAGCAAACTTTTTTGGAAAGAAATGTTTAAAAAATGGCATAAACAAGCCAAAGAAGATCGGGAACGAGTTGAAAGTTCGCAGTACGGCTATCAACCTCTGCCGGTAAAAGTCACCTCCACCAAATCAGAGATTTTGTGCTCAAAATTGTCTAATAATAATTACAAACCCAGCTGGTAACGTTGGCGTTTTAAATAGATCAATGTATTCTATTTTAAAAGATATTTCGGGCCTTAAACGCGTCATATCTCAATTAGTACCGAAAACACTCAATTTTAACGAAAATGCCGTCACGTTAAAATTTGAGGTGAGATATTTTCTTGCAACTAGCATGTTATGATAATAATTATTACGGAATATAAGACTAATATTCATACTTATGATCTGGAAACAAGCGACCCATTAAGTAAATACCATGCAAAGGTAAAAATTAAGGATATCATCACAATGGTCCACAGTTATCGTGGTACAAGCGCGGTCCCTAAACTAGCTGACCTGATATATAGATGCTGCCAGTAGCTTGAAAAAAAATTATTTATTATTATTTAAGTTTCAAGACGCCACTTTGTTTAGTATTTTTATTTGAGTCATTAAAAACAAACGATCTCAGTGAATTTGTAAAAGTGGAAAAAAAATGGCCACAATTATGTAATTCAATATTTCCATTTGGGAGGTCTCAGTTCAAACAATATTAAAGCCGAGCTAGATTCTACTCCGGGGGAGTGTGCTCCTTCGTTTACGACTGTAAAATATTGAATAGCAGAGTTTAAACGAGGCTGCACGAGTTGGCAAAATGAACACCGTTGTGGTCGACCAATGGAGGTGTCCACGCCAGACACGGTTAAGAAATTCCACAAAATGGTGTTGGATGATCGTCGGCTAAATGTGCGTGATGATAGGCATTAAAAATTGCTATACATCGTACATTGACCGAAAACTTGAAGATAAAAATTAAGTTGTTGCCTTTAGTAGAGCCAAAACAGCGTCGTGAAAATGTTTCAATAGCGATGTTTCACCGCAATAAAGCCGTGTATTTGCGTCGATTTATAAACATGGATGAGACATGGGTCCACCACTTCACACATAAGACAGTAGGTGGGGAACAATCAAAGCAGTAGACTGGAATGGAAGAATTGAGTCCGAAAAAGGCGAAAACGGTTCTATCTGCAGGCAAAGTCATGGCTTCTATTTTTTGGGATGAGCATAGGATTATTTTTACTTTTTTATTATCTTCGGAAAGGAAAACCCATTTACGGCGAATATTATGCTAATTTATTGCAGCGTTTAAGGTGATGAAATTATGGAAGAAAGGCAGCATTTGGCATTTGTTGTTTCATCACGACAATGCTTCAGTTCACACATCCACTATTACGATGACCAAAACTAATGAATTAAAGTTCGAATTGCTTCATCATTCACCCTATTCGCCAGATTTAAATCCCTCGAACTATTTTCTATTTCCAAACTTGAAAAACTTGAATTGGGTGGTTAAAGATTTGCAAACAATGCAGAGGAGGGGTCTGCGGTTAATGGCTATTTTAAGAAGTCTGACAGTTCCTATTATAAACAGGGTATAAAAGCTATTGAATATCGCTGGAAGAAGTGTATCGAGCTGAAGGGAAATTACGCTGAAAAATAAAGAAAAATGTTCCCAATTTTTTTGTGTCTTCTTTGTTAGGTCGGTCGTCGCCCTCGTAAGAGAGAAAGTGAAACATAATCACTTCGCTTAACATCATAAAAGAGTTCTGGTATTTGTGTATTTTGGTAAGGTAGAGGGATCATTGATTACGCAGTTGTGAGTAGAAAATATTTTCCTGTTTTCAAGTCCGTCACACTTCTTTGTTGAGAGAATACCGGATGTTGGAATACCGGATGTTTTAACATGTTAGGTTGATATGCCTAGTGATGTATATATAACATTTCATACAAAGCTATCAATTGGTTCATTTTTCTAATCCTCTTTGCAACTGTAATATTTAATAAAATATTCGGAGAGTACAAAATTTCAATTTATTGTTATTTTATCATCATCATTTTTGTTTTTTTATTTTTTGTGCCAGCTATCAACTAATCAGACGGATCAATTTCTTGGCAAAAATTGTTTGCAGCCCAAGGACAATCATTATTTAAAAAATCTGAAATTAAAATTCCAATCGGCATTTTCTTTGAGTCCTTTGGGCCAGTTTATCGGCCTTCTTATTGTACGCTAAATTGAAGCGCTGCTAAACCTCTATAAGCCGGTAGCATAAACGTCTGGTATCTTATCCGGTCATGACAGTTTCGTTTACCTCTGAGACAGAACAAAAACACATTAACGCCAACGTAATAATAATCTTTACCTGAATGACAATTTTAAAATGTTCTCTTATTTTTATCATTACACTAGACGACAATAGTGGTTGGGTCTACGATTTGTTACTTTGGTATTTCAAGATGCCAGCAGCAGGTGAGCTATCGGCCAGGAATTCGAATATTTTTTACATGAATAGCGGTTACCGTGAATTCAAATGTTAAAGTTTTATTTTGTGAAATCATAAAATCAAAAAGATAAGAGATTTCCTTATGAACTTTCATACTGTCACACAAAAATTGCTCCATCAAATTGGTCCAGAAATTGGCTTCGTCAATCAGTTCATATATTATTTAATAATCTCTTAAATGCTTCATGCAAACTTTTTACAATTTATATAAGAAGTTAAATAATGTGTAATCTAAATAATAATCTAAATGACATCAGTTCTAAATCAATAATGCTTACGATGAAAAGTTATACAGGGTTGCCCATATTCGACGGACCCATCTGGCAACGCCATAACTTTTGACAGAGATGTCAGATCGCTTAATGACATACCGCGTTTGAAGCGTCAGTCCAAGCAGATTTTTACCATGGAACAATACACGCCACGCGAGCGCTCTGAAATAGTTGAAATTTACATTCAACAGAAGAAGTCAATTGTGAAAACTCAACGTGCTTTTAAAATATTAAAAAATGGGAGAAGTGCGCCTTCTAAGAACACCAATAAGCGTTTATACGAAAAATTTTCGACTGGTGAGGCTCTTTCTAATCCGAAGAGGCCAAATAAAAGTCGACCAAGGCAATCGGCCGAGAATATCGCTGCCGTACGAGCCAGTGTTGAGAGGTCCCCAAGAACATCCCAAAAACGCCGTTCTCAGCAGTTGGGCATGGCTCGGTCCACTTTACAACGGATTATTCGCGTTGATTTGCATTTGTTCCCGTACAAAATTCAATTGACGCAAAGATTGTTGCCTGCGGACAAGCCTCGTCGATTGGAATGGGCCCAACGAGTCATCGAAATGGCCGATGATGACGAGCAATTTTGGAACAAAATTATCATGTCCGATGAAGCCCATTTCACATTGAATGGGACCGTAAATAAGCAAAATTGCCGTATTTACGCCACTGAAAATCCTCAGGAGATTCAAGAATTGCCTCTTCATGACGAAAAAGTCACAGTTTGGTGCGGCGTTAGTGCGAAAACGGTCATTGGTCCGTTTTTCTTCCAAAACGAAAATGGCCATGCTGTTACCATCAACCAAGAGCGATATCGCGACATGATGACCAATTTTGTGATGCCAATTATTCGTCGAAAGCGTATGAGGCAGTTCTGGTTTCAACAAGACGGCGCTCCACCGCACACAAGTCGCATAACAATCGATTTTCTGAAGAATTTGTTTCCGGACCGTTTGATGTCGAAAAGTGGTGATTTGGACTGGCCACCGCGTTCGCCCGATTTGACGCCCGCTGACTTCTTCTTGTGGGGACATTTGAAGTCAAAGGTTTACGTTAACAAGCCAAGGACCGTAGAAGAGCTCAAGGACAACATTCGTGAAGAAATAGCCGCTATTCCGGCCGAAATGTTGGCGAAAACGATGGAAAATGCTGCAAAAAGGGCACAGTACGCCATCAACGCCAGAGGCGGCCATTTGAGAGATATCATATTCAAAAATTGATGTAAACAAATCTACTTGGAACAAATTAAATGAATAAGATTGCCAACCGCCAAATTTTTATTTTTTTCTTTGATTTTTTTTAAAAAACATGGGTCCGTCGAATATGGGCAACCCTGTAGATTTCTTCAATTTTGCAAAGTGTATCATAAGAAGCGTCCATTCAATTCAATCGTATATTAAGTTTTTAATCGATTTGTATGAAAAGTTTCAGATAGTATATTAAAATTCCTTCAATTCGACGAGACATCATAAAAAGTAATGAAATATATTAGCATTATAATATTACATATACTTATATAATAAAGGGTGTCCCAACAAGAACGCAAGATTTAAATGACTGATGCAGCAATTGAATTGTTCCTCTGACTTTGACATGTGGCGCCGTCTTGTTGAAACCACATGTCCTCCACATTCAGTTCTTCAATTCTAGGCACGAAAAAACTGGTTATCATTTCACGATACCGAACGAACTCATTTTCATAAGAAAAAGGTTCTATGGTTCCTCCAGCCCAGAATCCACACCACACAGTGACACGTTGAGGATGCATTTGCTTCTCGTGAATCACTTAAGGATTTTCCTCACCCCAAATGCGACAATTCTGCCTATTGACGAAGCCATCAAGATGGAAATGGGCCTCGTGACTGAAGATGATTTTATCGGCAAAATCAGCATTTTCATGTTGTCTCTCCAATACCCAATTAACGAACTCCCTTCGCTGTCCATGGTCAGCTGACCAGTTCAGTTCCTGAGTCAATTGAACTTTGTATGCACGAAGATGCAAATCTTTCGTCAAAATTCACTGCATAGTGGATTTGGAGACACCAATTTGCTGAGCTCGGTGTCGAATTGAGGTGGATGGAGTTTGAGCGACATCATCACGTACAGCTGCGACATTTTCGGTTGATCGACCTGGTCGAAGGCGCGTTGTTGTCTTTACATCACTAACAGACCCTGTTTTGGCAAATTTATCCATTAATCTCTTTACAGGAGCATTATTGTGACCCAAAATTGATCGCAATTTGCGAACTGCAGAAGCAAAACTTTCACCATTTTGGTAAACAATTTCACAATGAGAATGCGTTGTTCATTCGTGTAGCGCTCCATTTTTACTAACCTCGTACCTTCTACTAGTAAACAATAACAATTGTTCAAATGTCAAACAATGACACTTCGAATGGCGCCAAATTTAAATTTTGCGTTCGTGTTGGGACACCCTTTATATTAGCATTAGCATTATGGGGGAAAAATATCGCAATTCAAAAGTTTGCGGAGTCCAATATTTTGATATTCGGCCTAAAACTATTATGTGTAAAATTTGTTGAAAATCGAGCAGTTTTTAGATGTGGCGCATTTTGATCAATTTTTAGCAGTGTCTGTGTTAGAGAAATTCATATACAAATATCACACAATCCTAATCTTTTTACTGACTTAGAAAAAAAAAAATGCAAACTATAAAAATAATCTAGTTTGATCTCATCATATGAATGCCATTTGACTATATTTTCGCTTTCAATAACCTAATTTTTCACCAGAATTTGCTATTTTTGACGTTCCCAATATTGGTGGCATCTCTATAGTCGACAAATTTTTCTCAAGTTTGTAAAATCATATCAAAATTGCTTTTTACCTGTAATTCTATAGAAATACAAATAAAAACAAAAACCGCGACCGTAGACCTAAATGAGACGCATTAAGGAGTTATTTGATATCCCCATATTTCTCTCTCAGTATTAAGAACCGCTTAAGAATCCCTAATAAGAATTTAGTCTTGCCACCTTAATCGTAGTTTCATAAATTTTCCGCCTTTCTATCAATATGATGAAGTGCGTCTTAAAAATTAATGGAACGCAATGTAAGAATCTTTCACATATACGAGTATTATTTGTGAAAATTTCGTAGAATGCAGGAGGAATTCAGCAACATAAAAAAAAATCTGCCATAAAACATTTGCTGGTACTTTCAAAACATTATAAAAGGGTTTACCAATCTGGTCTAATGAAATAATTCAAATGTATGATTATGATGTTGATGGCGCTCTTCACCACATTAGTAAAAAAAAAAAAAATTTCCGTAATTGCCATCAATGACATATTCGACACAACAACTTATGGAATGCTTCATATTCGTATGAAATATGATGAAGGCTTTTCGCCAATTTCGAATTTCACTATCATCTTCATTGTTATTGGTTTGGTGCTAATTAATGATATATATTTCATTCATGTTGACGAAGTTTATCATAACTGATGTAACTATTCATCATACGGCAAAAAATAGTTTTTAGGTTTACATAAATTATTTTAGAAATTTTTTAGAAATATGATGAAGTGTGTTCAAAGGACAAAATTGTGCATTTGAAAAGTCATTCGATAGGCAATTCTTTTATTTGAAAATTATTCAATGAAAACATTTTTTCTTTTATATGAGAAGTTTACCATGAAGTGTTGTTAGACGGACAACCTTTTCTATATACAAAATTTTCTTTGAAAAGTTAGAAAATATTTTTTACCTTTCCCATCTGATTGTTCTATGATGAAGTGTGTTCAAATGACAAAATTGTGCATTTGAAAAGTCATTCGATAGGCAATTCTTTTATTTGAAAATTATCCAATGAAAACATTTTTTTTATATGAGAAGCTTTCCATGAAAGATTGTTAGACGGACAACTTTTTCTATATACAAAATTTTCTTTGAAAAGTTGGAAAATATTTTTTACCTTTCCAATGTGATTGTTTTATGATGAAGTGTGTTCAAAGGACGAAATTGTACATTTGAAAAGTCAATCGATAGGTAATGTTTTTATTTCAAAATTATCCAATGATAACATTTTTTTTATATGAGAAGTTTTCCATGAAAGGTTGTTAGACGGACAACCTTTTCTGTATACCAAAATTTTCTATGAAAAGTTGGAAAATATATTTTAACTTTCCAATGTGATTGTTTTATGATGAAGTGTGTTCAAAGGACAAAATTGTACATTTGAAAAGTTATTCGATAGGCAATTTTTTTATTTGGAAATTATCCAATGAAAACATTATTTTTTTATATTAGAAGTTTTCCATGAAAGGTTGTTAGACGGACAACCTTTTCTATATATAAAATTTTCTATAAAAAGTTGAAGAATATCTTTTACCTTTTCTATGTGAAAAGTAGGCAATATTTTCTACATGAGGAGATATCCAACGACCAATTTTTCAATATAAAAATTTGAGCAATGGAAAATTTGTATACCATATGTAAAGTTAACAAATGTACAGTCTTCATACAGGAGATTGATAAAAAAATATCCATAACCAAAATGAAATTCTTTCATTTTCCCTTTTTATGAAGTCGGTTTGGTCAAGTGGATTGATGCCAAATTTACAACAGTTGTCATACTTTTTACAAAGATTTTTTTTAAGGAATGAATAGGCTTTTTCGGAATGTACTGTGTAGCTGCTTCCGCCCATCTAAATTGTATCTTGGAATTTTGTTTAGTAATCGAAATTATTTCTGCTATATCTATTAAAAATAGAATTTAAATACAACAAATGACATTTATAGTACGACTCAATTTAGAAAGCTGTTATGTATTTTGTTGCCTAGTGTAATATTACAACAATAACAATAATTCAACAGAAGATACAATCTTATGGTTACAACTTCTTACGCACAGCCACCTCTTTTTTATTCTCCGAAACCTCAGTTTTATGCATTTATCTTTCTTTCATTTTCAAGTTAATTTAGAAATTTAGGGAGGGCTGTATCTAGTCCTATGCCGTACAAATATATTTTTCGTATTAACAATCTTAAGTAGAATTATGTATAAATGGGTATTCGTCGTTTTATCATAAATCGTTTGCTGCAACGAAGAAGCAGCAGCAATTGTTGCCAGACTCTATCTCTGTCTTGTATAATTCAAATTTGATTAGAACGCCACGACGTTAGCCGACATATTATCCTGCAAACAGTAATATGGTTAACAAATCGACTGCTTTGCTGTCGGCTGACTGGCTGGCTGTTATCTTACGCCGTTGTCTATCTGTGTCACATCTGTGTGCGTATTTTTCACATTTTATTTTATATTTTTATCACAGCCACTGATTCGCTTGTGTGACATCTACACCTCGGGATCTCCAGCACTCGATGTGATTGTGAAGTGATTTTGTAATGGCTCTTGCCAATGGTAGCACTGTGACAGGCACGTGTGAAGGAAACACACTGCGAAACGAGCGACACCATACAACAGAATCAAAATATAGAGAAAAAGTTAACATTAGAATTATCTTTCAAAATAATTGATGATTTTCTTGTTTGCAGGCTACTCAGCTCGTCTCCTGTGTCAATTTTTGTCTACAGTGGGATAGTAGGCGTAAGAAGCTTCGTCCCTCCGCTCGTTGGCCGTTTTCCTATCTATTGGCGAAAATTGTCATTTACATAATGAGATACAATTCGATTATATTTCATAGGAATCGAAGAACTTTTAGGAATTTGATTGGTTTCTGCAATTGCCAGGAATTTCGCATAACATTCAAAACAAATTGCAAGTTAGTGACAATTACAGAATTTAGAACAATAACAGTAATTGTGAATATGTGCAAAATACGAGTATTTTGTTTATAAAATAAGCTATGATCGGAAAATGGATAGGCTTCAATGAAATAATAAAAATGTCAATGGGAAGAAGAGAACAACACAATGTAAAGAACTCCAAATAAGTAATTATGGAATTTAATCTGCCACTTTACACTTGGTGAACATAGAGCAGAAATAGAATAGAAAACAGGGTAGTATTTTGGGGCCTTTGTTGCTTAATTTATTTATAAATGATATTTCTAACAGTTTTAAAAAAGGTAAATTTTCTTTTATATGCAGATGACTTAAAAATATATCACAAAATTTCTAATATTTCTGAGGCTCTATATCTTCAGAACGATTTAGATAATCTTCTTGACTGGTGTTTCCTAAATAAACTTTCATTAAATCTATCAATATGTGTCCATATTTCGTTTTCAAGGTCTCGTAATCCAATTCAACTGGTTTTCAAAATTGATGATTACAGGCTCCTCACTACTGAAAGTAAAATGGATTTAGGTATGGTTTTTGATGGGGCGCTGACTTCCAGCTCGCACATAAATTGTATTATCCCTATAGTTTATTCTATACTAGCATATATTAGAAGAAATTGTTCCGATTTCACTGATCCACATACTTAAAAAAATACTGTATACTTCCTATATAAGATCAAAGTTGGAATATGCCTCTATTGTTTAAAGTCCCCTTTGCCAAGTCAATATACGTATCACGTATAGAAAAAATTCTGCGGGTCTTTCTAAAATTTGCTCTCTCTTCAATTAACTTCGATGATTTTGTGCCTCCTTATATTTCCAGATGCTGGTTACTGGGCTTATAGTCATTGCAATAACGCCGTATTTATCATACCCTGTTATTTGTATTCGATATAATAGCTGGTATAATTGATTGTTCTGAATTATTGTCGCTTACATCGTTTTATGATCCGGCGACACCACTCAGATTTCATTATACAGGGTGGGCCATAAGGGTGTTGACGGTTTAAATATTCAATTAAAAAAAAACTACGAAGCATAAAAAAAATATATTTGTATTTTTAAAAAGTAGAAGCATGGGAATTTTTAAGACTTAAAAATAATGTTGTCCAAATGGCTTCCCTCGGCTGCTTCACACTCTTGGAACCGAAGTCGCAAATTTTGGAAAACTCGTTGAAAGGTTGTTCTCGGTATTTTGTTACTTTCCTGAATAATGTTCCTCTTCAACTGCTCTAAATTGGTCGGATTATTCTCGTAGACTACCGATTTGAGGTAGCCCCATAGAAAATAATCGCATGCAGAGAGATCGGGGCTACGTGGGGGCCATTCAATATCCCCCCTTTTCGAAATGAGGTTTCCAGGAAAAACAAAGTTAAGTCGGTTATTGGCATCATCGGGTTTTAATTCTTGGACTATCTGAATCTTATAAGCCTTCAAATGCAAATCACGTTTCAAAATTCGTCGTAAAGTTGTTCTTTTGACGTCCAAAGACTGACTTCTCTTACGTGTTGACTATTGCGGATTTCGCTGAACTGAAACACGAACACGCTCCACAATGTCGGCTGATCTTGCAGAAACTGGGCGACCACGAACCGTAATTGGTACTGTTGAGCCGGTTGTTTCGAACATTCAGATCCATTTTCGTATCACATTGGCGCTTGGAACTTCACTTAAATCGTGTAAACCGTGTTCATGCCGATACAAACGTCGTGCAGTAATCATTGATTTATTGTTTTCGTAATACGCTCGGACACAAAATGCACGCTGCACTCCCGTGTACGGCTCCATGGCGACTAAATTTCCAGGAAGCGGCGCAGCGAACAACATATCCCCCCGCCACCCCGCGCCGCGCGTTGCCAAGAAATTGAAGATTTAAACCGCCAACACCCTTATGGCCCACCCTGTACTTTTAATGTAACACGCCGTTCCGCAAATTATGCCCAACATAGTGCTCTGAATCGCGGATTTATTGAATATCCTAAATGGGATTGCAAGAAATGAATACCCAATTCAACACTTAGAGTTGTGTATGTCTAGGAATAAGTTTAAACTGTTCCTTTTTAGATATCTTCTATATATATATAAATCAATTGCTGTGCGTTAGTCTCGCTAAAGCTCGAGAACGGTTGGACCGATTTGGCTCATTTTGGTCTTAAATTATTGGTAGATTATTCCGGAAGGTTTAAAAGGTTTTATTTGAAGTGATAGATGGCGTTGGAGATGAGATTTTTGCAATTAATTTTTTTTACCACATTAACATTGAATCAAATAATGGTAGGTGACAAACATAACTACTAATAATTCGAAATGCATTTTGAAGGCAAAACAACGTTTGCCGGGTCAGCTAGTTTAAAATAAAATAAAATAA
>JAHXMU010000162.1:130326-141567 GCA_019455685.1 Philornis downsi
GCAATCTGCCCTCGTACATAAGATATGATTGTGTATAAATAAATCTGCAAAACAGCAAACTACATATGAAAAGTGTATCAAGTGTGTAATCACGTTATAAGTATGAAAACATATGTATAAGTATTCTCTTTGTTTTATCTCCACATCATATCCTTTTAAGTCATGTTTTGCGCATATTAACGAAATACTTAAGGGTAAGAAGGAGAGGAAAATTCAAAGAAAAAGTGTAAATGAGCATAAATTGTTAACGATAAAAATGTTATTGTTTTATTCTTCTTTAGCTTTAACGAGTCAACAATTGATGGGAAGTTTAAGTATAATAAAATAATCTTTTGTTTTCTAGCTAAATAAGCAAAGAAATGCTAAACTTTAATGTAACATCTACAACTATGAAATGTAGAGTGATGTATTACTTTGATTTGAAGTCTGTTATGAATTCCATGATTTGCACAAGGAAAGCCATATAGTAAAAGCCGCATATCGGATCAAGTTCTGAAACAGCTCCCATACGACTGAAGCTGAATTTCATTGCACTACAAAAGCTACAGTTTTTCTAGGGATTTGGGTACAATTTGCATATGTTTTATTTTAGTACAAACAGAAGTCAGTTGATCACATTGGTTCATTTTTCCGATACAACCCCATTTGTACGTAAGTTTATTTTTATCATTTCTAAGACCTACAATTTTCATCAGAATTTAATTTCATTTATACACGCTATAGTAAACTATATGTATAATAAATGCGAGTTTCAATGAAATTAAAAGTAAATCAGTTTATGATTTAATCTAGCTCATGTTCAAAATACCAATTCAAGTTCCACCGCATCTAACCATTTATTTGAATTCGGTTTTAGGCAGAAAATTAATCAAAATATCGTTTCTCACCGCAAAGAGATCATAATATGACACACTTCCGTAAAGAACTTAAAAAAGAAAAACATAACCGTAAAGAAAAATCTTTAAAAAAAAGACATTTTATTTTATTTGAGATTTCTCAAAATCACCTTTAGCACAAAAATCCTCTAAAACAGAAGATGAGGAGGACATCAGAAGTTGTCGTTCAGATGGAAAATTCATTTTCTCGGATGATACGTCTGAAAATAAATCGTAAATGGTCAGTCTGAGAAAACGTTAAAACTTCTCTGACAAGACAGTTTTCGTATATTAAATTGTCTCCGACAAGATACTTTTCGTATAGAAAATGGTCCCCTACAATACAGTTTTCGTATAGAAAATTGTCTTCGACAAGATAATTTTCCTATAGAAAATGGTCCCCTATATTACAGTTTTCGTATAGAAAATTGTCTCCGACAAAATAATTTTCCTATAGAAAATGGTCCCCTACAATACAGTTTTCGTATAGAAAATTGTCTCCGACAAGATAATTTTCGTGTAGAATCTTGTCTCTAACAACATAATTTTCGTATAGAAAATTGTCTCCGACACCATAATTTTCGTATAGAAAATTGTCCCCTACAACACAGTTTTCGTATGGAAAATTGTCTCCGACAAGATAATTTTCGTGTAGAATCTTGTCTCCAACAACATAATTTTCGTATAGAAAATTGTCTCCGACAAGATAATTTTCGTATAGAAAATTGTCCTCTACAATACAGTTTTCCTACAGAAAATTGTTTCCAACAATACACTTTTTGTATAGAAAATTGTCTCTGACAAGAGAGTTGTCATATAGAAAATTGTAAGCGACAATTTTCTACGAATAAGAGATCTTGTAGCATAATTTTCCAACAAAAACGTCGTAGAGAAAGATGTCTCAAACATAAAGTTGTTTGAAAAGATTAGGTAAAAATATACCAAATTTTTGTATACAGAAGTGTTTCAGGTGCTACACGATAGCGAAAAGTTGCTTAAATGACATTACAAAAAGGATTTAAAGAAATAGGAAAAAAGCAGAGCTCATGCAGTTAAAGGTATAATTTGAGAGAGGAAGCACTTCAATTATTAATTTATCACCTTTCAATAAAATTCTTTGCATTAATTTCATTCCATTTCATTTATTTAACAGTCTTGTAATTTAAAGCCTTTTGACCAATATTACTGGGAATTGAAAAACAAAAACAAAATATAATTTAGCATATAACATCAAATTAACTAGTAACTATTTACCTATAACGCTCAAATTAAAGTGCACCAAAAAGTAGGCGATATGGAGGGAAATAAAAATAATGAGAAAAAATTAAATATTGAATGATATATCTATCTGTGGTCACAACCCGTAACAGCCTAACTCGAGTTAGGACACAATTGAGTTATTAGCAGCATCGTATTCAGCGTATCTAAATTTATTTGCTCTAAATTTTTCATGTTTGTATCTCTTCTAGGAAGGCAATTAATCCTAAAAAACCTAATAGCTTAAGTTATTTTTCTAAATGACTGTTTTGGCATAACTGCCTAAGTCAATTTAGGATTACAACAAATAAAAACATTATTTTTTCATCATTGCCTAAATCAACTTAAGTCGTTAATCCAAAAAAATAAAGAAACAATTTTATTTTAAGCTCTTATTCCGAATTACAATTTCGTTTTTTGATAAACATAAATTGAGTTAAGGTTTTTCTCCAAACTTAAAGTTTTTATTTAATCTGGAATAATAGGCTAACTCAACTTGAACTTTTTGACTTTCTTTCGTTCAACAATTCATAACAGCCTAAGTGTCTTTTTCGATAATATCTTTCGACTGCGAGAATAAACAACTATTTTTTGTTAACAACTAAGTAAAGTAATTCGTTTCCTTGAAATCTGTAGCAAAGTTTTCCAAAAAACACCTTCTCCTGATTTTCAGTGAAGATTCAAAACTTTAAACTCCTGTACTGAAAATATTGAAAAACAGACTTAGGCTGTTATGGGTTGTGACCACAGATATACATATATAGGTCAGGCCAAATTGCAAGGTTTTTATTTATTCAACAAGATAAACTTTTTCCAAAATTCAACACTACATAGTATTTGCCAAAATGCTGGAAAACGAACAAGTAATTTAAGACATTTTCTGATATAGAGATGAATAAATCGGATGCATAAAGCGGGCGGTCATTTAGTTTGCTCAATTTTTTTAGCTTATTTCTGGGAAATCGAACAAATTTTCAAAACGACAATGCAATAAAAAAACTACTGTTTATACCGTTTTATTGCTTGGTGCACTTAGACCCCTTTTCGAATTAACAGTATTTATTAAATAAAATTTTCGTTCCTTTCAAAATTGTGAATACCAACCATATCGTTTTCTAATTTTCGTGGTGATTTAAAATTTAACAGACATAGGTCGTGATCAGATAATGGTATACCCAGAAAATTACAAACTCACAATATGGCATTCATTTGTCTTCATTTAACTTGAAAGTGGAAAGAGAAAAGGAAAGAAAATGCGCGAATTTACAAGACATTGAACTTTAGAGGAATGAGAAAAAAATCGAAACTTGTAACAAAAATTAATACAAAGAGATTTTGGGATGGCGCATCTGGAAGCTACAAAAGAAATCCAAAGCGATGATTGATTTACACAAACAACGGCAATGGCCCAACAGACAAAATAAATGAAAATATAAGAAATCTGAAGATAAGTTGTTATAGTAACAACAGAACACAAAGAAGCAACAAGCTGAAAAAAATTGAAGGATAAGGAAAATGAAAAAAAAAACATATATATATACATATGTCTCTCATCGTTACGCATGACTAAGTCAATGAATTGCCATCGACATTGAAACAAAGCGAACGGTGGGTGACGAGGGACTACAGAGGAATTGTCGAATATTACGCTTCAATTGTTACATTTGTGAAAATTATCGTAATTTGACGATAATGTCCGGCAGGTAAGCAGGTAGTTACCATTCCTCCGCAATATTGTAATTGTTTACTTTATGTCAAATTGAATGGTTTACTTTTAATTGGCATGAATTGACCGCTGGGGACTAAAGAAGTTGTTGCAATTAAATCAAAATGGACTTTCATCATGATGTTTTCAATGTAGTGCTGGTAGTGAAGATGATGAATGTAGTAGTATTTTTCTGACAGTCAATTATATCGCATTTTAAATTACATCAACGCATGACATATTGCGACAGCTTTTTCTGAATTTTAATTCAAATATTGTGCGTAAATTTAATACGCAGTGTGAGATAGTGTTTTATTGCAATTTTCCAATACATATACGAGGTGTGCTCAAAAAATAAGTTGAATTTTCAAATTTCGCGGGCAACGTATATTCGACTTTCGATTGTTATTTTTTTATGTTGGTACACTCGTCTCAAAGATATGTTGGCGGTTTTATCCATATAGCATGTTTAGTTTGTTTGTGAGGGGCATGTGTGATGGCACACCATGAGTAAGGCCTTACGGCGAGACTCATGTAAATAACTGCAATTGATTGATTGCACTATTACTAATTATTATTATTATTATTATTTCATTATTATTATTATTTCATTATTATTATTATTTTATTATTATTATATTATGTTAATATTATTACTAATAACCATTGCCAACAGGCAAAACCTGACGTAAGAAAGATTCAAATGGATTAATATTTATTAAGACAGCTTCAAGTCCGCAATTTAAATCACATCATGCATACCATTGCATTGTTCGTGGAACATACCTTTACGTTACACTTTTCTGAAGTATCTCTTAGGATTTCGTTTTTTTTTCAGTCCTTTTCGCAAACACAATATTTTAATGACAACATCTGCTTCTGTCGTTCTTCAATCCGATTAAAAGCGCACGTAAAATTGTAATCGTGCAGCTTTGTTTCAATTATAATTTATAATTTAAATTTCACACCTTTTGTTAACCGAAATTCCGATGAAATTCTACAAATCTAACACAAGACGAAAAAATAATCAATACATTAAATATTTACGTTATTGTAAGGAAAATCTCCTGTACACAAGTCGACGCAAAAAAAAAAAAAGAAAGAAAAGAAAAGACAAAACAAAGCGCAAATGATTGCCTGCCACCACCATACAAAAGCCTTAGCAGGCAAAGCAAGACAATTATTTTCCTTTTTACCTCATGGAAATGTGAAAATAAGCAACGATATAAAATTCTGCGAAGGAGAAAGCAAATGAAACTGAAATGCATCACCAAGCTTGTTAATACCATGAGGGCGATAAGAAGGGACGAGAAAAACTAAAATGAGACTGCGAAAGGTAAGAACGATAGCTAGAGTGTTGGCACGATACGGGTAACACATTGTCACCTAAAAAAGCGTATGCACACTCTTTACGTTACGTTAAAACAAAAAAATTAAATTAAGATCTACCGATAAAAAACTAAGTGAACCGCAAAAAAATTGCTGTTAAGACATTAAACAGGCAATTTTTCTTTTAAGGCCTTGTATTTTTTGAAAAAAAGTTAGTTATACAAATGTGGGACATTAAATAAATGCATCATTTCCAATTTAAAATGACAAAAACGTCGGTTGAAGAAGAAAATTTCGTTTAATGCTGCAAAAAGATCAATTGGAATTGAGATTTTTTTGTTTACATTGAGAAAAATATTTTAAGATTAGATTCTACGTCCAATAATGAGAAAGGTACAATTGAAACTGCAGTTTTTAATCATTTAATATTGAGAAAATATCAATAAAAATTTCGAATTTTACGGTAGTTACATCCACCTATCGTACATCAACTGTACTATTTTAGTAACCATTGCCAATAGGCAAACCCCGGCCTAAGAACGATTCAAATGGATTAATATTTATTAAAACAGCTTAAGGTCCGCAATTTAAATCACATCGTGTATACCATTGCATTGTTCGTGGAACATACCTCTATGTTACACTTTTCTGAAGTATTTCTCAGAATTTCGTTTTTTTTTCCAGTCCTTTTCGCAAACACAATATTTTAATGACAACATCTGCTTCTGTCGTTCTTCAATGCGATTAAACATTGCGATTAAACATTGAAAACATTCTGTTTACGGATGAGAAAATGTTTACCGTGGAAGAAGTTTTTATCAAACAAAATGACAAGATTTATGCCACTTCATCTAAGGAAGCGAAAAAAGTTGTTCCAAGGGTTCAACGTGGCCATCATCCCTCTTCTGTAATGGTTTGGTGGGGGGTCTCCCACCATGGTGTCACATCCCTCCATTTCTGTGAAAAGGGCGTAAAAACTGGTGCAAAGGTTTACCAAAAAGATGTGTTAGAGGGTGTTGTGAAGGGTTTGACTAATACCCTTTTCAATGGACGTAGATGGATCTTCCAACAGGACTCTGCTCCTGCGCACAAAGCTAAAACTACGCAGGAGTGGCTCAGAGTCAATATTCCTGGCTTTATAGCAGCAGAAGATTGACCATCAGGGAGTCCAGATCTCAATCCATTGGATTATGCTTTGTGGTCAGAATTGGAGAATATGGCTTGCAAAAGCAAAAGGCGGCCATTTCAAGTGAATACAATTTTTTTTAATAACCAATATTGTCTTCTAATAAATGAAATAATTTTGAATACAATATGAATATTGGTTTTTTTTTTTATCGCGTTTTATATTTGTAACAGAACATATGGCAGGACTAGGAATATCGATGCATTTTAGGTTCGCTTGTGTTTCTGTCAGGAGTACATAATTTCATATCTTATTTTCAAATTTTCGAAATAGCGTACACTCACCAACTAGCGCAGGTAACCGATATGAAAAGATTCTCTGAAAAAAAGCAGGTGAGGACGAAGATTATACCATTACCAAGAACAAATTGCTGAAATCCAAATAATAAAGATTCCACCTACGACGTAGGAGCGCTATAGAATGTGCATTTTTATCATTCGAGGTTTTGGTGTGTAAAACTGGGAACATAGAGGGTAAAAATAGTGTTATCTTCTCGAACAATAGCTCAAGAAGAAATAGTTCGCCATTATTTCAGACATGTAGAGAAAAGAAATAGGACATAGAAAAAAATAGCACACAAATGTCGCCGTCGCAGTTGATAAATAGCAGATGATATAATCATTAGAACTTTTGCTTTTATAGCGCAGATACATCAAGCAAACTGGACGAAAATGTCACCTTCACCAAGGACTGAAGCCGCCAAAATTTAAATGCTATCGTTCTTACAGCGTGGATGAGGGGCAACAAGTTCTTACTATCAGAAGATCAGGTTAGACATATCAAACATGATATCAAACAGTGTAAAGTTTGACGTTTTTATTAACAGAAGTGCTGGGTGCGATTTGGCATATGAGTGCACCTTTAACAGAAATTTGGAAATTCATCTTGATCTTAAAATGAAATTAAATCGTGAACAACAATTTTGATTACCTCAACAACAATGCGCCATTCAACCTGCGTTACGACAGTATTAGAAATTTCGCCGTGGACGATGTCCGCATCAGAATCCCACAGAAAAGTTGGAAAAAAATTCGATAGTACTGCTTCAAAAGACGTCCATTAGATCGCCACAGACAACGAATCATAGATTCATGCATATGAGCATGAAACTAAATAGTAATCAATTACATAGATCTTTCGAAACCAGCCAAATCCAGCGAAAGTAGATTGCAAATGCAGCAATTCGAAATAAATCTTCCCTTTCTTTGGCAAACCTCCTTTTTCTTTGGAAAACCTGGTTATGTCACCAACCTGTCTCTAGAAAAACGTAATGCCATCGAGTCGAAGTTTGCGAAAATTCATTGGAGAAATATGAAAAAGCAAACCGGCTAACACAGATCTTCCCCGTCACGGCAATGCGAGTTGATACAAGTAGGCTCCAGCAAATGAGTTTCTGACTTCATTTTTTCCGCACATCGTATATAAATTTCGAAGTCAATATCTTCAACACATGAAGAATGCATATGAGTCTTGACAGTTTCTTAAAATATGGAGAAAAATTGTAAAAAAAAAACTGTTCAGTTTATAATTTTTTTCTCGCTAAGCATGTAATATATTAAAAATCGTTCTATACCATTTATATAAGTAATAATATTCCACAAGTCTTTAAATTTCTGAGTCGTTTGGTTTATCCAATCCCGAGAAAATGGGTCTTATATGAAAAAACGTGATTTTTCAGGAGAGGCAAAAAACGCGGCGATTCAAATTTCCCGGTTGAAATGATGTTTTGTTTCGATTTTCAGGGCTAAACTCGATAGCTTGTGTATCGTCTATCCCTGTAGAGTGCAGGAAGTCATATTCCTATCGATTATTCTTTAAGTTTCGATAGTAAACCCAGTATAACCATAGTCAACCTCTGTTCTCGTGCTCTTGCAAAGTTGTTTGTGTTTGTCGAGATGACTCGTTCCAAGAGAATTTTTAAATCCAGGAAAGGCACATTTAGAGGCAGAAGACCTCAGGACAAAGTGCGTAGAACTTCTACCTCGGAACCTACGCCTGGGTCTTCTACCTCGGAACCAACGCCTGGACCTTCAAATGCACGATTTCCGAAAAGTTCAGTTCTAGTTTTCCAAGAGAAAATACGCCTGATTCTTCCGTTTCCGAAAAACCGTATATATGTATACATATACATATAGATATCATAATATCTATGTATTAGGTACAAATAGCCTAGAAGGTGTTTAGGTATGTAAAATTATGTTAGTTTGACAAATTTCATATCAGCGAGATCCCAGGTCATGACGAATTAACTTCAAAAATTTTTTTAGGGCCTTATAGTGGTTGGATTTGAATTTTGGAGATATAATTACATTCAGGACATCCTAAAGAATTTTTTGGGGCAATAAAAAAAATTGATTTTTTTTTTTTAAATTTTCGCTACCCACTACCCTTAAAGTGCATATTTGAAACTACTTTGTTCCGAGAGGTGGAAAAGTGCTTCGAAATTTTAAAACATAGAAATCCAAAAGCAGAAAGTATAGGGAATATTTTAAAAAACAATTAAGTCATTCTTGATGTTAAATGTATGTTTTCATTTGTTTTCATCACTAAAATTAGGCGCGCGGTGATAGAAATATATTTTTCCAAATTGTTTCTTTTGGGGAACAAAAATAGTGCTGAAGAAATTGGTGGGCAGACTCTTCTCCGAAGTAAAAATAAGGATACATTTTGAGAAAATTGAATTGTGAGACGATCGAGCGGGCGAAAATGGTACACATATGGTAAAAATACAAGTAAACGTTCAACTTTTATTAAAAACAAATAAATGAAAATCAAGGATGTTAATGTCGCAGGTGTGCTGTTTCTTTTAATTTCCAGATTGCCACATTAATTATAGTTCTGTTGCAAAAATGAAGCCTTTGCTGTATTTGAACTAACCTATTTTAGTATTAAAAATAAGGAAAACGGAAATGCTGATTTTCTCGAAGCACACAGACAGACATTCTCGCCATACCATTTCCACCACACTAACATCTCTCGATACATTTTTATTGCCGTATCCTCAATGTAAATGCCGGTGTTGTACAAATATTACAACGCGTCTCAATCTCTCACCCTCGCATACCATTTCCATCATCCATTCCTTGTGTTTTATAACGACCATTACAGAGGCGCGAACATAAAATTTGCACCCCCTTAACCACAAAAATCCCAAAAACATGAAAATGAAATTGTTCTTTTACTCAGCACAAGGAAAAGAGCCATAATGTTTGTACTTTCATACAAATTGTCTTTGATTCGGTTTGGGCAACTCCCGACTAGGGAAATTGGAAAATCATAAAAGCCAGACAGAAGGTCGGAACGGTTGAGAAGCAGCCAGATATTCAAGCAATTCACGAGCGTTTTTTTTTTTTGTGTTGACTGCTTAAGGTGTTCGAAGCGAATTTTATGTCTAAGTATAAAATTGGGGGCTTTGTTTTGTGTTACATATGAACCTTTTTACTTTTGTTTACTCCGCATTTCCTTTAATAATTGTTAACAACGACAAAAAAGAGATAAAATGTCTTCTGAAAATTTTAAGAAAAATTTACAAAATGCCAGAAATTTAAGCAATTTTCGTACAATGATTAAAGTTTGTTGCTTCACTGGTTACGAAGATGTCAGTTTTTGCAAGAACTTTATGAAGATATAAGTAGAGTTACTGATATAAAGAAGTAAACAAGAAATGGGTTAGGAATTTTTAACTTTATGGTTATTAAATTTGGTTTCATTTCCTAAAGACGAGTTTGATTTTTGAATTTTCTTCGATGCCATCAGAATTGGAGTAGTCCGCTACTGGTGGTAGCCACACACACACACTCTAACCTACCGTACCTTAAAACGCGAACGACATCCAAAAACAATCTTCTAATACGGCACAAAAACGCCTTCTTTGCTTTGTTAAGCCCTCCGAAAAGAAGAGGTTTCTTACGCTTTTCATAATTTTAAAAGCATGACGAAGTGGAATGTGCTGTAACCGATGATGCCATTTTATTCTACGAGAAAGTATTTTATCATGGATGCTGAAAGATGTATCTGAGAATACATGGAAGAATGCCAGTAAAAGAAAGAGGAATTATTTCTATTTGATTGTACTAACGTACAAGTTTAAATATACATTTTATAAAATAGTATCGAGAATTGATCAATAAAACTCAAATTATGTATTATTCATTCAAATTTATTGTTTCAAATTTAACGTAGATTTCTTTCAAAATAAAGAAAGACTTCAATTCTTGCCACGAATTATTTTTATGTCTTCCATTGACTGAAAACGGGTGCTTCGAGTTGATAAATAAATTCGTTCATAATGATAGTCTTATGGTGTAAAATACGCGATTTTCTTTCAACAAATCTGGCAATTTCCGATCAAGTTGTTCTCTCAAACGCAGCGTAGCGTTAAGAATTCCGAGTGCACAATATTGCGATAACCAAACAATTCAGTCAACATCACACCTTGAGTTTAGTGAATTCATTAACTTTGAATTCGTAAAAAACTATCCCATCACCGTAACCGACCGTGGAACAGTTGTCAGTTCGCATGATCGCAGGTTCATCCCCGCATAAAGCCACCTAACAATATTTAAGCGGCCGTCACTTCAATGTGTCTGACGAACATTTCGAATAGTCAATAAGTCTGGTAAATGCTTCTTAAACTGTGACATTCGGCATCGTCACCGTTCCGGTGGCCTAGAATTTTCAAAAAATATTTCAAAAGTATAGGCTTTTAGAACATACTGTCAAATTTTTCGAAGTATATTCCCAGTATTTTCGATTCTATAGCCGTTTTAGCAGGTAGAGTGAGATGACTGTCCTCAACACTTGCACTGTCCTCCAGGTCCAGAATCGTGGTGCAGATGGCGCCAGAGTGAAGCTGCAGGTACTTTAGATACCTATGAGCATCCACCTGC
>JAHXMU010000162.1:141577-158587 GCA_019455685.1 Philornis downsi
TATGTATACAGCCAACCGTCGAAGTACTGACGACGCAAAAGAAGCTCGAACAGCGCGAAAAAATCAGAGGCATGAAGAATGATTGGAGTACAAAAAAACAGAAGGAGTTCTGTAAGGTGCTGGAATCGCTATTTAATTGTAAGCATTAAAAATTTCTGAAATTTTTGAAAATATCTACTCTCAAAACGTTAAACTCAATGATCTCAAAACTAATTTTTCCACGTGGTTTTGTCAAAAAAAAAAAAAATATTCAACCGAATCGTCTGAAATTTTAATACGTTGTACACAACATCGATAGCTATCGCCCGTAGTATTATTATTTCAATTATTTTGTATATTTTTTTTTAATAAAAACCCCGATTTTTAGAGCGTCAAATTCAAAACCGCACCATTTTGTCATTTTTTTTTTATTCTAGTACGGGACATAGCTAAGATTAATATTTTTTTTTTTGGTTTTTGTGTTTCAAATAAATAGAAGAGCCAAAATGGACAACACCGTCCAGGTCCAATTTTTCGAGAGCGCCATTTTTAAAATTGTTAAAATTTAAAAAAAAAAATTTTAATTTTTGTATGTAAAAGAAGTCAGAAAACCTAACAAATTTAAATATCGTTTGCAATTTTTTTTTTTTTGTGTAAAAAAAAAAATTTGAAAATGTCCTAAATTTTCAAGCTCTAGACCACCGGGCCTTAACTGTAGACCCTATAAAGTGAGTCTAAAAAGAGATTACGTGTAAGTGCACCGAATGTGAGAAGCACTCCCATATCTCATTAATGGAATGCAAGAGAATTTTGTTCATTCATGTACTCAGCAACCGTTAGGCGATTGAGTCTTTGAAGAAAACACAGGTCGTTCAAAGCTGATGAATCGGGTTTTGTGCCCAAACCATCGTGGAAAACGTCCAGCAATCCAGCCAGACAGACTCAATCCTACAACAAAATAACTGGGTCTTAACCATAACCTTTGTTGGGCTACTTTATTTCTCAAGATTACTTTCAAAAAAGTACCGGTAATTGATAATTGAAAAAATTCGCTTAAAAGGATAGTCGGAATTCTTTTTTGTATTTATACAGGCTAATATTGGTCAGAGTTTTCTCTAATACAAATAAAACAAATTTATTTCACCATGTATTTCTCAACGTTTCGCTGGCTTTTTCCAATTTCATCAGGAGAAAAACTTTTATTGAAAATTCCTGTGTAAAAAATATGTTGTGCTGTATTCCATTATGTGATTTTTAGAGTTTTTTCTTTTTTTTATTTTCAACTTACAATTTGTTTTTGCATAGTAGCGGCAATTACTTTTATTACTAAAAAACCGGACAGCACGACACAATAATTTAATAATAAAAATAATGACCCCGGAATATAAATAAATCACAGTTTAAGACTTAATAAATAAATACCACAGAACTTAACTCTTCAAAGTATCGCAATGGAATATTGCAGTTTCGTCTGGTATTTGTCCTCTTTAGTATTGACACACCTACTTATTCTTTGTAGTGTTCTTAAACTTTATAAAGTGCACCTCGTAATTATTTACTTCTTTCTGCCTAGTATTTTTACATTGTCACATCAGAATGCTTATTGCTGCTCAGTTACCACTACTGTTCCCTATACTGATGCGGTGAATCGGTGTGCGAATGGGTAGTACAGTTCGTTCAAAATTGTTCAAGACGAGTTGGAAAATTTGCCTCCCTTTGGTCGTCCACTAAAGTTTTCAGCTGAAGTTAAAGTCAATAAAGTGAAGGAAATGGTGACTAAAATTTTTTTTTAAGTTTGGAAGAGATAGTCTCTATATTTTCTGTTCCATTTTATATGATTGTTTGCGTAAAAGACCGCTTCCTGCTCGACTAATTCAAAAAGACTTGAATTTTCTTTAAAAACTCGATAGCGTAAATGTCCCTGAAGACATACTAGAACGATACACATACATACATCCAATCCCATATTCATAAAATGCGTCGTAACTAGTCAACGAACTTCGTAATGGCGGCGAAATCGAACAAACCATGTTAAATTCGATCAAAATTCAAGATAAAGTTAAAAGTTTTCTTTGATTCTCCGGATGTTTTACACTCGGAATTCTTGCCCGACGGTCACAGAATAAACAAAAGAATATTTACCTGGGCATTTTGAGGCGTCTGAAATAGCAAATTTGTCTAAAGAGACAAAATTTCTGGAAATAAAACTCATGAATTTTGCATCACAATACCACACCATCTCATGAGGCTGTCAATATGAACGAATTTCTGGCCAAAGACTCAAAACATATCACCTAACTTTATTCTATTCAAATTAGCGCTCCTTGGTCAGCATTTTGAGTCAGTAGAGGATATAAAAAGAATTCACGGTGAGAACTATAGTCTTTTACGGAAAACGCGTTTGAAAAATTCGAAAAATTAATCGTTGGCATACATATTTCATTTCGGAATGGGTTGATTTTGAAGGCAATACAGTAAATTTGAATGTATATAATAAATGTTTTGACCACTTCCCGGTACTTTTTTAACAAATTGTGTGTCATTAGCACCGCCAAATTAAAAACAAAACCGAGCCACATTATTATTTTTCAACAAAATCTCCTTTCAGCTCGGTACACTTTTTCCAGCGATATTCAATAGCTTCTATGCCCTGTTCTGTACTAGTAAGAACTGTCAAACTCTTTAAAATAGCTATCAACTGCAGACTCCACCTCTTCATTGTTGGCAAATCCTTTATCACCGAGCCATTTTTACAAGTTTGGAAATAGAAAATAGTTCAAGAGAGCTAAATCTGACAAATAGGGTGAATGATGAAGCAATTTGAACTTTAATTTATCAAATTTGACCATCGCAATGGTCGATTTGTGAACTGGAACATTTTCTTGATGAAACAACCTTTCCTTTTTCCCCAAATACGGCTTTTTCTCCATAATTTCATCACCTAAACACTGCAATAAATTAGCATAATATTCGCCGTTGGCGGATTTTCTTTTCTAAAGGTAATCAATATAAATTTTCCCATATGCATTCCAAAAAACAGACGCCCTGACTTTGCCTGCAGATAGAACCGTCTTCGCCTTCTTTTGACACGATGCTCCCATTACAGTCCACTGCTTTAACTGTTCCTTGTGGTGGACCCATTATTCATCCACAGTTTAACAAATCGACGCAAAAATTCGGCTTTATTGCGGTGAAACATCGCCAAACACACTACTGAAACATCTTTGCTGTTTTTGATCAATTGAAAGCAGACGCGGCACCCATCTTGCACGCAGTTTTCTCATCTTGAAATCTTTGGTTAACATACGATGTATAGCACTTTTTGAAATGTCTATCATATCAGCCAACGATCATCCAAAACCATTTTGTGGATTTTCTTAACCGTGTCTGGCGTTGGTAACTCAACTGGTCGACCAAAACGGTGTTCATCTTTGCACTCGTACGGCCTCGTTTAAACTCTGCTGTCCAATATTTTACAGTCGTAAACGAAGGAACAGGCTTCCCTAGCTCGACTTTAATATTAGTTGGACTGAGGCCTATCAAACAGAAATATTTAATTATATAACGAAGACTAATTTATTCCATGTTTACAAATTCACTGAGATCGTTTACTTTTGATGGCTCAAATGAGAAAAAAACTAAACAACGTGACGCCTTGAAACTTAAAACATATGTATGTTTTACTAGGCTGCAAATTTTCTCCAAAATATTTTTTTTTCAAACTACTGGCATCATCTATACATCAAGTCGGTTACTTTTGTGATCGCCCTCGTAAATACACGTGGACCGATGTGAACATTACCTATAATTCTTCGTATTGATTGCCCACATTCTCTTTTTTTTCTCCTTACGGCTGACACGTTTTTGCTCTTCCTCACTTTTCTTTGTAATTGAAAACCAATGCGATTTTGTTACTTAGCCGGCCGAACCTTTCGCTTTTCATACTTTTGCTTTGACAGTTTTAGGGCTTGTTGCTTGTTGCCGCTTTTCCAATCTCTTTGTTATATTTATTGTATATTTCTTCTTTTTGGGCCGGGCTAAAAGACTTAAATAAATAATATGAGACATGCTTTGCTGATGTATTCTCATGGCAATGGAATGGGATTGGTTTCAGGTTGGAGGTTGGTAACTTGAATACTTGTGCGTGGGTATTAAATATTATATTTTCAGTTTGTATATACAATATAATCGAAATTACCTATTTCGATTCTGTACAAAAGGAGTGAAATACATATGTTCTTCTTAGGGACAGTCGTCATATTTATATGTGTAACATAAAACACATGCGAATGTATCTACAATGTTTCGTCTCTAAGATAAATAGATATATATCGATATTAACATTAAAGTTAGCGGCAAATTTTCACTCAATACGAATGTATGGCCCAGCGTTTAGACGCTAAAATCTTACATGCCTGCCAAAAGCGTATTCTCACCCATTATGGTTCAGAAAATATGTATTTTACGGCATTTTTTTCCAGTAATCACACAAATTCATAATCATAAAATAAAATTGTTGTAAAAATAGAAGAGCATTGATAGGAAGAGAAATACGATATGTTCCAGCCTGACGTTTTATAGCCTTTAAAATTATTTATATAATATATGCTCTTTTTGTGTGAAGTCCTTTCACAGTATACCTATAGAATGGATTTCCTTGTTTCAAGTAATCTTGTGATTGGATGATGATTATTTATTTACTGTAATTAACTCTGACTACGTTGGAATTGGCGTATTGCCAGTTATCTTCAACGTGTCAACGAATAGCTTTTGATTTACTGTCACGAAGCATGTATTTAGGTAATTTTAAAATACTTGAAGAATCTGTTCCATGTTTTTACTAACAAACTTCCTCAATCTTCCCCCACCTCTTGGAGTATCATTAGAAAAGCTTTATTGAAATTTTATGTTATGCTTCAGTATTAATAACAAAGGTAGTACATGAGGTGCATAAATATTTGTCTTGATTTAGTGTCTTGCATAAACTCAGTATTTCACTTACACATACGAGGTGTGTTAAACAAATAAGGCGAATTTTCAAATTTTGCTAGCTGCGTACATTGGACTTTCGATTATTAATTTTTTTTGTTGATACTGTCGTCTCGAAGATATGTTTTAATTTGTTTATGAGAGGCATCAATAAGACAAGCGTTTTGCGTGTTCGGCCATTTTTTGCTATCGAAAAAAATGGATCAAAGAAGTTGCATGAAATTTTGTGTAAAAAATGGGATTATGTGGTCATACGATGAGAGTTCTCTGAGTCATTAAAAATCGTCGGGTCACAATTAGAGAAGTTGCTGAGGAAATCTGGATCATCGTTGACGTTATTCAACAATTCATAAGCGATGCTCATGCGACGTTGTTTTTGGTCAAAATTCAGCAATTTTGGAACGAACTTCGCTGTCACACGCTTCATGTCCAAAATTTTGGAAAAGATTGCATGGCATGAGCCAGCCGATTTACCGACATCCTCAGCAACTTCTCTAATTGTGATTCGAAGATTCTCCATAATAATTTTCTTCGCTTTCTTAACATTTTCATCCGTTGTTGATGTGCTGGGGCGCCCAGAGCGAGCGTCGTCATTCACATCTTTATGCCTCTCACAAATAAACTAAACATGCTATATGGATAAAGCCGTCAACATATCTTCAAGACAAGTGTATCAACATAAAAAAAAAATAAAGTCGAATGTACATAGCCCGCGAAATTTGAAAATTCGCCTTATGTTTTGAACACACCTCGTATAGTGAACAATTTCACTAAGTCATTTCCTCAAATGACATGAAAATCTATTAATTTTGCTAAAGGAATTTCAAATGTTAATTAACATCACATTTTATTACATTTCAGCTCAATGTTTCTTTTTGAATTTATTTAAGTATCATTATGGCAGCCTCTTAAACGTTTAATAGATATTTTTTTTCCTATATGAGGTCGTTATCTCACAAGTTTAATGAAATCGGTGAAACCAGCCACTTGGCTTGCGTTTTCGCCTTTATTGATTTTTTGATTTGGATTTGTTGAGCAAAACAGTTGCTTGCAATTTTGTTTACGAATTTGGATTTTTGCTGTGGAAACAGGATTTGTACATTGTAGAAGGCCTTTGGATGAATAAATAAAGAAACAGTGATACCTTAAAATGTTTATTAATCATTAAAATTCGTTGTGCCGCGTTTAAAGTAGGTCCCTTTCGAAATAATGTACTTATGCCAATGAATAACCCAATTATCAAAACATTTTTTTTTTCGCTTTCGGAATAAGACATCCACTGTTGCCAGGAGCTATCTTTTATGTCTTCCATTGGCTGGAAATGGGTGCCTCGTAGTGGTAATTTGGAAAGAAAAAAATCAATATAAATGACCGTCTCCAGGCAAGATTTCCTTTACGTTATCAATATTGCAACTAAAAAAACAGTTTCTTGATTTTTTTTTTATTTTTTTGAATTTCTGCATTTTTATTGGAATGCTGAAAAAAGTGTTATAATATTTCGAATAACTCGAATCCGAGTGTTTTGAAAAAATCGTTTATTTGCACACTATAGCTGAGAGCCAAAAAATCATTTCTTCACAAATTTTAACGCAACAGTCTTTTTCGAAAAATATATGTTGTTTTTTTGTGATTATCAGGGTTTTTAATGGTTAATCGACGGTCTCTGAACACTCAATCTAGTATTTGGTGGACGTAACCTCTATCGGTAGAGGATGATGGTCATCCTTCTTAGAACTATTTGTGTCACTTGTGACCGACGGTAGCGCTATGTCTAGTACGCGCGACTATCGTTCGCTTGATCGCAAATTCAATTACCCTTGCAGCCACCTATCATTACTTGAGCGACACTCCGATGTGCTTAACGAACACTTAAATAGTCAAGTCACCGACAAGTCTGATCTATGCTTCTCAAACTGTGACGTTTAGAATCTTAACGATTGTAGGTTCCGTTGGACGAGCCTAAAAATAGAACTCATGTAAACCTCCAGACAAATGTTCCTTTACCTTATCGATATTGAAGACGTTGCTGGCCGATCATTGCGATGCAAATCTTCCTCCTCATCTGCACCGCTTTTGAATGCACCATTCAGGTGCACATATTTTTAGTAAAGTCGATTTATCGTAAGCCTCCTATATTTCCAGCGATTTGACATATGGAATTCCATTTGAAATACAAAATTTGTAAAAAAAAAAAAAAAAAAAAAAATCGCACAACACGTTTGGAATGAACTGATAAAAACGAGCACTCTAAACAAATTACATTACAGGTCGCGTTTAAACTTTGCATCAGTATGAACAACAGTCGTAAAAATATAGCGACTAAATGAATTTTGATAATCCCTTTAAGCGGATCAATTCCCGGCACTTTTGTGATAGGATGTATTCTTAGAAATGCCGTAAAAAATAACATTTTGCATTTTTTGGAGAAATACATTTCATTCTTGAACTGCATAAATAAGAACAGAAGTTAATTTTCATAAGTGAAACTTTATAATACAAACTCTAATAACTGCGACGGAAAAGTAAAAATTGGATTTACACTCGGTACCAGTGTGCGTCTCGATGTCATCGATTTAACTTACTCTATGATATTTTGTCCCTTCTCATGTTCATTGTATATTTAAAAAAAAAGTATATTTAATACATTATGATTACAGCTAATTTTCATCTGTCCTGCCCTTCTCAAACTGGTCACTAATGAAATATATAATGCTTATTTTGATTTCATATACCCTCCACCCTTACAAAAGGACATAGACAGATTCAGACAGACCAAATTCTATGCCTACCACTGCCAACGTTTCCATCTGTGAATGTAAATCGTACTCGTGAACTTCCAATTCTTTCAAAATATTGACATTTTCTTTGGAATATATCATAACCCTTCGTCACATCAGCTAACAAATTTCCATTTCCAATAATCTTAATCATGTCTTAGGTCATTATGACCTCTCAGCCAAACTGTCCTGAGCTGTCATTAACATGTTGCGATACTTCTGGAAGATTTTCGTTTGTTTTGTTTTTCATTTTTTTTTTAAGAAATATTTACATACCTCCATCTTATTTCTATGGAGAAAGGAGATTTATGTGGCATAAAGTTTTATACCACATCCCGTTCCATCATTGGCAATATACATATGCATGGTTTGGACAAACGGTAATACTGTTTGACATATCCAATTTGTAGTTCCGTTCTGTTGCGGTGGTGGAGCTGTTGTACACTTTGATGACAGTGCACATGTTGGATGACACATGTCAACAACAATGTCAACTTCACTTTTGTTGTTACAACTTATACGCCTTAGGGTTCTTCTCCTTTTCTCAAGGTTGATAGGTAATATTAAAGGAATGTGTTTATGCAAAAATCCGATAACAACTTTATGAACAGTACTATATCACAACTTTTTGTTTTGACTCAAATATTCAGACCTTAACATACCGTACCATAACCCAGCACGAGGTTTAAAAATGAATATTGACATACTCAGGAACATGTAGGGATGAAATGGATATGTCCTGCATGAATACCAAATTTGTTTAGGTATTCACTAGGAAAAAAAATGTAGCAATCTAAATTATTGTATCTACGTTAAAACTAAAAGGCAGAGAAAAGGGAGGCTTAGGTTTCCCTATTTTTATAAGGGTAAATTTATTCCTTCCCGTTATTTCAATGGGTGTTGGACTTTAGACATTAGATTCTGTCCAGTGGTGGTATTTGTGACAACATGTAAATGACCTTATAAATATGTAAACTTTTTTTCTGTTTTTTTGTTTGGCATATATGGGCTCATAGAATTCTGGCGTATAAATGCAAATCTTGTAGAGCAGTAACCAGGAAATTACTAAATAAGGAAACTTCTGTTCGGTCGAACTACAAGGACTGTAAAAATGTGTAGGAAGAAATAGGTATAGATGAGTACACAATAGGAGCAAACGTGTTTCTAGTTAAGAAATGACAAACCGAAAAAAATGTCCATCTAAAAAAGAAACCTTCTATTGCGTTGAACCTCAACGACTGGAAAAATATGTAGGAAAAACAGATAGTGAGGATAAAAGGAGGAAGGGCCCTCCTATTTCTGAAATGGCAAAGCAAAAATTTGTTATCATTGAAAGTGGCATTGATGACAATGACTTCTAAAATAATACAAATTATGCACTGTATTTAAAGCGTATGAGATGATAAATATTTTTATATCGCTTCTAAAATTATAGCGCAAACAGTAACAATAAATTCATTCACCTATTTTGTTTTTTTTATATGTAATATTGGATGATTTGAAAGATAGCTCGGTGGTTAGCTAAATATTAAAATATTGAATATCTAAAAATCCGCACAATTGCGCTGTTTTACACTTCAAATAATCCGATATCAATTGTTGCTTTATACGAATATAAAATTAATTTTGTTCACTGTATCACTTGAAACTCTGGAAACTCAAATACAAACCATCGAAATGGCATGAAATTTTGACAGGCGTCAGTTGAATGTTGACACTTTTTAAATAAAGATCTTTTTGTTAAGAGAAACAATCAATTTTCAATTTTCTTTTTCTTTTAAGCTAAAACCTGTATAGCCTTTCAACGGAATATGTGTGTACATAATTTATGATATCTCAGATGAGCATTTCTAGCCCTTGCAAACGGAATGTCAAACTTAGTACAAAATGGAATAAACAACTCGTCGAGAATGTCCCAAAAATAGAATTTGACTTAAAAAAAGGATAATTTCTAAAAATACAGGGCACATGAATCAACAAAGTGCTGGTCTGGGTGGATGTATCTCAATTGGTACTACCAGATGTGTAGCAAGGGGATGATGTACGCCCTGTGTTCTGAATAGGGTAAACTAAAGGTATTAACATTGACAACCTTGGGAAATTTCAGAACTTAAGTGATGAGGCGAAGAAAAACAATCCAAGTAAATTTTCTGTATTGACATTAAATGACATAATACAAAACTAGTTCATTTGAAAAAACATCTTTGTTTCTGTGTGTTTGGTATTGAACATTTTGGCGGAACGGTCACAAATCTTTTTTTTTTAAATGGTAAAAACCATAGATACTTTTTGGAAAAGAAAACGCTGAATTTATAACCATATATTAGAAGCTTAAAATAAATGTTCAACCACATTTATTGTTTGAAGTATGCCAAACATTCACCTTTCGAGCGCGCTGTCATTCTCCTTGAATCTCAAAATGGTATATCCAGAGCGATGTTTTGAGTTCAGGAAATAACCAGAAATCATGTTTTGCTAAATGAAGAGAAGCGTGGAGCAATATTGATTGAATATTCGCCTCACTCACAACTCACGAAAATTCAATGCAGTGTGAGATTATTATGGCGCAAAAACCAAGAATTGTTGAACCATAAAAATGCGGCCTCTTTTTGCGGATAGCTTGGTGCAACTGACACAAATTACTTAAATAATATTGCTTAAAGACAGTTGACTCTAACGGAAGAGACTCATAATGCCAAATACCTCGATAATCGAAGATTTTTGATTGAAACCGTACCCCGGTTTTTTTCACAATCGCCGTTTTCGAACAAGCGGCTTAACTGATTCTTTCAATTTTTGGAAAATTACAAAAATGTTTTAAAAATGACTTTGAGTTAAACAAAGCAAAAATTATACTAAAAATCATGAAAATAACCGGAATTTGTTTCTGACCTTTTCAGTATAATAAATTTGATGATTTTGGATCAGGTAGTTATGAAGACGAAAAATAGACATTGGTCACTTCATGCAATTTAATATTAAAGCCATGATTTTATAAGTTGGTGTTGTTGGTATTAATGTAGAAAAATTATCTTATACATTGTTTTTTGAAAATTGTAGGTTTTTCATATTGCAAAGCTATGAAATATATATACATATATACATATCTGATTAATTATTTCCATGTTGAAAATGCTCATACTTCACAATCAATATAAATGCCACTGAAGAATAGATTTTTATAACAGCTCTAAAAACATCATTATTTTGATTTCTTTTTTAAATAACTTAAGAAATTGTTTTCTGAAGGATAACAATGATAGTGGATCAAATCAAAATTTATAACTTTTGACCATCATTATGATGATTGTCATAAAACTTCGTTAATTGTTTTGTTATGGACTCAAGCTGATTACCAAAACAATATACATATATATATGTAATCTATAAGAATATATGTTCTATATGAATATATGTGTACATAAATGCTAGCTCTTTAGAATTTAATATTTCATATACTGATCCGACTCTGAACATCGCAATCCGAAATCAAATTGGATTGAGTTATACGTTGTAATTTATTCCATGTCTTCCTATACATCTGCCATTATCCCAGTAGGATTCTTATTGAAATCGTTCTAAACTTATAGAACTCATCAAGCATGAGCCTATTGTAAGTAAAATCTTGCCTCTCTAGGGAAATAACTAACTTTATTTCTATGCTATTTTTTTCTTCCCTCAGCGCTGTCAGTTTTGATGGTAACAACAACCAGCACCTGATGCATTTCAGACTCATCTAGTTTAGATATAGGCTCATTCATATGCATAGTAAGACATTTCAAACAATTTGTTTTGCATAAAATTTAGTAACTAAACGTTTTTCTTAATAAAGCTCAATTTCTTAAGAAATATGAGTGCTTTCCATTTAAACTTGGAAAGTAAAAGAAAATGTTTTCTTGGTTTTGTTTTTTTAATCGGGCGAACACCTGAAACTCGGATTTCTAGAAAAAGGAATATTTTGAATAATTCGAAACCTAGTGTTTTGAGAAATTCGTATATTTGAACACCATGGCTGAGAGCCAAAAATTCGTTTCTTCACAAATTTTGCAGCAACAGTATTTTTCGAAGAAACATGTTTTTTTACTGCCAATAGAAATGCTTTACATGCTTGAAGCCTAAAATATCGTTTAAAATTAACTTCATTAATGCACTAGAAATACTAATATCATTATCAGGGTCTTTAATAATTAATCGACGGTCTCTGGATACTAAATCTCGGATTTGTTGGCCGTAACCTCTATCGATAGAGGTTGATGGTCGTCTGGAGCGCTTTTCGTCTTCATTTCATTCTCGGCCATCTTCGAACTATTTATGCCACCTGTGACCGACAGTGGCGCGATGACTATTGTTCGCATGATCGCGAATTCAATTCCCCATACAGCCACCTATCATTATTTAAACGGCAATCACTTCGATGTGCCTGAAGAACACAAGTCTGGTAAATGCTGCTCAAACTGTGATGTTCAGAATCGCCGTCAAACCGTAGGTCTCGTTGGGTGAGTCTAAAACTAGAACCCGTGTAAGCTAACAGAATTTGAGAAGCTTTCCAAAATCTAATTTATGGAATGCAAAAGAAAGTGTTTTATGCCACTTGTAAACTTTTCCTTCCGACAATATTTTTAACAATAAAACCACGCATTGTAAAAATCGCCCAAAATCACTGTTCATATCGTTCAAAATCAAGAATAGCCTTAAAAACTTACAACGTTTATCAAGTGGAAATTGACTTAGATCTCTGTCATAGTATTACAACTTAAAAAATACAAATATTTCCGAGATTTTACATACTCGCGTAATTTAGATTGAAAACGGATCCTACTTTTCGGAAGCATGGCTATTAGAGCACTCAGTTTAGTAATTTTTAAACTACATATTATTTTTATGGACCTCGCCGTCTTTAACCCAAAGTTCAAATTGCTGAAGCATTAAAGTTAAAATTCTGAATTTGTGAGAAGAAAATTGTATTAAATGAATTTTGTTTTGATTTCAGTAAAATTATCTTACAAACGGCAATCTAAACAGATGAAGAATCCTTGTGTGAATTAGGGTGCATGCTAAATACGCATACTTTCACATATGTTCAGCACCACATATGGGCCTCACATGCACATACATATGTGTTCGTGCAAGTATTTGTCTAACTGTCAACACATGAAACTTATGCGAAGACATCTTCATCTCTTTGCTGTTGCTTTTTTCCTTTTTCTTTTTGGGCTAACTTGTAAATGATGTCCTTTTTTCCTTTTTTTTGTGCTCTGCACGCTTTTTTTTTTTTTTTTTTTTTTTGATATGCTAGTTTTTGATTTTTTGATATTGTTAACAGAAAACACAACAACAAAATTATTCTCCCATGATTTCCATATAAATTAACATGTTTCTACCAGACAACAACAATGACAACGACAACAACAAGTACGATATTAACACAATGGCAGCAAATAGGAGCAGCGAGTAGGACAACATTTCGTATCTTATTCAGATGTCACCCAAAGACTTTCATTTTTCTGACATTATAATTATAATGTGATTTTCGGTCTTCTCTTCCCTTTTTGTGTTTGTATGCGTATTCAATTTTTCTTTTTAGTCCAATGATTTATATACGAAAAAAAATTAATAGAATGTTGATGTGATGCATAGTTTGCTAATTTAGAAATAATAAAGAGTCCCATTGGTGATTAAGTAGGATGGTTGGTCGTTGAATATTTTACATGAATGATGATTTGTTATTTGAAGGGAATACAGAGCAGATGGAGAAGTCCTTTATACACCAACAAAAAAAAAAAAGAAAGAATGAAATTTAAAGCATCTCTTTACAAAATACTTCAACAAATTCAAAACGTATATTATTATTATTATTCGTATTCCTACCACAAACGTGTTTCTTTGGTATACGTAACGGATACGAAATAAATGTCAATATAAGATTTAATAAAAATAATTAAATTACTTTTTCATTGTATTAAAGTCTTAGAAAGATCCGAATTAGGGCAAGTATGCACCGTTTTGTTCGATAACCTTTTGCCATTTAGAAGGTAATTCCGCGCACTTATTGGGAAAAACTGGGATGGACAATTTTCACAATCTTTTCTTTAGGCAAATTTTGTACAGACAAAATTGTTCGCATTAATCAAGATTAGATGGTAATCACTGTATATCTGGTCTGGGCTTTGTGTATGTGTATCCTGACGTTGTCCTGGTGGAACGCAACTTCTCTCCCATTAACCTAAGCTTACAGCTTCTGGGCGATGGCTTCCTTCAGATGGTTCAATTGTTAAAAATTTACAGTTTGGTCGTAGGAGTGCAGCTCGCAGTAAATGATTCCGTGCTAAACACACCAAATAGCTAACAAAAACTTTATAACCGTGAATCTTGGCTCGACTACTATTTGCGCCGGCTCGCCGCGATTTGATACGGCCACTTTCGCCTGAAGTTTTCGTAAGCGAACCACTTTTTATCAATGGCCACCAATGGTATAAGAAATGGATCAATTTTGCAGCGATTCGCAAAAGGAAATTCGGTCCTTAAAGCTTTTTCGAGTTAACTCATATGAGATCGGTACAGGCAGTTTTTTTCTATATACGCCTTTATTTTTTATGCAATGATTAGCTCCATAGCAATCGAAACTTGAAGATTTCCATTAGACGATACGCTTTGTCTTTCGACGATACGCTTTTCGGTGCAGAGTGAATTTTTTACATCAAAATTATCAAAATGAAGTTAACTAAACTAAACTTGGTCGAGAGTGGCTGTTACACCATCATAAATACTATGTCCATTTTCAGCCACTTGGCATGCTTTATCGCCTTTATTGAAAAAAAAAACTGTAAAAAGGCATATATTTTATTTGCTGGTTTACCTTTTAGATGCGCACTCAAGCAATACTGAGTCAAGTCAAGCAAAACACTGTGTAGGTAGTTTGAATACGACATCTTATCTTTCAAAAGCCATGAGGAGATGAGGAATGCCAAAGAGTTGTGTCCCCACCGATACTTTTCGTACAGAAAAGTGTACCCAGCGGCAATTTTCCTAGAGAAAAGTGTACCGACCGGCACTTTTCATAAGGAAAAGTGTTCCCACCGAACACTTCTTTTGAAAAGTTTCGCCACCCATTCTTTTCCTATATAAAAGTGCACTTTTCATATAGAAGAAAAGTGTCTACACAGGCACTTTTCATGTAGAAAAGTCTCTACACAGGCACTTTTTATATAGAAAAGTATCTACAAAGGCACTTTTCATGTAGAAAAGTCTCTACACAGGCACTTTTCATACAGAAAAGTGTCTACAAAGGCACTTTTCATACAGAAAAGTGTCTAAAAAGGCACTTTTCATGTAGAAAAGTGTCTATACAGGCACTTTTTATATAGAAAATTGTCTACACAGGCACTTTTTATATAGAAAAGTGTCTACAAAGGCACTTTTCATATAGAAAAATGTCTACACAAGCACTTTTCATATAGAAAAGTGTCTACACAGGCACTTTTCATATAGAAAAGTTACTACACCTGATGTTATATAGCAGATTAACTTGCATACCAAAGATGAAATTTTGGAAATCTTCTTATTTTTGATGAGCATAAGCGCACTCTATTTTTAAACTCACGTAACAGGATCTGGAGTTTAACAGCGAGGACCATTGTGTGAACCATTTTACCAGATTTGTCGATTACTCGATTAGTCAATATGTTTGTCAAACACATCGAGGTGGCCGCCATTGAAATGATGATGATGGGGTGATGGTCTTGATAGTCGCGTATTCACTTATTGTTAACATCGAAGATATTCAAACATGCGAAGCTCATTCCTCGATAAAATAATCTATCTTCCGTTTATTAGGGAACTCCTACCATTATTAATTGGCTGTACTTTTCCAACTATAGTGAAACTTTGTTATTCCACAGCAAGTTTCGTTTCAATTATTCTAAAAAATAATTGAGTATAAACTTAATAAAAATGCAAAGTTCCCTCTTCCCCCCATAGACTAAATGTTAATTTGCTGGTTTTTTTTGTAACACATTTAAATACAAATTATTTCCAACACAGCTTCCCACAAACATCGTCTGTATAATCACCACATTTATTAATTATTTATTTACCACAGACTGCTCCCTACAGACTGCTCTCGCCGACCATTTCCCTTTCCAATTTCATTTACTATTAGAGAGTTTTCCTCAAATCTTGTCTTTTTGTATTCTCCCGAAGCTTTAAATTGAATTTTGACACACACACGCACACGAAATGTAAGTCCTTCAATGGTCCTTAAAGTCGGGCGCAAAACGGACCAAATCAAAGATAAACAAAGCCAAAAGTAAATAGGAAATCTTTAGAAAATTCATGAAAAAGGATCAAGCAGAAGCACAAAAAGGACATTGCCAACATCTTCTCTCCAAACATCTTTACATCTCTCTCTCTAGCAGCTCCTGCATCATTTCACGTCACTCATGCAGAAAATACAAAATGTCAAAGAGCATTGTTAAACCGGCTCTTTACGCTATACTTTGGGAATTTAGAAAAATAAAATTAATTTGTATCAAGAAAAAAAAAAAAAACAAAACTCTATGTGAAGCTGGCAACGGTAAGAAACTAAAGAGCGAGTGTATTTGTTAACAAGAAACCAAAGAATACCAGGGAACGCAAAAAAATTCTATCCGGAATGATTAATTACCGAAAAGGTCGTTCATTTTTTTTCGTCTTCTTCATTTTACTATGCCCAGTAGTTTGCTCTCCCTGGATAGGTAGAGAGGATGGTCCGTTGTACCTGTGCCATTGGTGTTCACATACTTGTGAAAACAACGTTAAATGTTAAATGATGTTGCAGTCCGGGAAGGCCAGTATTTTTCTTTTTTAAGTGAAGGACAAAGTGTTGAAGGGACAGCGAAAGGAAAGAATGTATGTAGAACATCATCAACATACATATTTTTGGTAAAGACACGTTTCTATAGAAAAATTATCAGTGAAAGAGCAGTTCCATAAGAAAGGCTCCGGTTCCATTCTTCGATATGGCAGGAATCCAATTTTATATAACAAAATTGTTTATGATAACTGTTTGGAGGTATTACAAGCGTTTATGGAAAAATTTAAAAAGTGTTCAGTGAAAACATTTTTCTATGTGAAAAGCTTAAGTGAAAAATGAAAGTGTTTTCAACAACATGGACATGTTATGTGTTAAGACCCTTCTCTACTTAATTTTTTTTTTTCTGTGTAGACACTTTTCTGTATGAAAAGTGTGTGTGTAGACACTTTTCTACATGAAAAGTGTATGTGTAGA
>JAHXMU010000162.1:158597-169804 GCA_019455685.1 Philornis downsi
CTTTTCATATAGAAAAGTAATCATATAGAAATTCTATAGGAAAGTGTTTGTGTAGACACTTTTGTAATTGAAAAGTGCGTGTATGTAGACACTTTTCATATACTTTTCTATATGTATATGAAAAGTGGGCGTATGTCTACACAGACACTATTCTTTTAGAAAAATGTCTACACAGACGCTTTTTATTTAGAAAAATGTGTAGACATTTCTGTGTAAACATTTTTCTAAATGGAAAGTGTCTGTGTAGACACACACACACTTTTCATATATAGGTAGAAAAGTATATGAAAAGTGTATAGGAATATGAAAAGTGTCTATGAAAAGGGTCTGTGTAGACACTTTTCTATATGAAAAGTGTCTGTGTGTTGTCTGTGTAGACATTTTTTATATACCTATAGAAACTCCTAGACACTTTTCAACATGAAAAATTCCCGTATAGATACTTTTCTATATGAAAACAGTGTGTAGAAAAGTACTTCTTTAGACACTTTTCTTTAGGAAAAGAGAATGTGGTAAGGCTTTTCAAAAAGAGGATACTTTTCCATAGGAAAAGCGCCGCTATGGATACTTTTCTATAGGAAAAGCGCCGGTGGGGACACTTTTATAGGAAAAGTGCCAGTGGGGGCATTTTCCTATAGGAGAAGCGTAGGTGGGGACACTTTTCTATAGGATTGAGAGGCACTTACCACTTAGAAAATTATTCCCCATATACGAAATCATATGTACTCGTATAAACATTTTTCACATATAAAATTCTCTTCATAGGCTCTCTTCGTAGAAAAACTTTGTGCAATAAACTCTTTACATACAGAAAAGTATCTCGAAAGACATTTTTCATTTCACACTTTTCTTCTTTCCTAATAGTGTGGGCAGTATATTAATGATCACTTTTTTATATGTTAAATAAGTTAGGAGTGCCTAACGTTGTTCCCCCATATATTTTAAACATGTCCCTTTTCCTCCACCCAAAGCATGGACCGTAACAAATGGCTGGTGATGATTCTACTGCTACATTATTTTTCCCCTCCCATAATTTGACAAATTACACAAACAAATTGCAAAATCATAAAAACACACAAGAAAAACTAAAAGTTCTTAGTTGAAAATCCCATTAAATTCAATGACTGCAAAACTTAATGAATAAAGTTTTATTAAATGTGTTAACAATAAAAGCTGAATTTTCGACTTACTATTTCACGTAAGACTACTCACAATAGAAACAAAACAAAAATTAATGAAACTGAAAATTACAAATTCTCATAAAGAACTTGACATCACGATTAAAAGCATTTCATATGTTCTGGCAAATGAAATGATGTATCCAAGCAAACTGAAAGCGTTATTAGTTATCTTAGAATCCAATAAATCATATACGAGCATAGTAACTTTTCAACAGCCTTTCATAATCGTCATGCAGCGAAGCACTGTGCGAGAGGAAACGGCAGATAAATTATCTAGAACGTTTGGCGTCGTCTTTTGGTAAGAAACAAAGTATTCGAAAAAGATAAATAACTGAAATAATTGGATTGAAAAACATATTAGCACATCATGCGGGCTTTGTTTACATTCCGCAGGCGACAAAAAGATATATATATGTATGTATATATGTATATACATTTACCGCATCGATGACGAATTTTGGAAAATACTGAAATTAAAATAGTAGACTACAGGCGGTGAGAAGATGGTAATGGAATAAGACGGAAAAGTGCTAAGAATAATAACTAACTAAAATCAATACTAGATTGCCAGGCTTAAATTGATTAAGATTATGTGGGGAGTATTTAGGAATTAGTAAATGCCTGCCACACTCCATTTACTGCAATATTGAAGAAATTCAACTATGTGCTGATTTAAACTTCTCTCCCTTAATAGTGGGCATATTTGCTATATTATATCCATTGCAATCATCGGGCATAGTATGTCGTCCACATTAATTCTACATCCTTTGTGACTCTGCTTTCACAACCACTTGTTACCATGGATATGTTATGGGGGTTTTTAAACAAAAGTTCTGGTTTCCACTACAATGCGCATTGAACAATGCGTTTGCTGTATTACATTTGGGCAGGCAATAAATTCCCTGGAATTTTATCAATTCACACAGCACAAACTTTACAATTTTGTGATAAGGCAGACACTCTTTGGTCATAAAAACCGAACCACGAACCAGTGAATTCTCCGATTTCACAGAGAGAGAACTTCAAATAGATCACACACACACACACACACACACAACCCAACACAAAAAAACGTAGTAACCCAATTTTCCCCCCAACAAACAAAAAGTACATTACTTACACATAGACTTGTACCCCCCCGCACACACAGATGTGTACACTTGCACACAACACTAAATTGATTGCAATACAAACATTTGGTTATGTACATTTATGCCCTGGTACACATTTACTGATATTTCATAATTGTAATTGGAATTTCCTTTCCCCCGATTAAAACCGCCACCCAAACCCCCCTAACTTTAAAATATTAATAGTTAACATTTTCTGATTGCACGGAGGGAACGACAGGTACGCTATGTTGTGTTTTAACTACGAAAGTAGCCCAATTTCTGTTTATTTTTTGTGGTTTGGATTGATTACACACTTTGGAATAACCTTGGCCATTTATATATTATCTCTTGGTAATGGCCACCAACGTTATGTTTAACAGCAGTTTAACATTGAAACTTCCCCTTGATGACCATCATTCTTGCCTTTTCTTTGTGTGTTATCATTTATGTTTTTTAACTCTTTAATCTGGGTACAAAAAAATCAATCGATAAAAAAATAACTGATGACGACGATAACATCATTACCTTGACACTTGACAAACGTAAAGAAAAATTGAAATGTAGCGAGCGAAGAGTCAGTATTTCCCGCGCTTATTATAATGTTTTTCTAGGTTCCTGTAAGGGAGTTCAATAAAAACACGGATAACACGCAGTTTTTTTAGAAAAAATTTCAGACGTTGTATTCGCTGAACAACGAGAAACAAAATGTAAGCTAGCATTCAAATTAAAATATAATTACAACGACTTGTTGTGCCACAATAATTTTAATATAATTTAAAACACTGGAACATAGTCGGAAAGTGCAAATAATCTTATCCGGGCCATCGTTAATACAGGGTGGCGCACGAATCATGCTACTATCAACTGCCAATGGGGGGATGTTGGAGTTTTTTTTTACCAACTGCTGCGCAGAAGTATCCATGTCAATAGCATTTGGTTCCAGCAAAATGGAGCGACTCTGCACACACACAGACAGACCGGTTATGCTGGAGCTCCAACAAATTAATATCCAAAAACTCCACCTTCCGTTGGCCTCCAAAGTCACCTGACCTTACTGCACCAGACTTTTTTTATGAGATTGCGTCAAGCAAGAGCTGTACAAAACGAATCCAAGAAATTTGACTGCATTGAAGGAGTCCATTAAAACAATAATTGAGACGATCCCGCAATGAATAGTTTTCTGATCAGGTGTCGCATATGCGTGAATGAGCTTGGAGGTCATTTACAGTCTATTATCTTCAAAACCAATTAATTATATAACATAAAATCGAATTTTCTATACAATAAAAAAATAAAATAAAAATAAGTGAAATACGTTGATTTACACAAAAGTTATTTGAATTTCTTATTGTAGCGCAATTGGTGCGCCACCCTGTAGTATCTTCTAATGTCAATAAACAATATACTGGGTTGTTCGAAAAATAAATTCGTTTTTTTTATGATAATTAAAGACGAATTTCTTCATAGCAAATAAATATAATGTAAAGTAAAAAAATATTTATTATTTTTCCAACAGATGGTTTAAGTAATTTGTATCTCATTTGGTATATGTGGGATAGGAGTTGCGCTAGATGGCGTTATAAAGATTATTGTTGTTTAAGCGCCCGTCAAAGATTGACCCTAGCAAATAGAAAATGCCCCATATTTTAAAGTGTTTCTTCAACAAAGGCAAAAATGCAAGACAGGTTGCTGACAATGTGAATGTTGTTTATGATTATGATACTATAACAACTAATCATGCGCAACTTTTGTGTTACAAAAGTTGTAATATTATTTAAAAAACTGTAATATCTATATTCAGAAGTTAAAATTGCGATCATCCATAATGGCATTTTCTAATGTCAATAATCGATACATTTCGTTGTTCGGAAAATAATTTTCTTTATGGAAATGAAAAAAAAATTAAAATTACGAATAAATGTAAGTTATAATAAAAAACAAAACAAAAAAAATAAGTTCATTATTTTTCCAACAGACGGCTCTAGCAATTTGTATGTAACATGCGATCGATTTACGCTAGATGACGCTCACCGCTAAAAGCGAAAATACAATATAGGCAGCTGATAATGTTTATACTTAGACCTAACTGTGTAACAGCTAATCATGAGCAACGTTTCCGTGCCGGTAAACACGCCTTCTAGACAATTTCCAAAGATGTGAATAAAATGATTGAAATCAACAAGTCCAACCATCATGTATGCACATTGCAACCGAAAAAAACGTTAGGAATCAATTGAATAACGCAGGATACAGAGAGAAACTCGATGTATGGATGCCGCTCGAGTAACGCAAAAGGCATCACGGACCGAATTTTTATCTGCGAATTACTGCTGAATCACAACAAAATCGAACCATTTCTAAAGCGGATGGTGACTGGTGATGACAAATGGAGCATTTACAACAACATTAATCGAAAATAGTCGTGGTTAAATAGCAGTGAGCCGGCGCAAACGGTGTTCAGTCAGAATTGATGGTCAGGAAGGTTTTGATGTGTGTTTGTTGGGTTTGGCTGAGATTCAGTACATGTACTGTCAATAATTAGACTGTTTGAAGGAGCAATCGCCCAGAAGAGAGCAGCTTTGGCCAATAAGACAGGAATTGTGTTCCATAAGAGAAAGACCAGGCATCGATAGCGAGTCGTCAGGAGTCCAGGCTCAGCTTGGTTGGAAGATTCTTATGCATCCACCGTATAGTGCGGATACGGCACCAAGTGATTATCATCTGTTATCGGCTATGGCCTGAAGAGAAGCTTGTGAAAATCGACTGTTCTAGTTTTTTGCCAATAGAGACAAGGGTATCTATAACAAAAGCAAAATGGAATTGTCTTCAAAATGGAAACAAGTTGTCGAACAAAACCCATGTTTGATCAAAGGCGAAGGTATTCTAATTATGATACATAAATCCTTGAATGTCATGCAAAAATAAAGAATTCCTTTTTTACCACACTTTATAGTTTACAGCGGAAGACAAGACATACAATTTAATACAAACAGACAACGGCTTCAAGAAGTACATTTGAGAGAAATATTGGAAATTTCAATGTTTTTAAATTTTTTGTCATTTTCCACTTTTGCGCGACCTAAACGAATTTTCTAAGATTTGTTTTTCTTTTAGGACAAACAGTATTATTAGCAAATGCTCCCAGCATTTTATTTTGCTATTCCAAAGAAATTTAAAAAATTGATAAGCCCACATATTAACTAACTATAGAATTGGGTGTGTATCGAGCAATGTTTCTTAAAAAGGCAGTGTTACGGTATCTTTTTTTTCTGTTGTTGCCCGCGGGTGGTGAGGATAACGTTATGAATTTGTTCGGCTTTTTTATAGCTAAATAGATGTATTTCTAAATTTCAACCAATCTCAATTTAATCTTCATATTAAACGTTTGATTTTTTGTTGTCTGCAGAATTTGAATTGGAAGTGGTACAGAAATAATGATTCTATTTAAATTTTCCTTACAAAGCACGTTGTCTTATAAGCTGCTAAACACCCCATTCATCTAACATTTTAATGCCCTTCCCAAATGGGAAACTCAAACAACTTGCAAATAACTCAACGAAATTCCCTTCTAGCTATTTAAATAAAAAATTTCATAAGAACAGGAATAGATTGTTATTGATCTCTTAACCACAACAGTGCAATCTCAAGGTTAAAGGAAATTTCCAATTCAATAAGCCATGTGAACCTGTAACAGCAGCAGCATCTGTCGAATATTTACCACAACCCTGCACACGTATTCAACCTTTTCGCCAGCCCTCTAGCCTACCTTTCAGCGCCCACATAAATATTTGCAATAGTAGAAATATCAGAGAATGTAAATTCTAAAAATCCACCTAGGGATAGTTGTGGATGTAGTCGAAGCTAAACTAAGCGATGTTCGAATATATGTTACGTTTGCAGAGAGATAACAAATTCAGTAAACATTTTTTGTCTAACGATATAGATAGAAACAAAAGAAGTTATGTATGAGAGTGAAGGCCTCATTATTCTATGTTGCGTTATAAACATTTGAGGGAGTAAAGTAAATAAAATTGCAAAGCAGAAGTTTACATTTATAAGGTAGAGTAAAGAAGATCCAAAAGTAAATGTTGGAATTATTATAAAGGAATTTTAATGCGATTTTGTTAATCTCGTGACCGCAAACCACTTGGCATTGATACCTATTTGCTACACAAGAAAAATTGTCTTCAGTAACATTTTATTCAAGTCTATTTTCGGAGCTTTTTCAACGGATTTTAAATTTGTAAATTGTAATATTTGATAAGTTACGTAAACAAGATTAAAATAACTGGACAAAATAAAAAAAGGAAGGTGGCAGGTTTGGAAACTGACTCTTTTGATTTATATTTTGTATTAGATAATCTTTTTAAGAATGTATTTGCTTATTATACTCAAATTAAACCCATTTTGTGGAGGTTCAATCTTAGAAAAATATTGCATATTCGTACCAATTATGCTAAATTTAAGACATCAAATGGAAGGAGTGTATAAAAGCTCATAAAATAGGCCATCATGAAACACCTGCAGTAAGACCATGTTTTGGTGTATCAAAATGCTTCCAAAATGCACTTTAAAAGAATAGAACGTTTTCAACTTTTACTCATAAACTAGTTTCGTCATGTAGTGTAAGTTATATATTCGAATTTAACAGTGAAATGTTCCGAAAAAGCAAATTCATCGCTTGAAAATGTTCAGTCAAAATAAATTAATCGGTTTTCAAATTTATATACTCGTATTTCAGTTTGTTAAAGAAATAACAATAAGTAAGGGCATTGTTTTGTGGAATTTTCATAAGACAGCAGCGATGTACAGGGTTATCCATTTAGTGGTTTCAAAAGCGTCGATCTGACAAGCCTGTTAGCTGTTAAATGCCTATCATCTGAAGCGTTATTCATTTCGTGAAAGGTTTGTCATTTACGAATATGAGTATGTGTCGTTTGACAACCGAAGAACGTCTAAAAATAGTTAAAACTTACTACAAAAGTGGCGATTCAAACATGAGCATTTTCCGTGCATTACGAGTTGATTTTGATCGTCATAATCGGCCTACTATGCAAGTAATTGACAAGATTATAAAAAAATTTAAAGAGTCTGGAAGCATTACAGATGTGATCAGGCCAATGCATCATCACAATGTACGCACTGCCGAAATTATCGCTTCTGTTAGCGAAAGTTTGCGGTTAATCTGAATTTGTCGACTCCACTGCGTTTTCAGCAATTGGGTCTATCTTACCGTTCATTATGGCGTATTTTGCATTTGGATTTGCATCTACAACCATATGGAGTTTAACTCACGCAACAAACTAAAGCCGCCTGATCATTCACAATGCCGTAGATATGCTGATTGGATACTACAGTGCTGATTTTTCAAACAAAATTTTATTCTCAGCGATAAACCAACCTCATTCCTCACTCGGTGGTTACGTCAAAAAGCAAGCATATGGGCCTCAGAGAACCCAGAAATGACTGTGGAAAAGTCATTGCGTCATCAAAAAGTAAATATTTGCTTTGAGATTATGATCCGAAGGTATCATTGGGTCGTATTTTTTACGAAAATGACGCTGGAAAGACCGTTACCGCCAATTCAGAGCGCCATGGCCTTATGATAGCCGACTTTTTTTGTTCGGCAATTGAATATTATGAACTGAATGATATGTAGTTTTAACAAGAAATGATTATTGCATGAGAAGTTTCCAGAAAGCGTAATTTCACGTTTTGGCAACGTTAGTTGGCCACCAAGATCATACGAGTTGACGACGTTGGACTTTTTTATGGAGGCTAAGTCAAAGACCGTGCTTACGCGGATAATCACCAAACGTTGGAGCATTTAAATACAAACATTCGTCATGTTATCTCCGAGGTACCACCCGAAATATGCGAAAAGGTGGTCAAAAACTATCTCAAAAGGATCCACTGCTGCAACCAATCCGAAGGTGGTCATTTAAACGACATCGTATTTCGTACATAATGGCAAGTTCCAAGCATTATAATGAAATACAAGTTTCATCAACATCGTAGTTTTTTGTTTGTTTTTTTTTTTAACATTAATTTGGAAAACGAAAAACGCACAACCCGTTATTACCATCTTTTTTATTGAAAAATTAAACTCATGACATAATCGTAATTTTTTTAATTGAAAAATAAAACTCAAGAAATAAAGAAATGCAGAACTCCCCCACAATATGCTCAAATCAAATCTAAGGACTCTATTTCAACTCAAAGAAAAGTTTCAGCAGGAGTCCCGCAGGGCAGTATACTAGGCCCTATACTATATACCATCTACACCTCTGACATGCCTGTCAACTTTCGCTGATGACACTGCATTCATTAGCATTAGCACTTCCGCATTAATGGCTTCTAGACAACTCCAGGCTCATATAGGTACATCTACATACATTAGAATCTTGGCTCGAAAATTGGAAGATAAAAGTAAATGCCACTAAGAGTGTACAGGTTACATTATCTCTTAGACAGAACAATTGCCCAGCCCTCACTATGCACGGTAGTACCATACCCATTCATAACCATGTCAAAAATTTTGGTATTCACCTTGATCGACGTCTCATCTGGAAAAATCACATTGGGTCAAAAACAATACAATTGAAATTAAAACTGGCTCAACTTCACTGGCTTTTTGGCTTCTAGTCTATTCTCAGTTTGGAAAATAAAATCACCATCTACAAAACCATATTGAAGCCAATATGGAACGGCATCGGCTTCTAACATAAATAAGATACAGAGAAGACAATCAAGAATACAGCGCCAAATTTGTGATGCCCCATGGTATATTAGGAATGATAACATACACAAGGATTTAAACATTCCTTATATTGCTGAGGAAATAAGAAAATTATGCAGGTCGTATACATATATCAAAGTTGTCTTTCCACTCAAACCCACTCGCTCAAAACCTTCAACATTTTCCCGATCATATACGACTAAGAAGAAAGGACACGCTAGACTTGGTCCGGTGATACAAAGTTCGGCTTACCAAAAATAAGATCCGGTAATGGCAGGATACTTCAGTTTAAAATAGGATTAACATTTGAATACTTATTGAAAATTTCAAAAGAAAGATTCAATAAAGAAAATGAATGGAAAAAAAGAAATATTCGTTAAATTTTAATTTTTAAAATAAAACTTATAATGGTTACGGTCCTAAGTTTTTCCAATTTCTAGTTTATGATGTATCATGAGATTCAATATTCAATATTAAAAAAAATATTTTTTATACTTTTTTACAATGCCATCTTTTGCATTCATTTTGAGTTAACTTAATTTGTAAACTTAACCATAAATAAAGGATCCTTTCGAAAAAGGAATTCTGATTTCAAAAGTATTTTTTCCTATAGGAAATTTGGTAGAGACGCTCGAAATATATGCGTACACCCATATAGTAAATATTTTTATTAAAATGCATTATGGATTATACAAAAATTAAAATAATCCCAAAAACTCAGTTCGTACTTCACACTCGATAACTCAGAATTCCAATTAACGAATTTTACATAAATAATATTCTGTCCGTATGACCCCACATAATTGTTTTAACTGAGCTATATCTCCTTATTATGACTTGAATTTACTGTAGTTCACATGTGGACCTTAAATTAAGGAAAAATCATTCGCTCGCTGTAAGGCATCATAAAAAAAATATTACATTTTGAAGACCTCACATACACCAACCCATGCCAATGGCGTGGTTTTTTTTTTTTGTCAATCTTCTTGCACATTTCAGCGAAATAAATCTAGACTAACGTAGATCAATCACAAGTGAGCGCAAATATCATAATTCTCACCCATTCTCACCGATGCTCCAATCATTAAAAACAAGTCTTAACGTCACATATTTACTAATATTAATTTTGAGAATTAGTCATCATATCACGTATTTCGCAATTAAATCGAGATATATCACAAAATAAAAAAAACTAACAACACAAAAAACAACACGGCAAAAAGCTACAGAGCACTTCAATTGTGTTCCTCGAGGTTGTTTATGTGAGAATTAATTTTCATAATTCGTAAAATTTTGCATGAATTTGCTAAAAAGACTAACATTTTCTGTTGGATTCTAACGATGACTTCACTTTTATTTTTCAATATTTCAAATCATTTGTTATTGTTTGTGTGAAAAAGAAGAAAAGCGCACACAGATGAAATTGTAACACAATAGGCCAAGCAATCTATCGGTATGTTTTAGTTATTATTTCAATGTCAACAAATAAACAAAAACTTAAATTTAAATAAAAGCGATAAGACCAAGTTTTTTCATTGCTCTTTGAAATGCCATTTAAAGTTTTATATTTAAATTCACATATATACATATAGTATATAGATATAATACAAATATTGTGTTAATAAAAAATAACTGCAAAATGGTTTTGTTTTCTTTTCTAGAGTTGAGGATTTTTTCATTCATTTTCGCCGACTTCATTCTTTAAGCCATAATGACTAATAAAATTATATGAGAGCACAAACGTATTTTAATCGCCACTTTATTCTATTATTATTTTCAGTATTATTCCACTTCATTCGCTTTATTTTCATTTACTTTAATTCCTTTTTATGTTTATTGTATTCTTTTTTTCCTTCAAAATTAACTCAACAAAACAAAATTAAATTTGCCAAATTTAACGAAGAAGTTGTTGGATTAAAACAGAATCGTTGTGGCGGCTGTGACAACAAAAATAAATTAACTAAAGTACTCGGTACTCGGGCAAAAAACGTACTAAAACTGTATATACCCAACGACCGAGTAAGGTAAGACAAAATACATTAGCAGCAACAACGTCAAGTGCTGCTAAATGTGGCTGTTGCTGTTGTTGCCTTTTTTCGACACACAACAACTGCAATAAAAAAAAGAACAACAACCGACGACTAGTACTTGGACAAAACAAAAGCCTAAATAAAA
>JAHXMU010000162.1:169814-192786 GCA_019455685.1 Philornis downsi
GAGAGTAATGAGTGTGGGTATGAAAAAAAGTGTTAAGTACTCATTACGTAGCAAGCAGTGTTGCTCACACAACAGCAACAGCAGCAATAGCAAAACATACAACTACGGGGCAACAATACAAATGCACTAGTTTCCAAAACAAAGCACACACACATACACTCACGCCATACACCTGACATTTTATAAATAAAAGCGAAACTGATAAAATAATAAAAGCACTCTCTCAAACGAAATATAAGGAAATGGGGGATGAGGTGAGGCGGTGAATGCAAATTGGTGACAAAATATTTGGCCCTAAAGAGCGGCCGACCAGATTACGTTGCAAAGGGAGTAAAGTGAACTCATAATTTTGTTTTTGTTCATAAAAGGGTTGTGTGATAATTACCCAAAGGTTTGAAAGTAAAACAAGTGTATAGGCATAAGATGGGATAGGTGCGGTCGGTCATAACCAGGGTTATAATTTTTTTCTAGTCGTTTTCATTCCCCTATTCAACTAAAATAATCGGAATCGAAAAAACCGGTCAAAGAATAGGACAGAAGTTTCAATCAGTTGAACTGACTTTCACATACCTATACTCAATGTTCTTACACGTTAATGCAAAAGCGTACGGGGTGCCAAAAAAGATGTAGCTTCTTGTAAAAAAACGAATTAACGCGCAATTAAAGGAGTGAAACTACAATTCAGCGAAAGCTTCCGCTCAAAAAATATACGATTACCATTGAATTTGGCTAGATCGTCCAGCTTACACATGAGGTACCCTAAGGCTTAAGGCAAGTTTGAAATAAGTTTACTCTGGTTATTTGATCAATCTTTCCCAAATGTTACCAAGCATTGTAAAATAATATAATACACAAAAATCTTGTACACTGCAGCGTACTGATTTTAAATTGAAGGGAAAAATTTTAATTTGCAAAATTCGGCCAATTAGTATAGGGACTCCCAAAAAGTGGCCTGCCAGTGCTGTCCATATTGCTTTCTCAGGCACTACTTTGACAAATGCTTAGAGTTCACCAAATTTAACTGAATTTAGTTCGATCAAATAAAAGATACAAAAATAAACTTCGGAGGATTGATCGATTTGTATGGCAGTTAACATTTACAATCCCCGAGAGGGATCTGTCAAAATATTACATCATGTCAAGTTTTAAGGAGTTTTACGGAGATTTGCGACAGTTACCATACCTATCAACCAAACAGAAGGACATTGCTCAATCGGAATTGTGCATCTAAATAAGGACAACCATAATTACGAATATATCCGACTATGTCCCAACTCCACTTAAGTCGTTTTTCCTTGCGAGCACAGTTGTGATTAATCACATAATTCAAAGTTATTCCAAATTCCACTGAATATTCCCTATCTTGCGGCTAATTCTTTTCAATTGCAGAATTAACCATTTAGTGGTTGTGCAAAACCGCCGTCTGGTAAGTCTGTCAGCTGTCAAATTCCCGTCATCTGAAGTAACGAAAGGTTTGCCATTTACGAATATGGATCGTTTAACAGCAGAAGAATGTTGGTTTTCCAAAACCATTGTTATTGTTATTGTTACTTCAAAATAATGCAATTTTTATAAATTACACCACGTGCATCAAAAAGAAAATATGTCAAAGCTTTTGAGCAGCGCCTTGTATGGAATCTTCCTTACTCTCGAGTGTTCAAAGTGTTCAATGCAGATACACAAATGTTAGTGCGTCACTATTTTTTATTTATTTATATTTATTTCTTTATTTTATTATTTTTTCCTTTGAAAAACCAAATTAAAATCGAACTTATGAGCCGAAATTTCATCAAATTAACTAGCTCATTAGCATCTAGATCACTAGCAACTAAATCGTTAGCAATTAGATCTGGCAACCCTACTAGGGAGATATGTATGAGGAGAAAGATATAAAGAATTCACTCACAATTCTACAACTTTAATACCACATTAAAATCATAATAATGATCATATTCTTATCTATGGTTGAGAAATTTATCGTCACATTTTATTTTGCAAGAATATGAAGAAACTTAAAAAAATAAAACTAACTGCGATAAGTGAAGCTTTTATACTGATGAGTAATTAACAGGTTGTTCGTTAGTATATCAGAAAGAGGGCCGCTTAAAATGGTTCCTCAGAAAGGGACCCGCAAAAAGTAATTCTTTCGTATTATAATAAAAAATACCTGTTTTATTTTCGGTATATATAACCAACCACCGTTTGCATATAAACTCTGTACGTGTTTAATATTGTAACAGGTGATGGAATATGTATGAATGCTATAGCAAAAAAACGAATTCCCTTGCATCTCATGAATAAAAGATGGGAGAGCTTGTCAAAAACAGTTAGCTTACACATATACTATTTTTAGACTCACCCAAACAGGCGTACAGTTTGACGACGGTACCATACAGTTTGAGAGGCATTCACAAGACTTTTCGATTGATAGAGTACGCTAAAGTTTCGTCAGACACATCGCGGTAACCGCCGCTCAAATAATGATAGGTGGCTACATGCGGCGTTGAACCAGCGATCATGCGAACGGTAGTCGCATGTACTAACCATAACGCCACGGTTCGACATATAATATTACCTTCAAAATGGCAACAATTTGTCAAACAAAACGGGTCGTATTTGATCTAATTCCGATCATTCCAATTATGCCTGAAGTGTCTTGAAAAAATAATGGATTTCCTTTTACTACATTTTACAAAATTGTGTCACGTGAAGCGTGTAATAGACTTCACCGCCAAGTAAAGATCGTAATCAATTTTGTTGTAAGAATTTATATTTTTTTCATTTAATAAATCTACGAATCCATGTACTCCATGCACTTTTGTATAAAATTAAGTTTAATTTAACCCATTAAGAACCTATAATGGCAGAATAGTTTCTGCTAAACAAAAAAAAAAAAAAAAAAAAAAAAAAAAAAAATAGAGAGCTTCTCACGTTCAGTGAGGTTACACACATTCTATGCTTTAGCTCACTCAATGGCGACTACATTTTATCGACGATCCTGAACGTCACCTTAAGAAGTATTAAACAGGCTTGTCGCGACTACTTGAGGTGTTTGTCAAGCATATCGAAATGACCACCGTTCAAATAATAATAGTTGGTTGCATTGGGTTTTGAACCGACGATCATGCGAAAGATAGTTGCGTATACTAACCATCGCGCCACGGCCGCTTACGAGAGTGCTTCCAGCCACTAAATAGCTGGCATCCTAAAATTTAATTTAAGGTGATATTTTATGAAAACTTTATTATTTATTATTAAAATTCTGGACAAATGTTTTAATGTTTTAATGTCTCGAACATAAAAACAAATTTTAACGATTTTCATATGTATATCGAAACAGGCGAATTTCTACTATACCTGGGCATGTCAGGTGAAGAAAAGTTTTTTTTTTTGGAGTTGTTTTAAAAATATTCCAATGTGCAAAGACAACCAGATTCGAAATATTATTTTTTCTGTTTAGTTAATGTATGCATTAATGTGTGCCAATGAAGATCTTTGGAACAGATGATTTACTATTGCTTCGACAAACTGAAGACACGTAACTATAATATTAAGACAAAATTTAATTACTTGCATAAATTGCGTGAACTGGATTCTCAAGCTGCCTATATTACGAGCCGAAATATCCTCTACGTAGCCGTGATATGATTTGCCGTGATAATCATTTGCAACTATGGGTCATCCATTTGTGGTTTCAAAACCGTCGGTCTGGCAAGACTGCCAACTGTTAAATACCTGTCATCTGACGAGTTATTTATTTAGTGAAAGGTTTGCCAATTACGAACATGGATCGTTTAATAACAGAAGAACGCATAAAAATAGTTAAAACAAAAGTGGTGATTCAAACGTGGGCTTTCAATCGAACAAAATTTTCTTTAGTGATTATGCTCATTTCTGACTCAGCAGTTATGTCAACAAGCAAAATTGTGGCTCGGAGAACCCAGAAGTGATTGTGGAAATTCATTGGATCCGAAAAGTGTCTGTTTGGTCTGGAGGAGTCATTGGGCCGTATCTTTTTGAAAATGATGGTGGAGGCTCAAAAGGATCCACTGCCGCAACCAATCCAGAAGCGGTCATTTAAATGGCATTGTATTCCGTAGATAAGGTCAAGGTTCAAACATTTATAATGAAATAAATTTCATCGAAATTATAGCTTAATCATAGCTCTATTTAAATTTACTTTTGAAACCGAAAAATGGATAACCCTATATAAATCATTTGCAACTATATTTACATTTGCATTAATTCATGTTAAGTTTCAATTCTTTAATTATTTAAAAATCGATTAATATTTTAATTTAATTCTATTCCAGCACATTGACTGTAAATTAGATGACCAACGGGTTTCGGTACCTGCAGAAGCAGTTGATGTATTTAAAATGCAACTTTTAATTGAAACATTAAAATTGCTGCAAACAATGCAAATAGTATTCGTATGTATGCCCAAATACTCTGAATGGGTTGTCCTCAAAAATGATTAACAGAATTAGAATCTCCAGTAAATTAGCGTCATTGTAGTTTAACTTATAAAAAATAAAGTATTTTTTGCTGTAGCTAATTCACATTTACAAACATAACTAAGTACTTCTTGTTGCGAATTTGTATTCTTTTAAATCTACCAAATATTAATTCACACTTTATCAAGCAACAATAACGTCAAACTATCCGAAAGAATAAACTTGTAATTCTTAAAACATTTCATCATCTCCTTTAAGCTTCCCCACCGATACAATATCAACAAAATAATAAAATGCAAAAAGTCAGCAAAAAAAAAACAATAAATGGAAAACGAAAGCAAAACACTGAACACAAAATAAGTTTGTCAACATTTTGATGATGTGCCGCGTACGGCGGATGTTTCCCAAAACTCAATTGTACGAGTATTGTTGCCAAAAATGTACGTGACTCTGAAGGCAATGGATCATATTGATGGTGGTAAAGCCATATCTTTCTGCACAACTGCCGTAGTTTTATTAAATGTTGTTGTTGAAATCCTAACGAAATGTTTGTTGTTTGTTTGTTTGTCTGTCAGTAAGTAACCATTAATGTGAACATATACGCAAATAACAAGAAACATAAATGTTTCGAGCAGCTTGCCAAGACAAGGTTGGGGGCCAAGGGAGTTGGGTGATGTAATGCAAACAATCGTAACTAACCAACCACTTATACCAGCACTTATAGCTCCATATACCAAATATACCTATATAGAAGGAAAGGAATCAATGACCGGTCAGGTAGAAAGGACAGAAAAATGGTGATAGACACGGCCATACATGGCCACAGAGAACTCCCACTTAATCCAAACGAAATGTAGGGCGTGTCAAAATATGCCTTATAAGCGGTACAGCATTTACACATTTCATTATCGTCTTGTTTAGTTTGTTTCTTTTGTGTTCTGGCATTTCCCGTTCTCTTCTTTGTCTCACGCGTGAAATAGTGATGTAAAATTATGGGCAATAACAACACAAGCAGTATGGAGGCCGTCATCAGTCACACAGGTACAGGGGGGCAGGTGCGTGTTGCGACAAAATATACGGGACTTAATAGAAATTAATGTGTAACATTTTACATGGTATCTTTTAGTTTCTTTTTTTTAATTGTCGCTTAAGTTCCTCCTACCCCATACGTAATTCACATCTCTTGATATGGCTCATCACCACATCTACAAACATTCTTCCAAAAAGGTACCGAGAATTAGTTAATAAAATACAACTTCTATATTATTCATTCAAATTTATTGTAGCAATTTCAAAATAGGACCGTCCCCAAATGATAGTCTAATAAATAGGGATGCACGGTTAATTTATTACCCGATGATTGATTCTCGATTAACCAAAGTCTAAATTAATCAAATAACTAATTAATCATACATTTGGATTAATCATATTTGCAGTTAATCGATTAATAATAATTTTGATCATCACATTTTGATCAAAACACACAATTAATTAATTAATCGAACAACCTATTAACCAAAATTTGTCTAATTAAACATTTCATATTTTCTATTCTGTTCTGAGCCACCCAAAATGTTTCAAAATTATTTTTTTGTTGTTTCAAACGTTACATTGGCTTGCATATTTCTTTCATATTATCTTTCTGCTCAAACTGTTTAAATTTTTGATAAATTATTCGAAAATGATTAGCCAAAATTGAAATTGATTAATCATAAATCTGAATAATCAGAATTGTTGATTAATCGATTAACTGATTATTTGTGATATTGAATAATCTTAAAGTCTGATTAAACGATTAATCGCACATCTGTACTTATAAAGTGTAGTAAAATGAAATCCATTATATTTGAATAACATTGAAAGCTTTAGGTAGCCTAATTAGAATTATTCGAATTAGGTCAAATATGCAGCATTTTGAAAGCAATTCTATAACTACAATTTCATAGAAAAAGCTAGGACAATCCCTTTTTACAAAATTCTCTTGAGGCAAATTTTTCACCAGCAAAATCATTCGCCGTGGACAGACCTGGGATTGTCGTAATGGAGCACATATGTAATTCCTCTCCTATTGGCCAAAGCTGGCCACTTCTGGTTGATTTCGGACGGTCTAGTTAAGAATTTGGCCGAAATCTGGATCAGCTCATAGCAGATGACTCCCTGCCAATTCCATCAATCACAAAGCAAAATATTCATGACGATCAATCCTTGCTTGGTCACCGTATGAGCCGGATAACCTCAAGTCGATCACAACCATTTTCACTTGATGTTGTCGTAAATAACCACTCTTCTATCATTAGTCATCATCATCCGCTTCATAAATGGGTCCATGTTGTTGCGATTTAACAGCGATTTTCAATTGGAAATTCGTTCCAAGATATTTTTCTTCTGGGGTTAAATCGCAGGTCAGGTACGACCTGCGACCCTGAGTTGAAGCAGCTCATAGCAGATGATTCGCTACCAATCCCATCAGTCACACAGCAAAATATTCCCGACTGTCAATCACTGCCTGGCCACCGTTTGTGCTGGATCACCGCTATTTGACAGTTTTAGCTTAATGTTTTCGTAAGTAATTCCTTTTTTATTCCTGGTCATCATTCTTTTCAGAAATGGGTCGATTTTGTTGCGTTTCAGCAACGATTTACAGATGTGAATTTGGTCCATGAGATTTTTTTGTACGTTAACTCGTGTGGCACCTGCACATCGAGATTCATTTAGTGTCCAACCCTATTCAAGTAGTGTTTTCTTTAATTTTTGGCTATGTTCAATAGTTACATTTTTGGTCAATCGGCATTCCATCGGCAAATCCAAAATTACGTGTAATTGCGGTCTGCCTTGCGTTTTCGCATTTATAGAAGAAAAACTGTAAAATATGGCGTATTTTTTCTTTGCTGATATCAATCTTTGAAGCGCAGTCGAACAATATTTAATCAAATAATAACAGAAACAGAACTGCCTGAGTAGTTTTTTAGGTACGAAATATCATATTTCTGACGCCATCTCACGTAAGCCCAAAATATGGAATAATATAGCTATTTGTTGGAAATATGATGGATTTATTTATCCTTACCTTATACCGGGTTAACAATTTTTTCGGTGTCAAAATAAAAAATTTCCTTATAATTTTGCGCATTCCTTGCACAGTAGGTCAATTATGACGACCATAATTACACCGTAATGCACGAAAATTGCCCACGTTTAAATCACCACTTTTGTAGTAAGTTTCAAACGATCCACATTCGTAAATGGGAAACCGTTCACTAAAAAAATAACACTGCAGGTGATAGGTATTTAACAGCTGAAGGCCTTCCAGACCGGCGGTTTTGAAACCACTAAATTGATAGCCTTGTGTGATACACTTATGCCAATAAATAATCCAACCATCAAAACGTTTATCTCACGTATTTTCCGAAAAGAAAACTTGAGTTCTCCCCGCCACATATCTTTCATGTCTTCTATCGACGGAAAATGGGTATTTAGAAGTGGTTATTTGGATTTTGGAAGGAGAAACAAAATCAGCCGAGTTATATCAAGTGAATGTTTGAATATGTTGTTTAATACCCGATGTTGAGCTTTTCGTCAGAAATTCATTCACCATGACAGCTTGTAAGATGGCGCATTATGGTACCTATGAGTTTTCTATCCATAAATCTGTTCAGATTACATTCTTTATTTACTGTTCGACCATCTAGCAAGAATTCCGAGTACACAACACGGCAATAATTAAAGGAAACACACATCATTACTTTAACTTTCGATCGACATTGACGATAATTTTCCCTTAAAATTTATGTTAATTTTTTACCATTATCGCAACCAAACATAGACCCACTTCAGCGACCTCTACTGAGCAGTTGAAGGTCTCAACTCAATCCAAACATTTTGCGTATCAGCTAATAGAATCAACAATAACAATTCACACATTCATCTTAAACATTTGTACGAATACATTTCGCCCACCTTGTCCACTTTTATCTTCTGGCTGGTTTGTGGGCCATTTCTTGTGTTTCGTGTTGAATTTGTCATAAAACGTGACCATTTTCCAAAACAAACGTCTTCACGTTTTCGGAGTTTATTATTAAATATACTCGCTGCTGCTCTTCTACTCGCAAATGATGACGACGCAATTTTGTTTTCTGTGCGATGAGCAGGAAACTTTTATTTTTAGTGAAATTAATTTCGCAGAAATTTTCGTACATATATATGTATATTTATGTATTTGTTGAATCGTGGCTGGCGTACTAAACTCGTATGATTTCAGGCACTGGACTATGATGCACCCTCAAAAGTTGCCATTTTTTCAGTGCAAATATTAATTATTGCCATATACGAGTATAAGAAAAACTTTTGATTTTTTTTTTTTTTTTTTTTTTTTTTTTTTGCTAATTTTGTGTTATTATTGCCGGAAAAATTGTATGTGTGTTGAGTGTGTCTGACACTAACTTTTAGTCTAAATTTAAATTATTTTCCAAATTATTTGCCAACATCTGCTGGAACCAATATGTTGCACATGACACTCTAAAATGCCCCTAAACAACCAGTCAATGTTTTATGTTTCGAACTTTGTCCGATGAGGGGGACATATATTGTGGTGAAACTAATAATATATAAAATATGCTAAATTAAAGTATTAATATAAATCAGAAACTGTCATGGTAATTAACTCAAACGAATTGTGAGATAATATTTGAATAAAAACTATGTACAATTTTTATTCCGATTCTGACAGTTGCATCAAAATTCTATTAAATTTTCGTAACAGGCTGCAAGTAATTTTAATTCTAATTCATATAACCGAGATGAATCTGTAATTAATTTTGATTCCAATACATTTTTTGAAACGTTTTAATCGGAAATTACCAGTGCAAGAAATAACATAGTTATGAACATTTCTGAAAGCCTACTACCAAAATTTAAGAAAAGGAATTATAAGCAATATGCTTACCTTCTTCGTAAATTTGACTTGGTAACGTTTTTCTGACAAAAAACGAAAACTACATCATATTTCAGTTCAGGTTCAGATTAAAAAATGGAACTATGGAAAACAGTAGTTCATAGTCGAATAGAAAGGTCTGCCTCATTTAAAATATAATGCCTCATTTAAAATATAGAGAAACTGCATCAATGTGGGTTATTACGAGTGTTTTCATGAAATGAATACTTATTTCGAATATACAGCCTGTTTTCATAAAACAGTGCACGACCGCATCGTCTATGAAGGAAAGCATTGGGAATAGGATGTTTGTAAAACATATGAAAATTTTCGTCAACTATTAAACAAGGTTTCCATTATGCATTTTTTAAAAATTACTCCATATTGATTCACACAAAAACAGTGCACGAAGTTGAAATCACAAACCAAATGTGTATATTTTTCATACCATGAAAATTCGCAAGACAAAAATTTGAACTTTTGAGGGATGAAACAAGGAAACAAGGAACAAAGTGGTACGCACCATAGACAAGGAAAAAATAGTTCAAGACAAAACCCAGAAATCAAGTATTTCTTTTCAGTTTTTAAAAGCAGAGAAAAATTTTTAAAAACTATAACATTGGAAATCATGAAAATTAATGAAAATTAATTATCCCCCTTTTGGGGTATAAAACAGGGAAAACAGGGCCAAATATGTTACCATCCACAAGGAAAAAATACGCAAAGACAAAACCCAGGAATCAAATGTCTGTGTAATCTGTTCAGTTTTTAAAAGCAGAGAAAAATGTGTAAAAACTACGTCGGAAATCATGAAAATTAATCAGAGAGCAGCGGTTATAGTGAAAATTCGCAAAACAAAAATTTGAACTTTCGGGGCATAAAACACCGAAAATAGGGCCAAAAGTGATACCATCCACAAGACAAAACTAGGTCAAGACAAACCCCAGGAGTCAAATATTTGTGTAGTCTGTTCAGTTTTTAAAAGCAGAGAAAAATGTGTAAAAACTATAACAGCGGAAATCATGAAAACTAAGGGGAGTTTCTTACATTCAGTGAATTTACGAGCATTCTATTAGTAGTACATAGTACATATGTACATAGTATATAATATACATAGTTAGTACATGCGGCTATGACTGCGCATGACTGCGGGTTCAACACCGCATACAACCAACCACGTATCATCATTTGGGCGGCAGTCACTTCGATATCTCTGTCGAAATTTTCGACTGGTCGAGTTATCGACAGGTCTGGTAAATGCATCTCTAACTGTGATGCTCGGAAGCGTCTTAACACTGTAGATCCCGTTGAGTAAGTCTAAAAATCGGTACTATTACGACATAAAAAACTGACCCTCGCCCATAACAAAAGGCTTAGGTCAAAAATATGAAATTAGTGGTGTAAATTCATCTTAAAGTGTAAGCACGCAAGTATTTATCAAATGCGTTCCTTTTAGAGCACCGATATGATGAGCTATGAAATTTCGCTAGCAAATTCTCTCCCGTAGTAAAAGTAAGATCGAACTATCCGAAATTCGTCTGAAATTGATATGAAAATGTTGTAACAACGCTGATTAAAGAGTCGAAGTTAGAGTCATGAAATGAAAGGGAAAAACCCTCACTGCCCATAAATACTAACTATACTTTCATTTTTCGTTTATCAAAACTCTAGATTAAGACATACCAAGATGCTGGTAACATGTACATATTGGCATGTATTCGTGTACGGATATACGAGTATTTATACAGAATTCAATTTAGGACTCTATTCAAATTGTCTTTTGATAATGCGATTTGCATGCAACTTGTCCTCAGACAGTGAAAACATATAATTGTTTCAATAAATGGACAGCAAAATCTGATTGGCATTCCTCTTGGATCTCTCCCAACCTTCCTCATTACTTGTTTCCTGTATAACACTCTCAATATTTATCCACAAGCCTTTGTTTTATTAAATTAAACAATATTTGCTGCTGATAAAGTATTCAATCAAGTTAATGATCAGGCCCAGAGTTTATTAAACGTTTAACCGTAATTAATTATAGCCAACTATAAATTGTAAACAATCACACATACACACAAACACACACATTCGCGCACATTCGCAAACACGCCGCGTGCGGTTTTTCTTCAGGCAATAAAATGCAACAAAGCGGCTGGAAAAAAACAGAGGAAATTAATGGAGCGCACACACATTGTTGGATAAGTGGTGCTTCACCTCTTCAACCAGTGAATGATTATGGATTGTACATAAATGATGAGTATGTGGGGAATCAGTACAACAATAACAACCGAGGAAATCTGCAACAATACCGGCGGCGGCAACAACATCCGAGCTACCAACATTGATTACACCGAGTAAACACAACGAGCACAGTTCGTATACAGCAGCTCTCCTTTTACTTGCGTGCTGTTGCAAAATGCACATTCGCTGTCGCTTCTATTTCTAAAATGGGCTGGCAGTAGAAGAACAGGTGCATCCATCACACTTATGTGCTGTAAACATAATCTGTGGTACATACTTAGAAGGAAAGGTGTTGCCATCTGGCAATAATTAGTGAGTTGAAAATTAGTGAAAACCACTTCATTTTGACTACGCAATAATTGCAAGGCAAAAAAAGTATGCAATTTACATCAAATGTTAAAAAAATTTTCCATTTGCATTGATAAAGTCAATACAAAAATCGTTATCGGACTTTGCGACATGTGAGTATTTTTTTATATATTCAGATTAACAACTTGTGGCCGACTATCGTTCGTAGCGATCATATCGTCTCAGTCAGCCACCCAGAGTTGCCTGATGAAAACCTCGAGTAGTCGGGTAATTGACAAGTCTGGTAAAACTGTGATGCTTAGAATCGTCGTTAAACTGCAGGTCCCATTGAGTGAGTCTAGAAGCGTATAAGCTCACAGAATATGCAAAATTTTCCCATATCTCATTCATGGAATGCAAAGGAATCTTTGTTTTGTTTTTAGAGCACCGACTTTAAAGTAATAATTATATTCTCAAGTCTATAAAAGAGAATAAAATTCGAAATTTATGTGATCTTTCAAATTGTGATGAAAATATAAATCGAGTAATAGTAAGTGAATTTGAAATAAAAACAAAACAACTCCTAAAATTAATATTCCGCAGTACTAAATTACGTTAAAACTACACCCGTTGCAAGCAGCAAATGGCCAAAATTTATCGCATGAAGATTACATGCGATGGATAATGGGGTTGTAACGTGCAGCTTGCATTTCAAACCGATTATCAAACCTCTCCAAGTGTGCCGGGGGCATCGATTGTATTGAACAAGTAATCCACCTCTTGGTTAGGCTTGGCATATACCATCAGTTATATGATGGCAAAGGAAACGGAACGGAACCCATAATATTGGCCAAGTTATAAGGACCATAAGCTAGGTGTATGCATTTGACGTGCCAGAAACGTTTATAGAACAAATGTCTGTAATAAATCACCGGGTGATTTGGACAAATCGACGCCCTAATTTAAATTTCATATACTATAGCTCTCATGTATAGTTCGTATATCTTACATCACTCTGATTTACATTTATTTTATGGCTGCTTGAGCGAAACATACGGCATCTCCTCCGGCCATGACATTGAAATTGTTCTATAAGATTTTAAAGCGAAAATTGGAAAGAAAGGTATTCCAGAAAAATCGGTAAACTCAATCTTATAGATTTGAACTTATTGGCTTCGTCGCATCAAGGAACATACTAAGTGGTAGCAAGTGGAACGAACTAGGCGTATCCACAAAGCAACTTTACTTTCACAGAAAAAAAACGAAGGACCAGATCGATCAGGTGATACTATAGGTGACGCATATTTCTAAGCGTGAGCATGATATAGATCATGCTACCTTTAATTCAGATTGCTACTTGATTGCAGCTAAAGTACTCAGTGAAATAAGCTAAGAACCTAACAGTAAGGGAGTATAGTTCAGCTGCATATTCCCATACAACATTTATCAAACTCCCATTTAACATTTTCTCTAAATTACTGCAACATAAAGCCCTCAATCCTGATGTTCCTGATGTATAGTTGCAAATACTACGCAAAAAAATATACGAGGAAGAAAGTCGATCATAAAGGATAAAACGATCTCCAACTTTAAGAAAGCTGTAATCCAACGCTGACAGACAGCTAACCTGACGTTAAAATTAATAACTATAATCAATTTCGAAACAGATAAATTGGCAGCTGACCAGATATTTTCACTACGACAAAGCCCAAAATATAACCAAGAAAAACAGTTCGAAAAGTATCACTTTTCATAAATATTCTGTAAAAGCTTTACCTTAGTGTACTAATCCTTCGAACCGACAATACTTTTTGGAGTGATATTTGCAAATAAGTAGTCTTTAGGCAAGAAAGGCAATGATCCTACAGACACCACGATAAAATAACATGCGACCTCTGAAATATTTTTATGTCACTGAACTGTCATTGCCCACTCTGTCTTGCAAAACTCACATCAGTCCACAAAGCAGGCAAGTAAGCTGCAATAATCTGGCAAGTAAGCTGCAAATTTAATGGCGAATATGAATTGATCGCCATCGTTGTGCTAATATTTATGTTGAGAATATATAAGAAAACTCCCAAGAGTATAAACAGAAACAGCTGCCTGCCTGTCACACAACGTAAACAAGTAATAAAATACATAAACGAGGAGCAAATGATAAGTTGGTAAATGTATATGTGAGTATTGTACAGCATCAGCAAATTTTAACACCTCAGTGAAACTCATAATAGCATTTACTGGTAAGACAACAATAAGTCTACAAGTAAGAATATTAATAATTATTGAGGTATCCTCGCGTATTGCATTATGAGTCCAAGCAATCTGTGTTTGTATACCATTTCCTTTTACTGGTTGCAGTAAATTGTGGCTAAATATTAAAGCTCAAAAGCAAATATTTTATTTACTTTGAACTTGCATACAATATTATTAAACCGTAAAATTAAAAGAAGACATCATTTACATTACGGTCCTTTCAAACCATTCAATTACTTCGAAGAGTTCCTTCATGAGTTCGTCGTTACTTGATTAAGAGCAATGCATTTTTTAGAAGAATGAAAAACAGATGATGGGATTGATTGTTCTCTATTTCGTTTTATACTATTTTGGCTGGTTTTTGGTCTTATCTTTTAAGGTATGGAAGAAAATTACACGAACCTTATCAACGCAATATTGTTTGTGTAACTATGAGAAATTACCGACCTATTTGTCTTTTATAATATTTTTTGATAATAAGTAGTTGGTTTTTTGATAAAATATAATTAGATGCGTTGTGACATTAAGAGATATAGAGATAACATCAACATTGTTGGGACATTTGTCTATTTTAACGACTTTCGGTTTTAGTAGAGGCCTACAAACCTAGTACCGACACATAATAGCATATCTTAAAAAAGTTTACTTAAACCAGTTTCATTAGAGAGCGTTTCTAGTTTGAACTGTTAAAAAATTCACTAATTGCAAGTAAGTTGTAAGAAAAACCAGTTCTCTTGCATCCCATGATAAGGATATGTCCTGTCCACATTACTTTTAGACTACTCGAAATGTTCGTCAAACACATTGAGGAGATTGCCATTCAAAGAAAAATTTAGTGGTCATGTTAGTGCTCGAATCTTGGATCATATGTACGACAGACGCGATTGCTAGCCATCTTGTGAAGAGCAACCACGAAATAATTATACTCGTATGCGGGGAATTAGTTAATTTTCACAAGGTGTGTTTTACAGAACTGAGTTGTCATAAGTATGCCAAGAGGAATATGAATTTCAAACAGAATCACAGATCTATACAAGCCTACGCGTTAGAATACTATTAGCTTACGCGTTGGAAACTTAAAGATCTGAAATATTGACGAGCACCAAAAAATATATGCGAGTGAATACTTTAAGAATTAGCATCTATCTTTATAGGGAAGAAACCTCTACCTCTTTGGCTGTGTACAAATATAAGATAACCATGGACAGAGCGACGAATAAACTCTTGCAAATGAGCATGAGCTTAGTAGTAAGGGATTTGTCTTATCTTTAGATTTGACACTGTAACTCATCGAATATCTGCGATCTAAATATGATTTTATTATATATCTTGTGTAATATTTGATTAAAGTGTTATCCATTTTGTGGTTTTAAAACCGTCGATCTGGCAAGGCTGTCAGCTGTTAAATACCCGTCAGCTGAAGTGTTTATTTATTTAGTGAAAGGTTTGCCATTTACAAATATGAATCGTTCAACAACCGAAGAATGTTTAAGAATAGTTAAAACTTATTACAAAAGTGGTGATTTAAACGTGATTTCACGTAACCAGAAAGCGTAATTTCACGTTTTGGTGATGTCAATTGGCCACGAAGGCCACACGATTTGACGCGTTAGACCGTTGTTTTGTGGGGCTATGTCAAAAACCTTGTTTACGCGGATAATCCCCAACCGCACCGCCCGAAATGTTCGAAAATGTGGTCAAACTCTAGCTCGAAAGGATCCACTGATGCAACCAATCCAGAGGCGGTCACTTAAATGACGTATTTCATAATGGCAAGATCCAAGCATTATATTGAAATAAAAGTTTCATCGAAATCATCGAAAAATGGAAAGGAATGGACAACTCTAGGATGTAATTTCATATTAGATCATAATTTTTTCTTTCATATATATTTCTACATAAATAATGCCAATATGCTTTTTCAAAAAATGGCTCTAATTTAATCCCATTATAGAGTGACGGACGTTTTTAGACATTATAGAGTTATTACTTTTGTATTAAACTGGCTTTTTAACTAATTCAATTTTTAAATTCGAAATTCTTAATTAAACTTTTCCTTTTTCCAATATCAAATGTAAAACTATAATTAGAAAATATTAATAAGCAAAAAGGAGATTTGATTTTAAATTTCCCATTGTTAATTGCAAATCCTAATACTTAATGTATATATTTTTTTAATATGAAGCGTAAAATCTCGTTTTTGTTGTAAATGTGAGTTATCTCCAAATTTTTTTTTCTCTAGATCAAATAAAAGTTCAAATTTCATTTCATTTTTTTTTCAATATTAAATGAAAATTCTCATATTCAGTTGATATGTTCTCAAATTCAATTGAAAATGGTGTAGATTATGCATAACCGACCTTGGACAATGCACTTTTATGAGAACAACGAAGTACAATAATTAATTAATAAACCAATTTTAAAAGAAAATTTACAAGCGACTTGTTCTATATTGCTGTTATCACTTCAATGAAGGAACATGCATAGAAGATTCTTCTAAAATGTCTCGAAATTCAAAACTCTTGCATCCTGCAGACTGAGAAATAGTTTGCCCTTCTCATATGCTTTAAGAACGCTACATTAACCTCATCTATATTCTTATTATGGTGAATAGTTTTCCTTTCTTTTTAGAGAATAACACCTACTTTGTTATACCAATTATAGTTAGTGGACGTCACAAAATATTCATCAAAGAAATGTTCTAAAACTTAAAATGACAACAAAAGAATTTAGTTAATTCACACTGTGGTACGATACATAACTTTTGTGATCCAGAATAGGAATTTGTCTTACAAACTTTTGGAACGCGTCACATTTATAAGTAATTTGCGGTTAAAGCTGCTATTATAGGAAATATCATATCATTTTCTTTAGAGAACGGCTTATTTGTTTAAAAACTCATGTATGACTTCGTACAAGTTGTTGGTGTTGTTGTTGTAGTAACTTGAATGAAGCTGAGGTGATAATCCTTTATAAAGAAATTTCATTTATCGGTTGTGCAATCCTGATTATTTGGCAATACCACAAATTCCTTTGGAGATATCGAGATCTATTGTACAGAACTTTTGTTGTTGTTGTTGTTGTGACAACAAGATGGAGCCAGAAGTTTTCGTTTCTTGTGGTGGTTCTGGCTAAGCATTCTGTTCTGGTTCTCTGGTTCTCGTGCAAGAAAATGGTCTACATTTTGGCGGAAGTAGCCAGAGAGAATTAGTTTTGATTGGAGATGTTGAAATTAGTTATAAATACTGGTGATAATTTTCGACCAGTGCACTGGCCTGGAATCGAACTTGGAACTTCCACTAAGCTATCTAAGGACATCATCTTTCATAAGCTGTGTAGGGTTTCTCTCCAAAGCTATGATTTCGATAAAACTTTTATTTCATTATAATGCTTCGACCTTGCCATTATAAAATAGAGTGTGATTTAAATGATCGCCTCTAGATTGATGGCAGCAGTGGATTCTTTTGGGGAAGTTTTCGACCACTTTTTCGCACATTTCGAGCAGGACGTTTGGGAATTGTATTTGGCATGTGATGCTTCTTGAAGTATATAAACGCCTATCTTAATAAGAAGATAATCGAAAATTGTAGTAAAACATCTCTTTTGTAAATCTGCCTTTCATGATGTCTCGTGAACGGTAGGGAATCCGAAAAATTAAAGTTGTGTCACATTTCTCATCGATATTGCTGAATAGCTCATCTGTAAGTCTATAAAATGCTCCAAAATGGAAAATTTCCACAAATTTTTTGAGAATGTGACATGATGGAAACATTTTGAAACCCTATTCGGATTATAAAGCGTAATAGCTACGCATTATATCAAGTTTGAACCCGAAGAGATGTTTTTGTAGTTAACAATTTAACTCAGTGCGAGTTTCATGATTTTCAAAAATTGATAAATTTACCATCACAGAAAAAATAAGAAATAATATGCGATTGGTCCCAAATGTTGAATTCGATTTACCGCAATGGTAGGCAATCTCATAACAAACGCAGAAACACTTTTAAAAATTCAAGGTAAAGTCGGCAAATAAATTATATAAGAACGTTAGATATTTGAAACCAAACATACAAATAAATATTTACTTAATTAATCCCATAATATCTAAAAACACAGAAGCACTTGCCCCTAACATCATAGAATAAAAGAAACTACAGAGACCGGCATAAGTATTTTGACAAAAAAAAAAAAACGTACATTTAAAAACTTTTATCTGTAAATTTATGAACATTTTCTTATTTGAACTACAAAATTAGGAAGAGACCAAATTTACCGTTTGGCATAATTATTTTGACAACAAATAATGAAAAATAAATGACATTTTCGTCTGAACTGCATACTAGACTGTAGACAATGGCCTCACCGAAAAGAATTTAAACCGGGAAAAAATTACGTTAAATTTTGTTTCTGAGCGAAACAACAAATGCATTTGCTTCTTTTTCATATGTCCAAAACAAAATTAGAGGCAATTTTGATTCTGATTCAAAAAACAAATTAAATTTCTATGAAAATTTCTGATTGATTCTGATTTTCTGATTATGTTTAAAAATCAGAAAAAAATAAAGTATTTGACGTATTTTACAATTCGGTTCTAATTATTTTTTTTTTCTTTTTTTTGTGTTTTCAGTTTTGATTGAAATTAAAAAATTACATAAAACAACAGTTTAATCTCGGGTCTTTGAGTCAAAAAACCTATTTTATAAAACCAAATCAAACCAAACGTGGAAACCAAATCGAAGCAATCAGTGAAAGTCTGTATCGAATATGAATTAAAATAAAACTCAGTACATCTGCTTTTGAATAAAATTACAACATCAAAACCAAAGCGAAACTATCCGACTTAGCTGAGAAAAATTTTTAAATTTTTACATAGCGCGAAAATTTAGATGTTTTTAGTTATAATTTACATATTAATGCACTTTGTGGCAAGCAAATGTTGCTAACACGCCAATATTTCCAAAATAAAATTTAAAAATTTTAAATGTTAGTATAAAAATTAACTACATCAGGTAAAGTCGACGTAAAATGCCAAAATACTCATGCCGTATCTCTCTTGCATTTGAAAAAGACATACCGCCTATAAATTAGAGGAACAATTTGTCAAAATATTTATGCCGACGACTGTACAATTGTGATATTGGCATTTAAAAAAAATTTGCAAATTCAATTTATTGAACATTTAAATAAGTTATTAAGCAAAAGAACAAAAATAAAATCAAATAAACAATTCATATATATAGCAATATATAATAACATCAACATAAAATCAAATTCGAATAAAAAAAAAATAAATAAATCAAAAAATTAAAATCATCTCATGTGAACTTCACATCCATCATCACACAGATTGTACTTGGCATTGAGGTCAAAGTTCAACTATACAATTGTAGCACACAAACCCACAGGGGCGGGGGGGTTTATTTGCGAAGGATCATAGTATAAAATACAGTGTAAAAAGTGTAACCCATCACCATTCAATTTGCATTGAGTGCAATTTCTAAGTTTGCGTACTCACCATCAGTGATAATGGCAACTGAATGGGGGCCGCCGGGTGTTGGCAGTGTTGTTTGCTGTTGCTGACCGGCCGCTGGTGGTAGTATGGGCGACAGGGGCGCCTCAAAAGGTGCGGTGACCTCAGTTTCACTCTGCTCAGCCGAGGGATTCTCGGCAATAGGCGACTGTACCACTGTGGGCAATTGTTGCGTTTTCTTTTCTTGTTGCAAAGCATTTGCCAAGATTTCATGATCTTTTTTGTTGCTGATATTATGTTGGACACGTTTGTTTTTCAGGTGATGAGGAGTATCGCTGTAACGAAGTAGGTGATTTAAATAATGGAAAGGAAATTAGTATTATAGTCACATCACTACTTACCGCCTGTGAAGTTTCGGTGGTCTGTTGCGGAAGTCTTCCCCTTCATCGCCTTCAACCTGGAACCCAACACGTCTCTCTGACTGATCCTGGGATTAGAAATGAAAAATATAATTAGATAACAATTTTTTTCCATAATTGTAAACAAGAAAACAAAAAAGAAAATTGAAGTTTTTCCTTTTGGGGAGAAAAGTGAGAAAGTAAAAAAATGTAACGAAGTTATAAATGGAGATTGCCCTATTCAAATAGTTTATAGACATCCTGCTTCATGGAAGATGACATACAGACGAATCCTACTACCAATCCAAGAAACTTTTGCCAAGCACTAATATTCGGAAAGAGAGGAGCTACCGATGTTGTGTGTCCGTATGTTAGTTCACATTTCTGTTCGGGAACTACTCAACATCAGGACATGAAATTGTCGTCCTTTACCAAAATTTTATGTCGTTATATTACAAAAAGGGACAAGGAACAAACAAATGTTTTTTGGTCAACTTTAGTTTTCGGAATGTTATACAAGGAAAGTCGAAATGAGTACGTTGTTTTGTATTTTATATACTTGTTGCACAAACATTGTTTTCTAATTCCAGACATATGACATATGGTAACTTCAAATGCTGAATTCAATCACTTGTAGATTTTGACAAATCAAAGGGGGCGACGCTGGAGGTGTTATCAATTTAAATTGCGGTAATTTTGACAATTTTTATTATTTTTTTTTTCAACTTTAGTATATCGTAAGAACATTTAAAATTTGAAGAAAAATATATTATTGTTCGATGTAGACGCCTTTAGTCCTATTAATAGCATCTAATCTTTCCGGGAGGTCTTCACACGCTGTACGAATGTGGCCTGATAACATTTTGCACCATTGTCGGCGAAGAACAATCTTTACGGCGTTGAGTGTCTGATATTTTTGTAGGTGATACTTGGGCTTCCAGAATGGGCCATATAAAAAACCTATGGGATTTAAGTCCGAGGCCATTGTTTTGGAGAAATGGAACTGGGAACTGTTTCTTTGTAAAAAAGTTGAGTTTATGGGATGATGTCAAACATTGTCGAAACGAAAAAGTAAGGGCCCGATAATTTCTCACAATGATATCGATGCCCACATGGTCACCTTATGAAAGGATTTTTAATACTTGCGTCCGGATTCGTTGCACCCCAAAAGCGGAATGTTGGTAAACGCTGAAAACCCCTCAATTGCCTGGTTTACTAAGTCAAGCCTCCGACTGGCATTCTAGGGCTTTAATTCTTTCTTCAATTGAATGTTTTCTAAGCACTACTTTAGATCCTTATGCAAAATGTGGTGCAATCGTTGTTGATCTCTGCACATTTAAAACACTTGCACGCTTCCGCGTTGAAAAGTTCGGATCGTGAAGAAACAAACTGAGTAATACTCTCCGCATTCATATTTTGGTTTTCAGTATTGCACTGGTTCTCTTCAAACTTTATGACTCATTTTCGTTTTGTAAAACTCACGAACTAAACAAAGTGCGGTCCACTTGAGAAACACACTCCATATCCCAATATTGATACTACCGATGAACAGATCCCGCGCGCTCCTAGCCTTTACTAGGGGATGTTGCAAATTAAAATAAATCAATATAAAATTTCAAATACGTTTATCTGTTGATTGTAGTAATGTTTATATCTCGAACATTTTTCAAATTATACTGAATTCACATTTTAGGAGTTCTGATAGTACTCTTTTTTTTAAGATGCCTTTAGAACAGAATTAACAGAAGGAATAAAGGACCTGTTGTGCTTTTGACTCTATATTCGTTCATATAATGCTTAGTTTCGAAAATGGGGCGTCGAGGAATAAAACACAAGAGACCTGCATATTCATAAATATAAATATATATATTAAAGGTTTGTATATTAATTTTCTATAATAAAATCTTTCTTCAAATAATTGATTACTTATTATAAACATAGTCCTAAATATATACTTGTAATATCATAAATGAATTATGAATTGTACTTCTTAAATGAGGTCTACTCGTATGTAGGGTTGTATGTTCCGAATTTTTTCCAACCGACTAAACGATTACTTTTAAAAAGGAATAGAAAATTCGATATCGACTTTTATGTTATGAAGAAAATTGAAGTCGATTTGTGTGGTGTAAAAATTGAAAATTGTGTTCGACTTTAAAAGGTTTTTTATTGCCAGATTTGTAAAACTTTGCTTATAGCAAAATGTAAAAAATTGTCCAGCAATTTTTAAAATTGAAAGCCAAGCGGATTGCTTACGTGATTTTCACAAATTATCAATATTATCAATATTGTGAATTCAACTTTGCAGGTGCAAATGCCCACTGTAATCTGTTTAAATTTTACTCTGAAGAGAATGCGTATAAGCTCACTGAATGAGAGCGGCACCCTACTCATGGAGTGGAAGGGAGCAATTTCTAATGAGGCAGAATTAGAATCTCCCCCAGAAATTATGAAAAGAAATTATTGACTTTTCGCTAAACCGGTCAATTTGTAAGGAACGTGTTAGAAGGAGACTGTCAAGTATCATAAAGCAGTACAATGTGGAATTAGAAATTTCAAAGGAAATTTATGAATTTCAGTCAAACGGTCCATTTGTATGTGGGTGGAATGGTTTTATCAAAAGAGTCTGTTTTCGTTGTCAGACTTAACTTTATCCAAAGTTCGGTGCGTGCCCAATAGTTTTGCCAAGGGACCCCGTTTTCAATGTCAGGGATAACTTTATCCAAATATCGGTATGTGTCCAATTTGGCTGAATTGAAAGAAAGATAAGAATCAAGGCATATAAAGGTACTATCGGCCATTGGTATTTGTTTTGGAAGTATCGGAAGGAACTAGTTAAAAAGTTACATTTTTTTAAATTTTATCATGTTTTAAAAAGTACTGTAAACGGGACAATTAGAAATTGTAAAGGAAACATAAAATTTCGAGAAAT
>JAHXMU010000163.1:0-15709 GCA_019455685.1 Philornis downsi
TTTTTCAGTGAAAATTATTAGTTTTTCTTTACGAAATTTGGTGAAATATAAAAGATCGTTTTAGTCAAATTTTGTTTAATTTCGTTTGCAAATTCTGTAGAGATTTTGATTTTGAGAACGTTTTGTAATTTCTTGTATATTTAGTGTAATACTTGAGATGTTCTTATTATGCTGTCTGCCCGAAGACTATGCTCGACATCCGTTTCCTTGCTTGCATTTATACCCTAAGAGGTATTTACGAGTATGCTAACGAAGGGTTTTCGCGTTTTCCTTATCAGTTAAATTTTGCTAATTTTCCGAATATGAATTTATGATCTTGTTTGTTTGTTTTTCATATCGTTCAAAACAGACACCTACACACAAATGTCTGCACTTTGCAAGTTATCGACGCACAAACAATCATCATTCGGGTAACGACGTCGTAGTAGGTAGTTGAGAAGATAGAACACCACATGTTGATACAATGACGACACAGTGTAGCTGCTGCATAATAAAATGCATGCACAAACATGATTTGTTTGTGCCTGTTTAGTTTAATATTTAAAAAACAACTTCACTGAAATTGTCAGCATAATTCTTTGGTTGCAAGAAAAAAACGAAGACGGTCCCAAAACTAGCCGACCTGACGTGGTTTGGAAACAATTATTGTGGTAAAAAGTAGCAGCCTTATAAAACATACATACATATGTATGTATGTTTTAAGTTTCAAGGCGCCACGTTGTTTAGTAGCATTTTTACTTGAGCCATCAAAAGTAAATGATCTCAATGAATTTGTAAACATGGAAAAAATTGGTCACCGTTATGTAATTCAATACTTCCATCGGAAAGGCCTCAGTCCAACCAATATTAAAGCCGGGCTAGATTCTATTCAGGGGAAGTCTGTTCCTTCGTGTAGGACTATAAAATATTAGTTAGCAGAGATTAAACAAGGCCGTACGTGCTGCCAAGGTGATCACCGGAGTGGTCGACCAATTGAGGTGTTTACACCAGACACGGTTAAGAAACTCCACAAAATGGTATTGAATGATCGCCGGCTGAAGTTGAGTGAGCTAGCTGAAATTATAGGCATTTCAAAAAATGTAATACATCGTATATTTACCCAAGATTTGAAGATGAGAAAGCTGTACGGAAGATGGGTGCCGCGCTTGCTTTTAATAGAGCAAAAAAAAAAACAGCGTAGTAAAGTTCTTTCAGTAGAGTATACAGTTTGACGATGTTTCGCCGCAATAAAGCCGAATTTTTGCGTTGATTTGTAACCATGGATGAGGAATGGGCGCACCACTTCGCACCTGCGACAAAGAAGCAGTCAAAACAGTGAACTGGAATGGAAAAATCGCGTCCAAAGATAGCGAAGACGGTTTCATCTACAGGCAAGGACATAGCGTCTGTTTTCTGTAAAGCTCATGGGATTATTTTTATTGATGATCTTCAGAGAGGGGAAAACAATCAATTGCGAATATTATGCTAATTTATTGCAGCATTTAGGTGATGAAATTATGGTTAAAAGACCGCATTTGACGAAAAAGAAAGTGTTGCTTCATCAAGACATTGCTCCAGTTCACACATTCAATAAAGCGGCGATGACCAAAATTAATAAATTAAAGTTCGAACTGCTTCATCACACACCTTATTCTCTACATTTAGCTCCCTTGGACTATTTTCTATTTTCAAACTTGAAAAAATGGCTGGCTGGTAAAAGATTTGACAACAATGAAGAGGTGGTGTCTGCAGTTGATGGCTATTTTAAGGAGCTTGACAGTTCTTACTATAAACTGGTTATAGAAACTATTGAATATAGCTCAAAAGAGTGTATCGAGCTAACAGAAGATTATGTTGAATAATATATACCATTTTCCCCAACTACAGGGTGCCCGTCGGGAAGGTATACTACTTTGTTCTGCCCCCATTTTGGTAAACATTAGTCTTGACAGTTCATATTTGGCAGTCGTGAAGTAGAGCCGTGGCAAATTTATTATGGAAAAATATTCGATAAACCAACGTGTTTTAATCGTTAAAACATTTTATCACAATCAATCATTGATTACTGTGATGATGATAAGATTACGTGAAATTTTTGGGAGAAGCAACGTGCCAACAAGACGCACACCCGACGGACACCCTGTATTTTGTGTCCTCTTTGTTAGGTCGGCTAGTTCTGGGACCGGCCTCGCAAATCAGATTTTCTTATTTCGAGTGAAATCGCTATTATGGAAATTTGTTAAAACTTTCGAGATGTATGGTATTTTGAAATGGTACTTAGATGACAGCATTTGTTTTAATGATTAATGATTTATTTAAAGAAACGTTTTCAGGAAAATGCCATATAAAATAATAGCAATAATTTTTCCACCACACAGTTTTGTGTTTTTCGCAACGAAACATGTTTTAAGTGCCAACTCCAACCTTTTTTTAGTGTAAAAACATAATGAAAAAACGTAAGTTGTTCCGATTTCAGTGTTGGAAACCAATACTAAAAAAGCTGTCAACGTCGCTAAATGGATTTACGATGAACAAGTGTCTGGCGGAATTTTTGTTCACCGTGAAAACAATACAGTACCTAGATTAACATTAATATTTTACGTAATTTTTTTTTACGTAATTTCTTCAAAAATCGCTATAGCTTGTGAACTACACGGAGTTTTAGAATTTTAATAGGTCGTAAATATGCTTCTAAATTAAGACAACAATGTTCGCGAATAAGGCCGAATTTGGCCAAACTCTATTCTCTATTCTCTAAACTCTATTCAAGCCGTTTTGCTTTGTGAGCACAGAATTAATGCCATACGAGGGCAAATCAATAACATTTCCGAATATACGCCAAATATCGATTGCAGTGTGAAGCCACACAGAGAGTTTCGTGCAACGATCAAGCATTTACATATGAATGCCGATAGAACTTAAAACTAAGTTGGTTAACGCTCATTGTAACGGGTTACAATTGCATTTTTCGGTTGCAAAAGTACAGTTAAATAGAACACACATAAAGCTATGATTTCGATGAAACTTTTACTTCATTATAATACTTGGACCTTGCCATTATGTACGGAATACATTGTTATTTAAATGACCTTCTCTGGATTGGTTGCAACAGTGGATCCTTGTGAGATAGTTTTCGACCATTTTTTCGCACATTCAGGGCGGTATCTCGGCGATAACTTGACGAATGTTGGTTTCCAGATGCTCCAACGTTCGGGGATTATCCGCGTAAATACGGTGTTTGACGTAGGCCCCGACAAAAGAAGTCTCACGGCATCAAATCGCATAATCTTGGTGGCCAATTGACGTCGCCCAAAACATGAAATTACGCTTTCCGGAAATTTCTCATGCAATAAAACCAAAATCGTTAAAACCACATATCGTCCAGTTTATAATCTTCAATTGCAGGACAAAAAAAGTCGATTATTATACAGCCAAAGCGCTCTGACTTCAAATTCGAATTCCCAGATAGCACTTCAGATGATAGATATTTAACAGCTTACAGCCTTGCCAGACTGGCGGCTTTAAGACCAATAAATGAATAGAGTTATCCAAATATAAAGGGTGGCGCATAAGTAACGTTAACGGCGACTATATTGAATGCGTTCTTGTGCATCATTTGGTTTTAACTCGTGAATCAATTGCATCTTATATGGGAAAAGATGTAATGTAAAATTCCTTGCAGAGACCGCCTAGACATCTCTAACTGCTGAGAACGTCGCCAGGTGGAAGTTTCGGGGTTTTCCTCAATACTTGCTTGCACTCCAGCAATGGTCACTTCTCTTCGAACTGCACGAGGTCTTCCAGCACGTGAAAGATCACAGACAGCCTCTTGTTGCCCAAAACGCTGAACCAATCTGTAAATTGTTGTAGCGCTTGGAGCATTTCGAACATGAAAGAAATTTCGGTATGATCCGAATAATCGAATGCTGACTTTTAAAGCAAAATTGAACAACTTTGGTTCTTTGTTCTATAATGAGCCTTTCCATTATAAATTTCCCAAGTATTATTTAGTTAATTCTGTAAAGGGACGAAAAAACAGGATTTAAACAAAAAATTTATTCACTGATCAAATCTTAACGTTGCTTATGCGCCACCCTATAGAATCTATTCTTTAGAAGTATGAGATCTTTTGTAATTGATACTTTGCAATCGAAAATTTCTCTAGGATAGATCAATTCTGTACAAAAATTTAAATCACAATCACTGTCTCACCATGACGTTTGATATAACGAACGACAATGAATGCAAATTTAATACTGTTAGTAAATGATAAAAGCCATTCATCATTTGTAATCACGTTTCAATTTAAATCAATTATTTGCTGATTTATTTCTATTTGACATTTACTAAGTTCTGTTTGCATTAATTATCACTTTTACTGTTTCGGAGTGGCTTTTTAACATATCTCTAAATATCAATAAACGCATTTCATTGCGAGGTTTAAGATACTAACTAGCTAACATTGCACTAACTTGTTTCGAAAACACAGCTTTTGCATTTTTGCAAAAATTAATAAGTCACAAAAGTCATTCTCCAATTTATTTAAGAACTATAAAATAAATGCTATGTCCTGATGGACAGATTCTGGTGTCCTGGTAACAGATCAGGGAGAGGCAAACTTCCTACCACATCTCAATCGCTTATCAACTACACTGTACCGCCTATACATATATGCACATTTTTTTAATAAAGTCGATTCACCGTGAGCTTTGAACAATTGAGTTTTTGAAGACAACAGGGTGAAACGGATTGATTGATTTATAAAACACAGAAAGTCCTCTTAAACTTAGAAGGCGATTTTCAGTCACCATTTCCTTCACTTTATAAATGGTAACTTTAGTTGATGACATATCAGGGAGGGGCAAACTTTCTACCACATCTCAATTAATTTTTTCAAGCACACTGTACCACTCATAGGCCCGTCTTTTTAGTAAGGATAATAAATAATTTAATAAAGATTCACCGTAAGCCTTCTGTTACATTTTCACTGATTCGGCACACAAAATTGCATTTTCAATATAAACTTTGAGACAAATTCTTTTGTTTGTTGATATTTTTATCCATTGTGAATATCGCAGCATCTCAAACTCCTATCATATCACCAGTTACAATTGTGAATGTGAGGTCGGAATTGACTCGTTCTAGCATGTTTTCAGCGACCTTTGGGTGATTCAGTTTTTAAAGAAAATTCAGGTCTTTCGAAACTATCCGAACATTTCGTATCCAAACAATATTTTATAACGGTGTGGATATATTCATGAAACACAGAAAGTTCAGTAGTTATCTTTCTTAAACTTAAATAACGATTTTCAGTTAGCAGTTTCTTTACTTTATCGATGTTAATCGCAGTTACAGACATTGATGGACGGCCAGAACGAGGCAAACTTCCCTTCCCACCTGGATCGCTATTCTAAATACACTGTACCACTCATATGTATATATATGTACATGTTTTTGATAAAATCGATTCACCGTGACATTTTCCGCGATTCGCCATACAAAATTCTATTTGCAATATAAAATTTTAGGCAAATTCTTTGTTCATTACTTTCATCCATTGTAAAAATCGCAAAACGAACTTGAAATGAACTGACAATATGGAGGCCTCTAAACAAACTAAAGATCATGAAACACAGAAAGTTCAGCAGTTACCTTTTTCAAACTTAAATAATGATTTTCAGTCAGCAGTTTCTTTACTTTATCGATGTTAATCGCAGTTAAAGACATTGATGGGCGACCAGAACGATCAAACTTCCCTTCCCATCTCAATCGCCATTTTTAATACACTGTACCACTCATGTACACATGTTTTTGATAAAATCGATTCACCGTGACATTTTCCGCGATTCGCCATACAAAAATCTATTTGCAATATAAAATTTTAGGCAAATTCTTTGTTCATTACTTCCATCCATTGTAAAAATTGCAAAACGAACTTGAAATGAACTGACAATATGGAGGACTCTAAACAAACTAAAGATCATGAAACGCAGAAAGTTCAGCAGTTATCTTTCGCAAACTTAAATGACGATTTTCAGTTAGCAGTTTCTTTACTTTATCGATGTTAATCGCAGTTAATGACGTTGATGGTCGACCAGAACGAGGCAAACTTAACTTACTATCTCGATCGTTCTTCTAAATACACTGTACCACTCATATACACATGTTTTTGATAAAATCGATTCACCGTGACATTTTCCGCGAATCGCCATACAAAATTCTATTTGCAATATAAAATTTTAGGCAAATTCTTTGTTCATTACTTTCGTCCATTGTAAAAATTGCAAAACGAACTTGAAATGAACTGACAATATCGAGGATTCTAAACAAACTAAAGATCGCACGCAAACTTCGTGTCAATATGGAGCACAATTGTGCCAACTTAGCAATAAAAATATTTTTGACAATCCCTTTATTAAAGCTATTTACACGATTAATTCAATATTTTTTTGAAGAATGTGTGTGAGAGAATATGTACGAGTACGTTTGAATGAAGCAATGACGTTAATAAATAGTAAATTTACAAATTATATGCATTAACCTACTATGTAACCTACTACAGTTCGCATTATCGCGGGTTTAATTCCGCACACAGCCACCTATCATTATTTGAGACACAGTCACCTTAATGTGCCTGACGAAATCTTTGAGTAGTCGTGCAATCGGCAAGTCTAATAAATGCTTCTCAACCTATGACGTTTGAAATCGTTTTTAAACTACAGATCGGGTTAAGGAAGTCTAAGAATAAAGTGAGTGTAAACTCACTAAATGCGAAGAGCACTCCCACATTTCATGGGATGTGATGAAAGGGAAAACTATTTACACGATTAATTCAATATTTCTTTGTACAGAATGTGTACGAGTACGTTTGAATAAAGCAATGACGTAAATAAATAGTAAATTTACAAATTATATGCACTAACCTACTGTGTAACCTATTACCGTTCGCATTATCGCGGGTTTAATTCCGCACACAGCCACCTATCATTATTTGAGATGCAGTCACTTTGATGTGCCTGACAAAACTTCTGAGTAGTCGAGTAATCGGCAAGTCTAATAAATGCTTCTCAACCTGTGACGTTCGAAATCGTCCTTAAACTTCAGATCGGGTTAAGGAAGTCTAAAACTAAAGTGAGTGTAAACTCACTGTATGCGAAGAGATCTCGCACATTTCACATTATCGCGGGTTTAATTCCGCACACAGCCACCTATCATTATTTAAGACGCAGTCAGCTTGATGTGCCTGACGAAATCTTTGAGTAGTCGAGCAATCGACAAGCGTTCGAAATCGTCCTTAAACTGTAGATCAGGTTAAGGGAGTCTAAAATAAAGTGAGTGTACATAAACTCACTGAATGCGAAGAGAGATTCATGGAATGTGACGAAACGGAATTCATTTTTATGTAACAAAATCTCTTAGCACCACTTTGTAGAAGTAAATTAAATAAAAAAATACCGTATACTGAATATTCATCTATTAAAAAGTAGACTCAAAGGATATCAGACCATAGAATAGAACTCCTACTTTAAAGGCTGGGTTGGGGACATCGTATATTTCTCCAATGTATCTAAGCAATGTAAATAATCAAATAAGCTAAAACTATGGAGATAAATTTAGGGTTAAAATTTAAAATAACCGAAAACAATTTAATTTTGTAAACAAAAAGAGATTTTGTAACAGACAATTTTCTTTCTTTACTGATACATTGAAAGTTTCAAGCCAATTGGTTATCATCATAGCACCCTCATATCACAGACAGAAATTGTCATCATGACGGCTCTGATTATTTGCATTTATCTTTATTTAAATATCTATAAGATATTAGAAGGGTTAATTAATTTACAGTTTATGCATAAAACTACAATAAACAGCTTCAATTACGTGTGGAATTGAACTGGCAGAATAACTTTTCTGAAATAGAAAAAATAAACAGATAGCAGCTTAGTCTCAACTCATTCAATATACAAAAACTGCGGCACTCCTCTATTTGTTATAAAGGAATCATTTTTAGGAAAAGATTGGGCAAATATTTGGCTTCACATGTTATAACAAAAATTAAGACGTACACAGGAAAGTGGATGTTGTTTTAACTCTGGGTTTAACTTAAGTAATATCTGCTTGAAACCAGATTCTCGATGTATTTTCTAGGCTAACATTGTTTGCTTCATTTGTGACGGAGTTATGACTAATAAACTAATCTACCACATTGCGCATCCTTGTTTAATCAGTTTGTGTAAACATGAAAATACTTTGTTTTACATCTTTAACCACCACCAAACTCGCTGTCACCGACTTCTTCTCAATGTCTGAATACGTAGCAGTAAAATCATTCAATTTTCCGCCAATGACATGAATAATAATCGGCTTACAGAAGCAACATATTGACCCATAGATGATAAATTAGTAGGCTCAAACAGATTATTCTTGTTTGATAGAGTTTAATTGCCTTTTGCCTTCCATGTTATTTGGCGTTTAGCAGTCACTTGACTGAAGGACAACTTTGCACAGTCTATCAAAAGCCTGGTCTTTTCTATACCATCCGTGGAATTCGTTGTCGAAGACTTTTCAATTCAGAGCATTACTTAGCCAATGCATACGTATTTGGAAAAAAAACACAGAAAACCGAAGTTCTTGGGATTATTTTCTAAGCAAAGCGTATAGTAGATAAGAATATTTATTCTAGCTGTCATCTAAGTAAGCAAATCGTATTAGCATTGCCAAAGGATGGGTCATTAGTGTTTCTTTTTTATAAAGGACTATAAAATATGGGCGAATCAATATCAAATGATGACAAAAGATTTATTATTATGATAGAAGAGAATTTCACTCAAGGGTTGCCTCGACCAGCCTGACACCAACAATTGCTGTTAATATAATTTGTTAAAAAATTGTCTATAGTTTCGGATAGTAGTCTAGTCTATAGTCTATGAATAGTCTATGGTTTCGCGGATAGCTTCGGCACTATTGTGCTAAAAGGCACGAAACGTATATAGATTGTTTGCATAACAACGACTTTTCGCGGCAACTCTCAAGTACAGGGTGTCCGTCGGGAAAGTATACTACTTTGTTTGTTTATAATTTCCGATTAAATGAAAGAGAATGGTTCTTATAGTGATAAATATTCTATTTAATGTCGTTAATTATATATGGAATACAATATCAGATAAATGTCTGCCTCTGTTAGCCTCACAAATGCGAGTCCTTTTGAGCATATCTTTCATTACATTCTCACACATTTCACGCGGTATTTCATTAATTTCATCACGAATATTTTGTTTGAGTTGCTCAAGCGTTTCTAGGTTGTTTCCATAAACCTTGCTTTTCTAATATCCTCATAAAAAAAGTCCGGAGCAGTCAAATCAGGCGAGCGTGGAGGCCAATCAGCATGGCCATTTCTTGAAATAACTTGTTGTGGAAAGAGGTCTCGCAGTAGTTCAATAGTAACTGGCTGTATGCGATGTGACACCGTCCTGTTGATACCACAAGTTAATCAAGGCCAAAGCATGCAGTGGTGGTGTTAACAAGTTTTCAATCATATCACGATATCGCTCCCCATTGACAGTTGCCGTTACGCCGTTTTCAGTTTCAAAGAAGTAAAACCTCCTGATCAAATTGCACACCAGACTGTCACTTTTAATGGATGCAAAGGTGGTTGATGAATAATTTGAGGGTTTTCTATTACCCAGAACAGAACCGTCTATTCTGTTTATTCACATATGCATTCAAATGAAAATGTGCCTCGTCCTCGTCCACTCGTTATGATTTTTTCATGAAAATCGGGGTTGTCATGGGCGAGCTGTAACATTCTATTGGCAGATGTACGGCGGCGTAAGTGGTCTTGTGGAAGAAGCTCTTGTGTCAACTGAATCTTAAATGAAACAAATGCAAATCCTTGTGCAAAATTGTGGCCAAAGTTATTCTTTGAAAACCAAGCTCCTGAGCACGGTGTCGAATTGAGGTTGATGGATTGTTTTAAACACTTTCTTGAGCACCAGTAATGTTTTCAGCCGATCTTGCAGTATAATGTGGTTCATGCTTGGCCTTATCAGCTACAGAAATCATTCACTACACGATAAATAGTGCGTCACGTTGGCACGTCGTTTCTCCCAAAAATTTCGCATAACTTTCTCATCGTCACATAAAATGTTTTCATGAAATGTTTTACCGATTACAACACGTTGGTTTATCGAATATTGAATAAAATTGGGTGAAGAAGTAGCAGCTGATTGATTGCAGCTGGGGCAAATGGACTGTTGTCGTTGTTGCTGCAACCAATTTGATGTGGTGATCGACACTGGACCCGGTTGGAAATTGCCAGAGTAGGTTGTAGACTGTATTTTGGGTTTGAGGTAATCTTCTGCACCGCTGGGAAGGCAAGTCGACCTGCTGATGAATGTTATGGCGCCTTTTAATCAGATAATTTCTCAAGAGATTTGAGAAATTTTTTGGTTGTAGGTTGTAAAATAAAAGAAATTAAGATTGTTAATTTCAATTCAATATAAGTATATTTGGGAAGCTGCGATGCTTACCGCTTGAGCTGTGCAGAGTAACTCCTTTTTGGTTTTACAATTTATGGTTACAAGTGTAATTTTTGGTTTTCATTAAATATTATCTGACATTTTCCTTATGAACAATTCACAATATCTTTACACCAAAAAGGGCGAAAAACAAAGCATAAAGTATAATTTAATTTAAACTTATATTAAGTATGTTCATGAAGCATTTGCAAATTCATTTTAAATTCATTTTTAATTTCATTTTTAATATGTTTTGATAAGAAACAATAAGTATAAACATTATTTATAACAAGTTTTAGTAAAAAAGGTAAATATAAACATCATGTTTATACAAATATTTTTTCATAATAAATTTGCCACGTCTCTACTTCACGACTGCCAAATATGAACTGTCAAGACTAATGTTTACCAAAATGGCGGCAACACAAAATAGTATACCTTCCCGACAGACAGCCTGTATAAGTCTAGCAACGTCAAAGTGGAGCCATGCAGAGGTCATATCGTGATTATAGCGATTAGACTGTTTCCGCACTGTTCAGTGCGAAAAAGTTCCATCTTTGCCCCATAACCAAAGGTTGAACAAATGTATGTCTTCAAAGTCTGACCACAAAATTTGCATCCCCTTATGTTAACCCTGATGGACAAAACACTATGCTCAGAAATCAGTTTTCAATAATTCGCAATATAATACTGTATTCCTTTCAGCATTATATTGTTAAATATTTAAAGTCGAAAACTGTCACTGCCAGAATAACACATAAAACATAAAAATAAATAGCTAATCTGCTCGCTGTATAATTCACGTCACGGTTTTGTTATTACGTTTAGTTGATTTGCAAGTTTTACAAAATTTTCCATTAAGTTCTTAATTATTAGCAAATAATTATATAAATCGAATTTGTTACAACTTTTACAATGCTATGCTAATTGCTTGTAAGGAAGGCGAAAATCACTTATTGAAATTAAATGTGTAGCCCGAAGAAAATTCTCAAGTCGTCTAATGGATTTAGATTTGAATATTAACTTTATACTGGGGAAAAAGTAAACAATTACAAAAATAACAGGTTATGTTCAAATGTTTCACGATTATTTCATTGAAATGGAGTCAGTAATTGTGAATTAGAGTTGGGATGACAAATGTCTTCAATAATAACAAGATAATAAATAATAATTTTCAAATGTAACGTATATAATGGTGCTCAGTTTTTAGACGTAGAGGTACGAGTACTGTTATTAATAAGTCAATATCTGTGCTTAGTTCTGTTAAGAGATGGGCAAACGATCCGCATATTGTAAAGCAATTTTTATTTCTCTCGTAAGACCTGTACTTGAATATACTTCTATTGCATGGAATCCTTACTAATGGACACATGCGAATACCTTTGATTGCCTGCAAAAGTAATATTTAGTTTTTAGGCACTTTTCATATAGAAAAGTGCCTTTATAGACACTTTTCATAACGAAAAGTGTCTTCATAGACACTTTTCAGTGTCAAGTGGAGATATGATAGTGTCTTTAGACCGTAAATGTGTGGACTGAAGCCCATTATACTTCCAATACCCGACAGTTGCTTCATTAGTGATGTTGATTCCTTATTTCTACTGCCGGAGACATATTTTTTTAATTCTCTTTGAATTTGGATTTTTTTAGAATCGTTCACATGATCGCAGCTTCAATCCCTCATATAGCCATCATTATCAATTTTTGTAAACTATCCCTAGCAAAACGATATCCTCAAAAGGTCTAATTACGTTTCATAAAGTTTCATTTGTCTCAATTTATTTGTCTATGAAAATACTTGCCTTTGTGAAAAATATCTCTGAAGGCACTTTTCTTCTTCTCTGCATGCAGAAAATAAAAAAATATTGTAGACACTTTTCATATTGAAAATTCGTAGACACTTTTCATATTTCACTTTTCATACGAAGACGCATTTCTATATGAAAAGCGTCTGTGAAGACACTTTTCTTTATGAAAAGTGCCCATAAAGACACTTTTCTTTATGAAAAGTGATATGAAAGTGTCTATGGAGCCACATTTCTACATGAAAAGTGTCTATGAGGACACTTTTCTATATGAAAAGTGTCTATGAGGACACTTTTCCATATGGAAAGTATCTACGAAGACACTTTTCTATATGAAAAGTGTCTATGAATGCACTTTTCTATATAAAAAGTGTCTATGAAGACACTTTTCTATATGAAAAGTGTCTATGAAGACATTTCTCTGTGAAGACACTTTTCTATATACATAAAAAGTGCCTACAAAGATACTTTTCTTTATGAAAAGTGTCTACAGACACTTAAAGAAAAGTGCCTATAAAGGCATGAAAAGTGTCTATGAAGACGCTTTTCTACGTGAAAATTGCCTATAAAAGTACTTTTCTATATGAGAAGTGTCTATGAAGACACTCTTTTATATGAAAAGTGCCTATAAAGACACTTTTCTTTATGAAAAGTGCCTATAAAGACACTTTTTTATGAAAAGTGCCTATAAAGGCATGAGAAGTGTCTATTAAGGTGCTTTTTTACGTAAAAATTGCCTATAAATGCACTCTTCTTTATGAAAAGTGTCTACAGAGGCACTTTTCTTTAAGAAAAGTGTCTATGAAGACATTTTTCTATACGAAAACACGTTTCTTTACTTTAATCACTGACGACACATTTGAGGTCAACTTCTCTCTATTTAAAGTGTCGACGAAAAGTGCCCATGGAGTCACTTTTCGATAATATAAGCAGGTTCAAAATTTCCGTTTTCATATAATCACCTTCAATTCAAGTCGATGTCAGCCGATAAACCAGCTTGTTTCAGCCGATAAAATGTACGGTGTAGTAGATTTTTTCATGGTCGGCTTGGAACTGTAGGTCCTGTTGAATGAGTCTACAAATATATTGTGTGTAAGCTCACTGAATGTGAAAAGCTCTTTCATGTCTCATGCATGAAATGCAATTGAGTTTTTCTTTTATACGATTTCAGTTTGCCTCTGACAGGCATTGCACATGTTCAAAATCGGCATTCATATAGAACTCAATTTCCCTAGATTGTAAATTTTCCTCCCTTATTCTGAACGATTTTAAGCGAAGTGAAATTGCTTATTGATTCGCTCCAAAGATAGTTGAAAGTTTTTCCAGCATTTGACCCGAATCTTTCTTCAATAATGATTTCAATTGCACATCTTCGTACACTTTCGGTCTTCCGCTCAAAGTTCTTTAGCTTTTGAAACCACTCACTATAACTTCTCCCGCTTAAAGCAGCTGGTTCCTTCAAAATTAAAGTAATAACTCAAAACTTAACATTTTCGCACAAAAAAAGGTGTGATGGGAACGCAAAATCGCTAATAGTTTACAATTTTGATGCTGCCAGATTTCCAATCCTACAATATAACGTTTTATAACTCAAAATTTCAAACACAATTTACAGGTTTGGCCATTTTTTGTAAAACTGGGGGAGATTTATAAATGTACAATTTTAGAATAATCGCTTGAGGAATTTCGTATATACATATATATATTATTGGTTCTCTTAAAAGGATTGCATTGCTGTAAACATTAGAACATCGATGATTTGTTATATTTTAAATTACATCATATATGTTGTAAATGTATATGTTTACATCATATTACAGAGATATAATCCGGTAGCAAAATTGTCTTAAACGGTTATCTGTTCCGGCTTAACATCATCCTAGTGCGAACAATAAATCTAAGTCATAGATCCGGATGAACTGGTGAAGGATTTTCCTTGCAGGTTTGTAAACAAACCACACAATAAAGATCTAACTGTCGAATCATCATTATCCTCTTTTACAATCAAAACAGGATATTTGAGTTTATTGTTTCTGAGCAGTTTTTCTACATAATCCATTTGTTTTTCAAAACTGAATAGATCACATCGTTGTTATTCTGCACTCTATTTGTTTTGGTTTCTAACAAAAACATCACCATCAATATTTATGACTTTGTTTACATCCAAAACAATAAAGTCGCAAATACAGCCAGTCATAATCCCCTCCATTGGTACCCTACAGAGATTTCCTAAAGGTCATCATACGTAAACGGTCGAGGTTTCAATCTCCACTCGCACAGATAAGCCCTTTGTTGTGTGTCCTGTGAACGCAAACAACGATTATTTGTTCATCTGTTGTCTGTCTATCCGATATATCACCGACATTCGCGCAGGCGCACGTCTTATCACCTACATAGGGTCTTTACAACGTACAATCTGCTGGCATCACAGCAGGTTGCAATTTCGTAACACACTGAAGCAAAGGAGGGAGGGATTGACGCACGGCAGACATAGAGATTATTTCAACATAATCACGACATTGAATAATAAACAACATTTCACATTGTTGGCATTTGTTGTCTTTGGGCAAATTCTTCCTCTCTATTTAGTTAGGATTTTGTCTCGTCTCTCACAAGCATTGCAAGTAGACCGTATCGCCTTTAGTGCATTTCGAAAATTGTATCACGCTGCGTCAACAATGTGTGGCATTTTTGATCATTGAAAATGTTTTCCTTATCTGGAAGTCTATTTGAAAGCAATTGTCCAATTACTTGGAATGACGAGAGATAAAGCAAAGAGGGCGGATTTGCTGTCATAAAGAGGCCTGAGACCGTCCACTTAGATTGTCAAGAAACCGTAACTACAGATTTAATTATAAGAATAAAATAAAGGAATTTGTGTTAGAAAAAAAAAACAGGGAAAATCCCAGGACACATTCATAGAAGTAAGAAAATGTTATTCTCTGAAAAATATTAGAAAAAAGCGGAAAGCGGAAGAAGTTTCAAGAAATTGATTGTTACTTGCAGAATGACTAAAATCGCAACAATTGAATTAAAAACTATATTTAGCACGTAGAAAATAAATCTAAGCGTTTCGAAATTCTGCCGTTCTTTTTTATTTTATCACATTATGGATTGATGATATTACAATAAGAAATGGTTATTCGGTCAGCTCAGCTTCACACCTCGAATTCATTGTCAGAGAATCTTCAGGCGGAAAAACTCAATTTTATCACATCACAACAAAGATAAATATATTTGATCCAACGACTGTCCGTGTCTCTGTGTCCGTTTTAATAATATGATTTGTTTAATATTTCTAAACAAAAAAGCAGACTTCAGTCATCTTTGGATAACACAAATATATCACCGTGAAAAATGAAAGCTATTGCTTGCACATTGCCCTCAATTTAAAAACTCATGAATCAG
>JAHXMU010000163.1:18488-40507 GCA_019455685.1 Philornis downsi
TTACCTTCAAAATGGCAACATGTTGCTAAACATATTTGACCACAGTGACGAGGATTTCCATGTTAGAGGCTTAAGAGACTTCAAAATGGCAACATGTTGCTAACTATTTTAAATAAAGTTTTTAATGCCATGCAAAAACAATTGCTTTCTTTTTACTGTTCCTCGTATTTTGAGTCAGAACAGCTCATTATTTATCTACAAATCCTTCACATTTGTTACCCTCAAGAACAGCAGGTCATTTTGCATAATTCGCATAATTTCGTTGTTGAATACTAACTGATTAATTGATGATCTAATCATATCCTAAAACTCTCCACCTCTTTTGCCCTCTTCTACTATCATGATGGATTAATTTTTTCTCCAGACTTAAACAATGGTGTGGTAACTTTATTACCCATTTCCCTACAATTACGAATACGACTGACTGCCTCGATTTGTTATTAATATTACACACTCTTGTTTTTCTAATTACTTCATTGTTTTCCTCTATTTTTTTTTTCTCTTTTTTTTTGGCTTTTGTATGAAATCTGACACAATACCTATAACTGGAGCTGTTATTCAATGGAAAAAATTAATAAAGCTTAACAGAAAACAAAAAACGCTAAAGACTTCCGTTCCATGCTATGGCAACAGCAAATTTCATAGTAGTCATATCACAGCACATTTGAGTTTTGCACTCAATGAATGAAAACTTAATTACGTTCGTTGGCTGTGGAAAAGCTATAATTATTACGTTTTAAATTTTTATGATTTTTTTGTTTTTTCATTTAGCTAAAAGTGCGCCCAACTATAGATAAGTTTCCGTTTTAAACTTTAAATGAATTTAGAAAAATTATTAATCGAATGGGAAATAAATAGTAGAGGAAAATGTCATAAATGAGACAGTCTCACTTAGTTTTCATTAACAATAATTTGAAAAATCCAACTTTATGCGATAGGAGGCATGAATATCAATAGTATTAACAATGCCACACATTGACATTAAGCTTACTGACCTTCATTTGCTGTGCCTAAAATGGTACATTGAAGTCTTTATTACCTTTTCATTATTCGCATTTTCCAATGGGGAGGACGAGGGCAGTCCTAAAACTAACCGACCTGACGTATCGCTAGTGCCAGTAGTTAGACAAGTGTTTTGCGTGTTCGGCGATTCGGTTTTTATTTCCTCAATCGTTGCAAAACGCCGTCTTTTCATGGATCTCTTCAATCTAGGGAACAAGTGAAAGTCGTAGGAGGCCAAATCTGGTGAATACGGTGGCTGAGACATGATAATGGTGTTGTTTTTGACCAAATAATCTCTCATAATCAAAGATGAGTGAGCAGGTGCATTATCATGATGCAAAATCCATGAATTTTTTTCCACAATTCCGGGAGTTTTTTCATATTGCTTTACGCAAACGGCGCATAACTTCAAGGCAATACTCCTTATTTACCGTACGACCTTGTGGTAAGAACTCCTAATGATTCACTACGCCATGGTAATCGAAGAAAACAGTGACCAAAACCTTAACATTTAATCGAACTAGGCGTGCTTTTTTTGATCTTGGCTCTCCTGGACTCTTCCATTGAGACGATTGGGCTTTGATTTCGATGTCATAATCATATACCCATGATTCGTCATCAGTTATGGCCCTTTTAAGCAAATCTTGATCAACGTTGACGTCATTCAACATTTCCTGGTCGTGTGACGTTGTTTTTGGTCAAAATTCAGCAATTTTGGAACGAACTTCGCTGCCAAACGCTTCATGCCCAAAATATCCGAAAAGGCTGCATAGGGTGAACCAACCCATATGCCGACATCCTCAAAAACGTCTCTAATTGTGATTCGAAGATCCTCCAAAACAATTTCCTTCGCTCAACATTATCAACATTTTCATCGGTTGTTGATGTGCTGGGGCGTCCAGAGCGAGTGTGGTCATTCACATCTTCTCGGCCTTCTGTGAAAAGCTTGTACCACTTGTAAATATTTTTTTGACTCGGAGTACTGTCACCGTATGGCACTATCAAGATTTCAAGTGTTTTGAGCACTTAATTCCATTTTCTACACAAAATTTAATGCAACTTCTTCGATCCATTTTTTCGATAGCAGAACATCGCCGAACACGCGAACCTCTCACAAACAAACTAAACATGCTATATGAATAAAACCGTCAACATATCTTTAAGACGAGTGTATCAACATAAAAAAAAATAATAATCGAAAGTCGAATGTACGTAGCCCGCGAAATTTGAAAATTCATCTTTTTTTTGAAAACACCTCTTATGTTTTAAATTTTAACGCTCCATGTTGTTTAGTATTTTTATTTGAACCATAAAGATTAAACAACCTCTGTGAATTTGTAAACACAGAAAAAATTGGTAATTCAATATTTCCATTTGAAAGGTCTCAGCCCAACAAATATTAAAATCGAGCTCGTTTCTACTCTGGAGGAGTCTGCTACTTCGTTTGCGGTTGTAAAATATTGGGTAGCAGAGTTTAAACGAGGCCGTACGAGCTGACAAGGCGAACACCGTAGTGGCCAACCAATTGAGGTGTCTACGCCAGACGCGGTTAAGAAAATCTACAAAATGGTTTTGATCGTCGGCTGAAGGTTTGTGAGCTAGCTGAAATGATAGGCATTTCAAAAAGTGCAATATATCGTATGTTGACCAAAGATTTGAAGATGAGAAAGCTGTGCGCAAGATGGGTGCCGCGCTTGCTTCAAATAGAGCAAAAACAGTGTCGTGACGATGTTTCAGTAGAGTGTTAGGCGATGTTTCACCGCAATAATGCCGAATTTTTGCATCGATTTATATCTATGCACGAGACATGGGTCCACCACTTCACACCTGAGATAAAGGAACAGACAAAACAGTGAACTGGAATGGGAGAATCGTTTCCAAAGGAGGTGAAAATGGTTCCATCTGTAGGCAAGGTCATGACAGCTAGAATCAATTTTTTAAAAGAGGCGTAATTTTTACTTGGAAAGGTTTGGACGGTACAATACCTTTCTACCAAATTGTTAATGTATAAACTAATAAACTTTATATCTTAAGCATTTTAACTCCTATGGCCAATTCTGTAAAAAAAAGCTTTCACTTCAGCATTCTAGCAGTGACCTTTCACCCAATGATCTTGTCACTTTGTGACGAAGAAATGAGCTGAGAATTAGTACTAAATCTCCAGCAGCTAGCGAAACATCACTTTTTGGCATAAAAGGAAAAGAGAACTTGTTAATTTACTATTCCCTAAAGTCCTCGCCAACCAAAGGTAACATCGTATGGTTATTTTTGAAGTCTAATGTTTTTTTCTAACTGTGCCCACACGCAGCTATTGTTCGCATGATCGTTTAGGGTTGGAGACAATTGCGAGGTGACGGACATGTTGTCTTCAACAAGCAGGCTGGCCGAAGCACGTCACTTTGCAAGCAGATTGTTTAGGAGGCTTCGCAGCAGGAGGGAGTGGTAGGAATGATTTTAAGCAAATAGTTTCGGTTACGGATTAGGGGTAGTGTTGTAGAGATGCACCGCCATATGAGTTGAACTCTATACAATGCATGTGAATGTGTGTTGAAGTAATACGCCTCCTTTTTTGTATGCGCTTGCATGTAAGGCTACTGCGACCTTTTACAAGTGCATGTCTGCGTTTCGTACAAGTGTATACGATGGACGACCAGTACCATGCGAAATATGATGTAAGCGAAACTGGAGCAGCTTTTGTCTGTGAAACCCTGACCACGAGGGTTTTCTTTTCTGGTAGCACGGGAGATCAGGGGCTCTAAGGACAGTTTGTTCTTGTCTGATCACGACGTAGGACCTCTTGTAAGAGCATCGTACTGGCTGTGGTTAGCAGAACATGTGTTGTCAGTGCTCTTGCATTACATCAGGCTCTCCTGAAGATAATACGGGAACTTGGAAAACACTGTTCATCGTCGATTAGATTGAGGTATAGGTCTTACTCCCTACCGGGAGGAAGTTTACTTCATACCAGTGACTTCAAATGTACTTTCGTTGAGAGAGGAAGTAGTTCCTGAAGAAATTTTCCAAGGGGATATGCTTCTTACCTCAAAGGTGCTTTGGAAAATATTTCAGGGATTAGTCTTAGTTCCCCGAAGGCGCACTGACTGTCACAAATTCAAATAAAAATAGTTCCATGTGTGATGGCACAAAGCGAGTAAGGCTTTCAAAGCGAGGCTTACGTTGAACCACCACGGATTGATTATTTGCATGATTGTGGGTTCAATCCTCGATACAGCCACCTGTCTTTCTTTGAGTGACGCCCACCTTTATGTGTTTGAGGACTTCGAGTAATGCTTGTGAAGCTCATTAAACATGAGAAGCTCTCCCATTGTCTAAACTCGTTAGTTTAGACAATCCATTTTATAATAATTTTACATTCTTTGTCTATTTATTGAATTTTGCTAACTGAAATCCGTACAGTACTTTGTCATTTTGAATTTTTATTTAATATCGTTCTACGATATGTATCAGTAGTTCGATAATATTACTATTGTGAATTAAAAATATCACTCAAGTTAAAGCTTTCAAAAAAGCGACGAAGTCTCATCTTAGTTATCTAAATTGTACTTCTTCACTTCATTTTTATCCATCATATGGTGAGCAACTGCATAGTGCTAAAATAAACGAATTGAATTTACTAATTCTTTTGTTTTCATTTTCTCGCACGCTCATCACATATAACTTCTCTCTAAGAAAATATTTACGAAGTCCAAAGCTATAGTCGTTTCTAAAAAAAGCGACTATAACAATTAGGTCACAGACCGGTCACGACTTGGAATAGTAGTCTCCTCTACCTGCCCCTACCACTTGGCTACCCATCACCAAGTCCGCATACAGTCCACTCCAGATCCATCAGCTATCACCCCCGCAATTCCCCTTCAACGCTCAACATAGTTTGCTCACCCATATCTCATTCATGGAATTCAAAGGAATCTGTTTTAAGATTTGTGGTAATAAAATAACAATGGATAAAGCCCAGTCACATTTAAGCAGAATTTCGACGCAATAAAGTATATCTGTTGCCAAAGCCGCTTATCTGTTTATGTGAAACAGCTACACAGCGGTTAATCCATTTCAATTAATACAGCTGTTAATTTATGTCATCTTTTGTTAATTTTCTCGAGGGAATCAATTCTGTTCAATATACAAGAAATCGGCCACAAATTTGAAGACATAAACTTGGAGAATTTAGCATCGTATAAAATCTGACTAACCCACGAGCTGAAGCGACAAAGTCTTAGAAAGCGTTTGTGTTTGAAGCATTCGAAAGCTGCCATTCAGTCCCGGTAGGTTTGTTATCGTGGGATTTCCTTATGTAGCACAACTATGCCAATAATCCATAGACAGTCGGTGCCCTGTCACTCAAATTCAGCCGGATTTATGAGTTATGTAATGGTTAATATATAGCTTAGTTTTATTGAATATTTATTATGGATGTAAAATTCACCGCATAACATTCATTATATGTTCCTAAATTAAAATGATATCTCCTCACCAAGATAAACGAAATGAAGGAAATGAATTCAATTTTGGATTTCTTTTATTTCATAAATGAATTTTTGTTTTTTTCTTAGAAGAATCAAATTAATTGAACATTTGCGTACCTATCACTGACTTTCTTAATTAATAATTTCATGTTTGGTGCAGCTGGCTTAATATTAATTTAATTAAGTAGAAAATAATTCCAAGCGCTTCGATCTTCTGCGCTTCTCCTCCAATTATATTATCATGTCATTTAATAAATCATAAGTTAATTTTTAACAATATATTAATAATTTGTACAATTATTACAGAGCTTCCTAATTATAAATTTAAATTAAAGAACAACATATTTATTTGTTGCAGTTTTATACCGGTCAAGTTAAAAGATAACTCAAATATGTGACCCGTGATCAAGGAAAATTTCCTATTTTATCAATGCTGACAATAAAATACAAATAATTATTGACATTGTTGTTGCAAAGCAATACCTTGCAGATAGTTAAGATATAAATATGATCATATGTATAGTTCCTTTATGGCTGCTTGATATCGTCGATAGGTCCAACGTTGCGAAAATTCATAAGGCATGCTGGAACGTTAGGCTGGCGTCGTTACTGTTTCCTGCGTCCAATAAAACATATACGTCGTTTACGGTCGATCATCTTCAAAACCAATTATTTATATAAAATAAATTAAATTTTCTATACAATAAAAAAATAAATGAAATATATTGATTTAAAAAAATTCCTTTGAATTTCTTCTTTCTGCACAATTGATGCGCCACCCTGTACTATGAGCCGCTCCGCCTACTGCCGAACTTTTAATTCGCAACTGCACTGTCAACAATTGAACTGCCTAAGAGACTTTATCGCACAGAAACGGCATTATTAGCCAATGGGATAGGAATTGTGTGCCATTAGAAGAACGTCAGACCACACACATAAAAAAAGGACTCGCTAGCAGTCTCAGAAGCTGCGTTGGAAGGTTCTTATTTCTTAAAAATCGAACAAAACACTCAAATTCGCATCATATATTAAAATTTTTTATTGAAATCGATAAATTTGTCTTTGTCATTTAATTTTTAAAGATAATTTCATGTAAATGTTGGCCGCGGCTCCGTCTCAAAATGTTCATTCGAAAGGTCCACGAATAACGCGTGTTATGTTATCCTGTAAGGCTTCAACAGTTTTCGGCTTGTCCACATAGACTAACGACTTGACATAACTCCACAGGAAATAATCAAGAGGCGTTAAATCGCAAGATCTTGGGGGCCAACCCACAGGGCCAAATCGAGAGATAAGCTGCTCACCAAATTCATCCCTCAATATATCCATTGTTTCACGAGCAGTGTGGCATGTTGCACCGTCCTGATGAAACCACATGTCAACCAAGTTCAACTCAGCTAAGTGGGGCAAAAAAAAAATCGCGTATCATGGCTTGACATCGTTCATCGTTGCCGGTAACGTATCCGTTCAGCAAGAAATGAGCCTCATCGCTGAACACAATTTTTTGATAAAACAGCGGATTTTCATTGAGCTTTTGTAAGGCCCATTCACCAAAAATTGGTAGGTCATTCGGCTTCAATTCTTGCGTGAGTTGAATTTTATAGGCTTTCAAACCCAAATCGAAGTGTAAAATGTTCCTTGTGGTTGAGTAACGCATGCCCGATTGCTGAGAATGGCGACGAATTGACATTGACACGATCGTCATTAACACTGGTCGCTACGGCTGCAATATTTTCTTCGGTACGCACTCTAAGCATGCAAGTCGATGGTTTTATGTTCAACAAAGTAAAGTTGATGCGAAATTTGGAGATAACAGAACGAATTGCTGATTCAGCAGGTCGATTATGACGACCATAAAATGGTCATATCAAACGATGCACATTTGTCACAGAGCACGAATGTTGATAATAAATTTCAATGATTTGCAATCGTTGCTCGTTTGTTAGTCTTTCCATGATGAAATGGCAGAGTATACTGTACACTTTTCACTTTGACAAATGACGTTTGGACGTCATTACCAACCAGTGCTGCCAACATAAAAAACTTAATCTTAAAAAATCATCCTATATATACATATATAGCTTACAGTTCGAACTTGGCACAAAGTAATTACCACATATTCTTGTCTATGGCAAATGAATTTGCTGGTGAAAAATTCGTCTTTATCTAATTACTTCTTCTTCTTGGGTGGCGACTGGAATAGACATCCTTATCTATTATACGCCGCCCAAGAGCTCCGATCTTCTGCCAACTTCTCTTCCAACTTTATCTAACTGAACGATGTTTATTTAGCCCGAATCGGATCATTATAATTATGCAATATAAAGCCTTCAATGTTATGCAAAACTTATGAATTTATTTTACAGATTTTGACTTGAATATTTTGTAACGCCAATTCAATGACGAAGTGGACTTTTCATCTGTTTGTTTAGACACACTAAGAAAGTGTGATAATGTTTAAAAATTGACTTAAACTTACGTCAGACTCTTACTTCTGTTCATGAAGCCACGAGCCCGACTTGTTGTTTATTTACGAGTATTTATGAAAAACATGATCTCTGCAAAGTATGGGGCGGTTCAATAGACAAACAAGATTAAATCGTTTTACAAATTCATTCTAATTCAAGTGCCATAAATAAAGGTAGCCCTTGACCCAATGTAACCGAAGAAAGTAGATACATTACATGTGGTAACGATTTACGGATTTACATTTCTAACACATTTGAATCCTTCTAAAAGAAAAGAAGCCCCTCTGTCAGTTCCCTCTAAGTAGACAATGACAAATATGAAGAAACACCTTTTAACCAGTAGACCGCAACAAACAAAAAAAGCCGCTTACCCTAAACCAAACCAAGCTCTTTAGTCACGCTTACTGTTGTGAGAGTAGCAGCGAGTGCATTACGCAATCAATATTTAGTAAAATGCCAGAGACACCAACACCGCCGGTATTGCCTATTATCTGTGCATTTACCTCTACATCTATTATTATGCTCGGCATCTTTTTAAATCAGACAAACACGAGATTTATGGATGCCTTTAATAAAACGTACCTTGGAAATCAGATGTTTCTTTAGAAGGACCACCAAGAGATTTCTTGTTCATCTTAACGATGACATCGTCTTTTAAGTACTAACAGTGGCAGTGTTTTTAATTTCAAAAAAATGTTTTTTCTTTTCTTTTCAGTTGTTTTTCTAAACACAGAAAATGTGCACCTTTTTTCAAGAATATTATGAGTATACACTCTGTTCCTTCTCGATGATGGAGGGAATCACGTTCTGAAGAACAATAGTTAGGCAACCTGGTCAGTAATGTGGCAAATGGAAAGTAATGTCATCTACACGTACGAGGTGTGCGCAAAAAATATGGTGAGTTCTCAAATTTCGCGGGCTACGTACATTCGACTTTCGATTATTATTATTATTTTTTTATGTTAGTACACTCGTCTCGAAGATATGTTGACGGTTTTATCCATATAGCATGTTTAGTTTGTTTGTGAGAGACATAAATAAGGCAAATGTTTTGCGTATTCGGTGATTTTCTGCTATTGAAAAAAATGGATCAGAGAAGTTGCATCAAATTTTGTGTAAAAACTGGAATTAAGTGCCCAAAAACACTTGAAATGTTAGCAGTGGCATACAGTAAGAGTACTTTGAGTCAAAAAAATATTTACTAACGGCTGTCCCAACATGAACGCAAGATTTAAATTTTAAATAAAACACAGATATTTAAAAAAAAATCGTGAAACTTCATTATATCGTAAAGTAGACAGAATGAGGTTATGTACGGAACAACACATCGAGCAGATGGCCGCCGCGACTTTGCTGGCACACACGCGATCTTTTAATGAAATTTTTCAACGACCGCTTTGCATAAATGCTGCGGTATTTTATTAATGCAGCGTCCAATTTCCTCTTTTAAGACTTGAGTCGTCGTCGGCTTATTCGCGTAAACCATCGACTTCAAAAAACCTCAAAGAAAAAAGTCTAATGGTGTTAAATCGCACGATCTAAGCGGCTAATTCTGGTCTCTAAAACCGAGACCGGGAATAACACTCAAAACCTCTTGAAATGTTGACAATGGCATACGGTGACAGTACTCCGAGTCAAAAAAATGTTTACTAGTAGTACAAGCTTTTCACAGAAGGTCGAGAAAATGTGAATGACGACGTTCACTCTGGACGCCTCAACAGATCAACAACCGATGAAAATGTTGAGAAAGTGAAGTGAAAGTGTTATGGAGAATTGTCGAATTACAATTAGAGAAGTTGCTGAGGATGTCGGCATATCGATTGGCTCATGCCATGCAATCTTTTCGGAAATTTTGGGCATGAAGCGTTTGGCAGAGAATTTCGTTCCAAAATCGCTGAATTTTGGCCAAAAACAACATCACATGAGCATCGCTCAGGAATTGTTGAATGATGTCAACGATGACCCAGGGTCATAACCGATAACGAATCATGGGTATATGGTTATGACATCGAAACCAAAGCCCAATCGTCCCAATGCTAGAGTCCAGGAGAGACCAAGACAAAAAAAGCACACCAAATTCGATCAAATGTCAAGGTTTTGCTTACTGTTTTCTTCGATTACCATGGCGTAGTGCATCAGGAGTTCTTACCACAAGGTCGTGCGGTAAATAAGGAGTATTACCTTAAAGTTATGCGCCGTTTGCCTGAAGCAATACGAAAAAACGCTCGGAATTGTGGAAAAAAAATTCACTGCTTCTGCATTATGATAATGCACCTGCTCACTCACCTTTACTTGTGAGAAATTATTCGGTCAAAAATAACACCGCTATCATGCCTCAGTCATCGTATTCAACAGATTTGGCCCCCTGTGATTTTTTCCTGTTCCCAAGATAGAAGAGACCCATGAAAGGACGGCGTTTTGCGACGATTGAGGAGGATAAACACCGAATCGCTAAGAGAGCTCAAGGACATATCAAAAAGTGCATATCAGAACTGCTTCGAAGATTGTCAAAAATGCTGGCACAAGTGTATTATATCTGAGGGGAACTACTTTCAAGGAGATAATCTAGAAATTGATTAATAAGTAAATTTTTTTTTGAGCAAAATGAAAATTCACCTTATTTTTTAAACACACCTCGTATACAACGGCAATTCATGATAACATGTAATGCAACGCACAGTTGATAAATTGAATCTTTTGTTTTCTTTAGTGGAACTGGCAGTCTGGAAGGCGTATAGGTGGACAGGCATTTCTCCCTTTTGTTGTTTTACGTGTTTGGATCGTGATTGTCCTTTTTTGTGTGTGGCTAATTACTGACAAGATGTCATCAGTAATGGAACTTCCCCTAAATTCCACTCTGTCTATCTCTCTCTCTCTCTCTCTCTCTCTCTCTCTCTCTCGTTAGTCTTACATCTTCTCTCATTCTCATCATCTTTCTCTCTCCTCTACCCATGATCACTTTGGCCTCTACGGATTATTAACAAAACAATTGTATTTTAATCAGCCATGAAGGATCTATTTTCTTTTATGATCCTTTTCGGTTTATTGTTGTTTTTGTTCTCAATTTCAAGCAGACGCAAAGGTAAATATTGAGATACTCATTTGTTGTTGTTTACTTTTCTATGACCCGAAAAAAAGGTGTCTTTATTTTTTTTTGTTTTTTTTCTTTAAATCCTTAAAAAATAAAATTTTATGCTTTTGTCCTTATTATTGTTCATTGTTTTCAAAGTATAAAATTTATGAGGGTTTCCCTTTTTGCTGACCTGATTTTGGTTTCATTAACTGTTGTTCATTTTCTTTATTCGCTTGCTGGTATTATTTTTGTTTCTCTAATGTCTTTAGCAAATGGTTTTATGACATAATTCTTTGCCAAAAAGGAAGCAAGTATAAAAACTACGAACAAAATCCCTTGGTCGAGGTAATCTTCCAAGGAAGATTACTACTTCTCGCCGGCGAGAGTGAGATGTAATTAATGTTTTGTACCTAAACGCCGTATTGGCAATGCCCAGCCTCTGTACCTATTTTAAATCCTAATCCCGGAGACTTCAGACCGATAACTGTAAGTACGGATCTAATCAAGCGGTATGCAAATCCCAGCTAAAGATAATAAAAAGGACATCTGTAAGAACAAACGGCTCACAATTTTTTGGATTTTGTTTCAAATGTGTAATAATAGTAACTCTATCGGCTTTCTATGATCCAGTATAATGCGATATTTTCTATTCAGAAAATATTCTTATTCTTCAGCATTGTAGTTCTTTGAATAGCAGTGTGTAAATGCAGTGGAAAGAAATTGCAGCCGTCGAGGATTTCCATCCTATTGAAATGGAAAAAAACCTCTCCATCTTCCATCGCATTTAATTTGAAGAATGAATTTGCAAAAATTAGACTTTTAATTTCATATTTTTGTATGGAAATAAAGGGAAGCCATTATTATTATTCTCTCGAACATATTTTAAATTTTCTGGAAAAAAGTGGAAATTAAGAGTGTCCCAACAAGAAAGCAAGATTTAAATTTGGCGCCATTCGAAGTGTCATTTTTTGACATTTGAACAATTGTTATTGTTTGCTAGTAGAAGGTACGAGGTTAGTAAAAATGCAGCGCTACACGAATGAACAACGCATTCTCGTTGTGAAATTGTTTTACGAAAATGGTGAAACAGTTCGCAAATTGCGATCAAACTGGGGTCACAATAATGATCCAAAAGAGTCAACTGTAAAGAGATTAATGGATAAATTTGTCAAAACTGGGTCTGTTAGTGATGTAAAGACAACAACGCGCCTTCGACCAGGTCGATCGACCGAAAATGTCGATCGCAGCTATACGTGATGATGTCGCTCAAACTCCACCCACCTCAATTCGACACGGAGCTCAGCAAATTGGTGCCACCAAATCCACTATGCAGCGAATTTTGACGAAAGATTTACATCTTCATGCATACAAAGTTCAATTGACTCAGGAACTGCAGCCAGCTGACCACTGGACAGCAAAGGGAGTTCGTTAATTGGGTATTGGAGAGACAACATGAAAATGCTGATTTTGCCGATAAAATCATTTTCGGTGAGGAGGCCCATTTCCATCTTGATGACTTCGTCAATAGGCAGAATTGTCGCATTTGGGGTGAGGAAAATCCTCGAGTGATTCACGAGAAACAAATGCATCCACAACGTGCCACTGTGTGCTCTGGATTTTGGGCTGGAGGAAATATTAGACCTTTTTTTGATAAAAATGAGGCAAGTTAAGCGCAAGCAGTCAATGATGATAACCAGTTTTTTCGTGCCTAGAATTGAAGAAATGAATGTGGAGGGCATGTGGTTTCAACAAGATGGCGCCACATGTCATACAGCTAGAGAAACAATTCAATTGCTGCATCAGTCATTTAAATCTTGCGTTCTTAGTGGGACACCCTTTAGAACGAACCCATAATTTCCGTAATCTATTCTACTATATATTTTAAAAGGAATCCAGTTAAGTAAAATCTCATTTTCACGATGCTGTTTTAAACATTTTGAAATTAATTAAATTCGACATTTTACAAAGATGATAAAAAATCGCTAAACAACAATCGTATGTCATATCTTCGTAGATACGACAGGTAGAGTAGGACTTCTCAATTGAAGGATGTTCAGCAGGTTTTGAACGGTTCCTAACACATAGTTTCTTGCCACGCAATAGAACAATTTTGCCATGCCTTGATTAATAATGAGCAATTTTTTCCGTGAGTACTCGGCTCAATTTCGTCCTACGTAAGCTATCAACCGAAGTCGATGTGAGAATGTATTCAAAACTCAGAACTGATCTGTATTTTATACATCATCATCATCAGTTTAATAATTCATAGATTAAAAAATCCTTGAAAATGTTGACTAACATTTTTAAATTTTTATATTTTTACCCAAAAGGAAGGAAGGTCTACATCATTTGATAAGACAACAAGTTAATACCAAGAAGGATGCATTCAAAGCAGCAAAATATGTTTCGTGACTTTCTAAGTCGATTCATTTTTATCCGTTCGTGTGGCTGAAGACCAAAAAATCGAAAAAAAAAATTAAAAAAAAAAAAAACAAATTCTAGGAAAAACCGCTGTCTTCTTATAAAGAAGTCGGTGGAAATGTGGCCACAGATGCGCAAACTAATTATGAAGAGAGCGTTTCTGTAAGTTGCTTGTTCCGGATGATGGCAGAAACGAAGAAATCACGCAAATCATCGACGGTGATAAACGAGATCGGTGATAGCAACATCATGGCTTAAAAATAACAAAGCTCAAGATTCTGATCTGTATTTCATACATTGACATCAGTTTAATAGTTGATAGTTTAAAAAAATCCTTGAAAATGTTGACTAACATTTTTAAATTTGTATACTTTCACCCAAAGGAATGAAGGTATACATCAAGAAGGATGCGTTCAAAGCAGCAAAATATGTTTCGTGACCTTCTAAGTCGATTTACTTGTATCCATCTGTGTGACTGACTGGCTGGTAGACACGATAAATGGCGTAAATCTTTATGAAACTTCTTAAAACTTTGCTCAGGCTAGTATTTTGCGATATCGTAGCCAGAAATGGTAATGGTGTACATCAGAGAGCTCTTTTTGGTATCTTCCATAAAGATTGAATGTAGCAACCTAAATTTCTTTTAACAGTCTTGCTTTATAAGATTTGCCATAATATGCAAAAAGCAACTCATCAATGTGTATTTCAACGGAATTGTTTAAGAATTCAGTCTACACTCCATAGTAGATCCAGCTATTTATTGCAGCTGAATTGTATTTAATAAGCGTTTATTAAAAAAACTTAGTCTCCGTTAATGTCCAGAAATAAAATGTAACAATTCAATGCAAACAGAACCAAATACATAAACCTTTAACCGCAATGAAGTGGAATGGAATCAAAAATTAATCTGGAAATAGAAAAAATTAGCAGCCAACTAAATCAATAGAATATACCGATCAAAAAAGCAATTTATGACGAAATATGCCGGCCAAGAAAGCAATTTATGACGACATTCTCTGAACAAGGTATCAGACAATCACGAGCTTATACCTTGCATTGCAATTCATTTCGCATTTCAATTTCAGACAATGTGTACACTTTTAATTAAAACTGTTTAGTCTTCATAGTAAATCACAAAATATGCATTTTCTTAATAAATTTAAATGTTATACAGGGTGTTCGTCGGGAAGGTAGACTACTTTATTTGGCCGCCATTTTGGTAAACATTAGTCTTGACACTTCATATTTCTCAGTCGTGAAGTAGAGACGTGGCAAATTTTTTATGGAAAAATATTTGATAAACCAACGTCTTTTAATCGTTAAAATATTTTATCAAAATCAATCACCGATTACTGCGACAATGCAAACGTTACGTTAAATTTTTGGGAGAAACAACGTGACAACAAAACGCACTATTTATCGTGTAGTGAATGATTTCGAAGAAAGAGGGTCTGTAGCTGACAGGGCCAAGAATGGGCTACAACGTACTGCAAGATCGGAAAACATTACTGCTGCTCAAGAAAGTGTTCAAAACAATCCATCAACCTCAATTCGACGCAGTGCTTAGGAGCTTGATCTTCTAAGAACAACTTAGGCCACAATTTTGCACAAGGATTTGCATTTGTTTCTATTTAAGATTCAGTTGACACAAGAGCTTCTTTTACAAGACCATTTACGCCGCCGTACATATGCCAATAGGATATTACAGCTCGTTCATGACAATCCCGATTTTCATGAAAAAATCATAATGAGTGACGAGGCACATTTTCATTTGAATGGATACACGAATAAACGGAATATTCGGTTCTGGGTAATAGAAAACCCTCAAATTATTCATCAGTCACCCTTGCATCCACTAAAAGTAACAGTCTGATGTGCAATTTGGTCGGGAGGAATCATTGGACCTCACTTCTTTGAAACTGAATACGGCATAACGATAACTGTCAATGGGGAGCGATATCGTGATATGATTGAAAACTTTTTAACGCCACAACTGCATGCTTTGGGCTTGATTAACATGTGGTATCAACAAGACGGTGCCACATCGCATTCAGCCAGGATTACTATGGAATTACAGCGAGACCTCTTTCCACAACAAGTTATTTCAAGAAATGGTGATGTTGATTGGTCTCCACGGTCGCCTGATTTGACTGCTCCGGACTTCTTTTTGTAGGGATATCTGAGAAGCAAGGTTTATGCAAACAAACCAGAAACATTTGAGCAACTTCAACAAAATATTCGTGATGAAATTAATGAAATACCGCGTGAAATGTGTGAGAATGTAACGAAAAATGTGCTCAAAAGGGCTCGCATTTGTGAGGCTAACAGAGACGGACATTTATCTGATATTGTATTCCATACATAATTGCCGACATTAAATAAAACATTTATCAATATATGATCCATTCTCTTTCATTTAATCAAAAATTATAAACAAACAAAGTAGTACACCTTCCCGATGGACACCCTGTACAATCCATTTGAACTTCAAGATTTATTGAATCAAATGTGAAAATCTGAACGGACATCTATGTTGAGAATGAAAATAAATCAAGTAAAAAAAAATTAATTTTAATCATTCACTAATACGATGTGGGCCATTCTCACACACATTTCAATATTTTACTACAATTTTGGCTCACCGAAACTTTTAAAATCTGATATCAAATTGCATTGACCACTAACACTGCACCTAACTACATACTGATAATGCAAATGTTCTTGCAATGTGGTAGCTAATTGAATACCCAAAACCAAAGCCAACGATATTATAATGAATTGACGTTTCGCTTACCAATTAACCAAAAATAAAAGATATCTTAATTATGTGCGAATGGCCGTTAAACTATGATATAAAATGAAATTGTCCTTAGCAGAGGAGAAACAAAGCTAAAGACTTAAGACACGAACTTTCACACTAAAATGATTCCTCAGCAACAAACATTGGAATCAACTTTTTAATTTCTTTCAAAAAAAAAAACACAAAAAGTTCAAATAAACATTGTCAACAATGTTTTGTTAAACGCTTTACAAATATCGCCATAAAACCACAGTCAGAGAACAGATGAACAATACTAAAGACTTAAGACACAAACTTTCACATTAATGCTCCATCTCCATCAGTTGTCATTCAGTGTTTAATTGCTTCTAAAATGAGTTGTTGATTGTTGATTCTGAACTTATTCCTTGCTAAGTACTTAAATTTTTTATTGGATTATCGATTATCGAAATGATTTGTTGATTTTTGATTCTGAACTGATCTCTTGGATACGAAAATTTTCTAATTATTTATTATTTTGTAGGACTCTTACGCGGATGCCAAAATGAAGCTGATAATATTGAACTGTTTGATTATTTCCTAATGAATCGGATCCAGCTCGTTAAAAATTCGCATTCTCATTACATCGTGAGAATTTCTTCAGTAGCACTAAAAATCGAAATAATCCTTTAATAACTACGTGTAAAAATTCATTGGATCCGATCCAAATACGAATCACTTCTGGAGGCCAAGAAATTATTATGTTGTACAGGGTGATTTTTCAAGATTTAAGTTTTTCAGGTTGGCAGCACTGGTTGGTAATGGCGTTCAAACGTCATCTGTCAAAGTGAAAAGTGTACAATATACTCTGCCATTTCAACATGGAAAGACTAACAAACGAGCAACGATTGCAATCGTTGAAATTTATTTCAAAATTCGTGCTCTGTGACAAATGTGGTCGTCATAATCGACCTGCTGAATCAACAATTAGTGCTGTTGTCTCCAAATTTCGCACAAAATTTACTTTGTTGGACATAAAACCATCGATTCGCATGCGTAGAGTGCGTACCGAAGAAAATATTGCAGCCGTAACGACCATTGAATGGGCCTTATAAAAGCTCAATGAAAATCCGCTGTTTTATCGAAAAATGTGTTCAGCGACGAGGCTCATTTCTTGCTGAACGGATCCGTAAACAAGCAAAAGTGTTGCATCTGGAGTTATGAACAACCACATGCCATACATGAATTACCGAAACAACCCGAAAAATCGACATTCTAGTGTGTTTTATGGGCTGGTGGCATCATTGGTCCATTTTCCTTCAAAGACGATCATGGAAGAAACGTTTCCGGCAACGGCAAACAATATCGAGCCATGATACGCGATTTTTCTTTGCCCCAATTGGCTGAGTTAAACTTGGTTGACATGTGGTTTCATCAGGACGGTGCAACATGCCGCACTGCTCGTGAAACAATGGATATGTTGAGGGATGAATTTGGTGAGCAGCTTATCTCTCGATTTGACCCTGTGAGTTGGCCCCCAAGATCTTGCGATTTAACGCCTCTTGATTATTTCTTGTGGGGTTATGTCAAGTCGTTAGTTTATGTGGACAAGTCGAACACCATTGAAGCCTTAAAGGATAACATAACACGCGTTATTCGTGGAATACAGGCCAAAATGCTTGAAAAAGTGACGAAAAACTGGACCCTCCGAATGAACATTTTGAGACGGAGCCGCGGACAACATTTACATGAAATTACCTTTAAAAATTAAATGGCAAAGACCAATTTATCGGTTCCAATAAAAAGTTTTAATATATGATGCAAATTTGGGTAAAAAATCATCCTTTATTTACTTGTTGGATATTGGCGCACAACAACATTTTTGACACACGAAATTTAAGTTACTTCAAAAGTATTTATTCTTCCACCATTCCGTTAATATGCACGATATAATATCTCGTAGATTGTGAGCTACTCGTCGAAACTTATTTTTTTTTAATTCGTTGAGAATTGTTAGTCTTAGCTGCAAAATTGAAAAAAAAGAAAAAAACAAAGCGGAACTTTACAAAAATATCAAATCCCGTTAAATTGTAATAAATGCGAATGTCCACCGTAGCCTTCCGATTATCGAAATTTTTTACAGATCATTTATTAACTCTCTGAGAAAGTTTCAAGATTAGTTTGATATTTGTGTGAAGGCTAAGGAGCAAACGATTTCATAAATGCTTGAACACATTTATGCTGAACAAACAGACTTAAAATATGGAATTTACTTATTTTTCACACTGAGTTCACATTTTAGTATGAAATTTATATTATTTTTTTAATTTGAAAGCACTATTTCAAATAATTCGAGAACTGACTTTCTGTTCGTTATTTAAACGCTATAAATGAAGGGAATTTCTTTTAATTTCTTTCCCTAGATAAAGTTTCAAAGAGAATTCTGTAGCCTTAAACAAGCCCATGCATTTCAACTTAACTGGAGTAACTTTCGAAATAAATTCAGTTCACATAAATTTTATTAGTTTTATAAAAATTATATTTTAAATTTTCCATACACGAGTATTTCATGAATACAAAAACAAATGTTATTATTTAACCTACACAGATATTAACTATCACAGTTTCTTTGAAATATTTTTTTAACTAAAACGTTATAACCAATTTTTAATTTTTACTTAATTTCTTCGGCTTTTCATTAATCCATTACAAATCCTTATAGCAGCTGGGGGCTGTAGGTGAACATTTGTTGGTGCGTTTGAGGTTGCATCTGCATTTGGTTTCGGTGTTGCTGTTGGTGTTGGTGGTGTCGTAACCACATATGGGCCAGGAACATTTGTCTCTGATACATGGCTGCTTGTTGCATGTATAAAGCTGCTTGTTGTTGTTGCTGCTGCTGCTGGTGAATGGCCAATTGATAGGGGCTCATAAATACAGAAGGATGTTGCTGGAGAAAAGGCGGATTTGCATAATGTGCAATGGCGGAAGCAGCATATTGGGGTGAAGCTATAGATGGTGGCATAGTTTTTGCAATTTTTTCACTAGCATTGCTGTTGGAGTCGCACCAGGGTCTAAAGATTGTTTTGTCCGTGCGTTGTTCACAATTTAGCTGTTCGTTGCTTATTTTACAGTCATCTTCCTCTACACGTTTTCGTTTTTGGTTGGCCTGAGATTTCAAATTTTTCTCAACGCTGTTCTTTGCCGGGATGCTAGTTTTGTTCTGCTGATACATCATGGTGACGTTTTCAGTTTTCCTTCTACGGCTGTAGTTTTACGGAGCGGAATTCGCACAACACAACTTATCACTTTGAGGTTTCACAATTGAATGATGTCTGTGATTGACGAAGGTCTCACTTATATACCTCGGAAAAATCGTCCCTGGCCGTATGATCTAACCTGAATTTTTTTCCTTAAGGCACTCAAGATTATCGGGTAATTTGTGTGACGTTTGTTCATTGAGTGAAAATAAAGGATAACTACGGCTACCTGTTTATGCTAATGGTCAACACATGTTTTCTCACATGGCGTTCCGGGTATTCGCCAGTAGTCATAAAACAATTAACGTGTCAAAATGTTCTAACGCTTCTCACAGCAGGTAGCTAAAAAAGGTGAACCTATGGCCTTGTTTAGATCATGTCTCGCTGTAAACTAATCCCCTCTGTGCGTGTATTGTCTTTGGCCTTTGTAACGTGTAGGTGTAGCTCTTTCTTGTGGTCTATGCGCCCTTCGTAATTACCGTAAATCCATTTAGTTCACCGTTGTCGGTTTTGTTAGTTATCCTTGTTCGGCTAAGCTGTTTTTCGGTTCCACCTATTAATTACAGTTTTACTGCTGCATTTTTATTTCCCATCTCCTGCAAAAGAAAACGGAACGGAAAACTGTCTCGGTTAATATTTTAAAAATCATAAAGATCCCTATGTTGAAGGAATTTGCGGCTTTTGTCATTATTTGCCATTAATTAGGATTAGTATTTCTTTAAAGATCCGTCCATAGAATTCTTGCCATTTACCTAAATTTCCAAGTAAAATGTGAAATACATTAATAGCGCTCTATATTTTTTCAAGTGTCCTTTTGCAAGTTGTAACAGTTTGAAGGCGGCACAAATTGTCGGCTTTGCATCACACATGAATTCTTTAGAGCCATGGCTCTGTTTATTACAATCAAGTACTTTCACCACATGTGGCATTGAAGGAAGAATCGATCTCTTTTTCCGTCCTAACTACAATAAAAAAAGGCAGCTTTTTACAAACGTTTCGAACTAATTGCAGTTGGTTTCATATGAAATCATTTCTAAAGATTGCAATAATCGTTTACGGAGTAATATTTCCGGGCACTTCTATTTGTTCCGTAAAATGTAGTATATGAATATCCCTTGTTGAACACACCTACTTATCCAAAGGAGAAACATTAATGGTTTCTATAGTATAAAATGGCAGAGAATCATCTATTCAATGTGAAATAATAGTCTGTCATTATTAACGTAAGAAGTGATCTGAACCACCACATGCAGAGAATACTTTTGGTCAAAAAAGAAATTGAAATAAAGTGAATACTTTCGATTAAATTGATCACCGCCTTCTGTTTGCATCCTCATGGAATAAAATTGTTCTTGAATTGACTCCATTTTGTACCGCCTTTTCCTCGCTACTCTACGACTTTCATTTTTACATAAAAGGAAATCCGATCTTCTCTGTTTTATATTCCGGAACTGAATGTCAATGCTTTTCCGTATTACTACACGGAAAAAATTAAACAAAATCTCAATTACAAGGACGGTCCCAAAACTAGCCGAACTGACGTATAGATGGTGCCAGTAGTTTGAAAAAAATTATTTTGTTGAAAAGTGACAACCTTATGAAACATATATTTTAAGTTTCATGATGCCACGTTGTTTAGTATTTTTATTTGAGCCATCAAAAGTAAACGATCTCAATGAATTTGTAAACATGGAAAAAATGGTCATCGTTATGTAGTTCAATATTTCCCCTTAAAAGGGGTCAGTCCAATCAATATTTAAGCCCAGCTGGATACTACTACGGGGGAGACTGCTCCTTCCTTTACGACTGCAAAATATTGGATAGCAGAGTTTAAACGAGGCTGTATCAGCTGCCAAGACGAACACCAATTAAGGTATCCATGCCAGACATGGTTAAGAAAATCCACAAAACGGTATTGCATGATTGTCGTTGAAATAATAGACATTTCAAAAAGTGCTGTACATCGTATATTGACCGAAGATTTGAAGATGAGAATGCTGAAAGCAAGTTGGGTGCCGCTATTGCTTTCAATAGAGCAAATTAAGGTGGCCATGCCAGACATGGTTAAGAAAATCCACAAAACGGTATTGGATAATTGTCGTTGAAATGATAGACATTTCAAAAAGTGCTATACATCGTATATTGACCGAACATTTGAAGATGAGAATGCTGAGAGCAAGTTGGGTGCCGCGCTTGCTTTCAATAGAGCAACAGTGAACAGCATAGTGAAGATATTTCAGTAGAGTGTTTGGTGATGTTTCACAGCAATAAAGTCGAATTTTTGCGCCGATTAATAACAATGGATGAGACATGAATCCACCACTTCACACCTGAGGCAAAGAAACAGCCAAAGCAGCAGACTGGAATGGGAGAATCGTGTCCAAAGAAGGTGAGGACGATTACATTTGCAGACAAAGTCATGGCGTCTATTTTTTGAAATGCGCATGGGATTATTTTTACTGATTATCTCCAGAAAGGCAAGACCATCAGAAGCAAATATTGTGCTAATTTATTACAGCATTTAGATGAGGAAATTATAGAAAAAGGCGGTATTTG
>JAHXMU010000163.1:79530-158726 GCA_019455685.1 Philornis downsi
TGTTCCATGGTAAAAATCTGCTTGGACTGACGCTTCAAACGCGGTATTAAGCGATCTGACATCTCTGTCAAAAGTTATGGCTTTGCCAGATGGGTCCGTCGAATATGGGCAACCCTGTAGTTTCTATACGCTTAGTTCTGGGAATGAAAATGGACCGAATTGCCGTCGTTATTCTGGTACCTTCTATGCAATTCGATCGATTTATCAAAATTTAATTGTTCTCCTGTAAACCCTAATTCATAGACAGCGGTAACTTAAGTTGTTTTTCACTTGTGCTTCATTACATACTACGATTGGTAAAATGTGGAAAATAGACCAGACGACCACATTCATTTTTATATCATCCCTACAAATAACCGATTCGATTCATACGTATGTCGTTTGATCAAAACTAAATTCAATCAATTTTGGTACATCTTAAACGTTTGTTAAAAATAAAAATACAAATGACCGGTTTAACTTGTATATTCCTGGATTCATATCTTTTTAGCAGTTACCCCGAATTCAGTAAAATTTGGCACATAATATGCGTGTAATAAATTTAGTTCTGGGAATGAAAATGATCAGCTCTATCGCACGCCTTCTGGTACCTTCCGTACAAAAAGAATCCAAATGTATTTTTTCCACTGTAATACCCAATGCAAGGGCTGCAATAAATTCAGTTCCTTGTCAAATGTACAATATTACAATACTTGGTAAAATATGCAAAAATCAACCGGATAATCACATCCTCCTTGCTGGTACCTTGTATTCAAATTACCTAATTTAGCCCATATACGTCATATCTTGCATTCAATAGCATTAAATTCAGCATAATTTAACAAGTGTTAGTAATGTTTTATTTTTTGAAAACTGCTGATAAGCAAATTTCACCATATTATTTGACATTTAGCAGGAATTGATGGATATCCAAAGTGAAACTTGAATCTCACAACGAATCACGACCTCCACGCAATGGGCAATGGGCTGGTTTGTGATTAGTCTCATGGGCAGCGGATAACATGACCAACACCGCCGTCCAGGAGATGCAATGGACAGGGCGAGGGCATGGCAAAGCAATTCATTTTCATTCGTAGAACTCAGAAATAAGATATCCCGTCGCGTCTATAGAAATGTCTCCCAACAAATCTGCAAAGTACAAAAAGCCAATGTGAACGATTATCTCAACTCATTGATTGCTGCTCTGAAGTTACACCGATATGTCCATTTCATCAACTCCTCCATGGACACAAATGTTAAGTTGCTCAGCAGCATTGCCTATCACGTGGAGGTCGTAAATCGCTATGGGATTCAAGCTTCACGTTGCATATCCATGAATTGCTGCTCTACCTCAAATAATATAATAAAATTTGCTTATCAGGGGGTTCCAAAAAGACAACGTCACTGACGCAAAAAAAAAAAAAAAATATTTACAAAAAAAATTATATTATAAATACCCAGCAAAAGAAGTGCATTCGCGATAGCTAAAATCCACCGCAATTTTTGGAGAAAAGTGGTGAAAATTTACGTAATCACCCATGAATTTAACATAGGCTAGTCATAGAAAGGAAGCGGTTTTTTATTGTGCGTTTTCTTCACATTTTCATGATACAGGGTGTCCGTCGAGAAAGTATCCTACTTTGTTATGCCGCCATTTTGGTAAACATTAGTCTTGACAGTTCATATTTAGCAGACGTGAAGTAGAGATGTGGCAAATTTATTATGGAAAAATATTCGATAAACTAACGTGCTTTCATCGTTTTCATCGTTATCAAAATCAATCATCAATTACTGTGACGATGATAGTTACTTGCAACTTTTGAGAGAAACAACGTGCCAACAAGACGCACTATTTATCATGTAGTGAATGATTCGAAGAAAGAGGGTCTGTATCTGATAGGGCCAAGTATGGACCACAACGTACTGCAAGATCAGCTGAAAACATTGCTGCTACTCAAGACAGTGTTCAAAACAATCCATAAACCTCAATTCGATGCCGGGCTCAGGAGCTTGGTTTTCAAAGAATAACTTTGGCCACAATTTTGCACAAGGATTTGCATTTGTTTCCATTTAAGATTCATTTGGCATAACAGCTTCTTCCACCAGACCATTTACGCCGCCGTACATATGTCAATAGGATGTTACAGCTAGCCCATGACAACCCCGATTTTCATGAAAAATCCTTATAAGTGACGAGGCACATTTTCATTTGAATGGATATGTGCAATTTGGTCAGGAGGAATCTTTGGACTTTACTTCTTTGAAACTGAAAACGGCGTAACGGTAACCGTCAATGCGGAGCGAAATCGTAATGTGATTGAATACTTTTTAACGCCACAGCTGCATGCTTTGGTCTTGATTAACATGTGGTATCAACAAGATGGTGCAACATCGCATACAGCCAGGATTACAATGGAATTACTGCTAGACCTCTTTCCACAACAAGTTATTTCAAGAAATAGTGATGTTGATTGGCCTCCATGGTCGCCTGATTTGACGGACTTCTTTTTGTGGGGATATCTGAAAAGCAAGGTTTATGCAAACAAACCAGAAACGCTTGAGCTGCTCAAACAAAATATTCGTGATGAAATTAATGAAATACCGCGTGAGAATATAATGAAAAATGTGCTCATAAGGGCTGGCATTAGTGAGGCTAACAGAGACGGACATTTATCTGATATTGTATTCCATACATAATAGCCGACATTAATCAATATAAGATCCATTCTCTTTCATTTAATTAAAAATTATAAATAAACAAAGTAGAATACCTTCCCGACGGACACCCTGTACTTATTATTGCATGAAAAAATCTGTCGTTTTGGTTAAATTTTTCAAATGACCAAAGAAATCTTGTTTTTTGATCACAGTTTTAGGCCCAAATTGGACTGTGAAACGATGTTTCCATCAAATATGATTATATGGTAGTGGAATCCAAATAAAATAATATTATTTTAATGTAATTCAATATAATATGAACTACCGAATTTGTTTAGATTTGAAGAAAAAAATTGCTTCCCTACAAAACTATAAATATGCTTATATTGCACTATTGGAAAAGATGAAAATGCTATTCTTTCTGAATGACTTCCACTTTTTGTATTCTTTTTTCTGGTTAGTAAAATTTCCGAGGTACCTTACCGATACAGAGCATAGTTCCCATTAGATACATTAAGAAATGCAATGAATGTCAAATACATATATGGTGTAGTATGTAGAAACAACCCCATTATATTTGTATGGCATTAAAGGCTTTAATTAGCACAATTGGAATGATTCTTTTTAAGTCTTCTTCGTTTTCTCCGTTTTCTTTGATAACTCTTTGTCATTTTGCAAATATTTCAATTTTACCTCTCTCATAGAAGCCCTCGTAACTATTGGCTAGAAAAACTGAAACAGTAGATTTTCACAATCTTCTCTTGAGGCGAATTTTTCAACAGCAAATCATTCCCCTAGACAGAAACAAGAGATAATCACATGGTTCCAGGTGTAGTTCACAAGAAGAGCTCACTACTTATCTCTCCAAGTTTTTGGCGAGTTGCTATCAATGTATGAGGCCGAGCGTTGTACCGTTGTAACATAATTCCTTTCCTATTGGCCAAAGCTGGCCTCTTCCGGGCGATTTCTACCTTCAAACGGTCCGATTGTTGACAGCACAGGTCCGAATTAAGAGTTTGGTCTTAGGAGAGCAGCTCATAGTAGATGATTCCCTGTCAATACTGCCAAATTAAAGCAATACCTTTCTGATTGTCAATCCTGACGTGGCTATCATTTGCGCTGGCCATTTATCCCCTACACATCTCCAGAAGCTTTTGGTGAGTCACTGTGGATATGTTGGTGGCCCGGCGATATCCTGTTGTAACACAATTCTTTTCCTATTGACCAGAGCCGACCCCATCTAAGCGATTGCTTCTTTCAAGCGGTCCAATTATTGACGGTACACATCTAAATTAAGACTTCGGTTTTAGGGGAGCAGCTCATAGTAGACGATTCCTTGAAAATCGCACCAAACATACAGCAATATCTTCCTGATCGTCAATCCTTGCTTAGCTACCAATTCCGCCAACTCACCGTGATTCGAACACGACCATTTTTACTTGACGTTGTCGTAAGTGAACCAGTTACCATCCCCTTCAAAAATGAATCGATTTTGTTACGATTCAGCAATGATTCGCAGATGATAAATCGGTTCATGAGATTTTTGTGTATTAACTTGTGTGACTCCCAAACACCCAGCTTATTTTTGTATCCAAAGGGGATTTTTGCGAAATGTCAAGCTTCTGGTCAATCAAAATAGCGCTTACATGATGGTCGGTCCTGATGAACTGCATTATCCTTTCGACTTTTTCGGCAGTTCTCCTTCCAAAACGTGGTGCATGGTTGACATCAACATTATCAAAATTGTGCGTGTTCGTCTATTACGATATCGATATCATACATAAAACTTACATTTTCACCCGCCTGGCTTACATTTTCGCCTTTATTGAAGAAAATTTGTAAATTATAGCGTCTTTTTTTGCCTTTGCTGGCGCCTATCTTTTGCACGCGCTCAAGCATTACTGAGTCAATCAAACACAAAACGACGTGAGCACTTTTTTGAGTATGTAATTTTATCTTTCCAACACCGCATAGCGTAATCCGATCGCGTTTACATAATGCCAGATACATATTAATAAAGCCATCTATTGGAAAAATAATGGATTTCTTTTCACTCTATCTTATAGTTAAGCATGTAAAGCTATCGCTATCGAGCCCTACATATATGTATACTGTAATAGTAAATGTTTTTTTTTTTTTTTTTGTTTTTTCTTATTCACTTTAGTATTTTCAAGATACAGATTACTAAGGCCATCTATTGGAAAAATAATGGATTTTTTTTACTGTACCTTATAATTAAGCGTGTAGAGCTGCCGCTATCGGGCCCAACATATATTTTAATGGTAATTTGTTTATTTTTCTACTTCACTTTAGTATTTTCTCCAAATCAATGTAAGATACAGATTACTATGGCCATCTATTGGAAAAATAATGGATTTATATTTGCTATACTTTATAATTAGGCGTGCAAAGCTGCCTGCTATCGGGCCCTACATATGCTGTAATAGTAATTCGTTTTTTGTTTTAATTCAGTTTAGTATTTCCTCCAAACCAATGCAATATACAGATTTCTAGGGTCATCTATTGGAACAATAATTGATTTCTTTTAACTATACCTTATCATTAAGCGTGTAAAGCTGTCGCTATCGAGCCCTGTATAAGAGTATGCAGTAATAGTAATTCGTTTTTTTTTTTTTCTAATTCACTTTAGCATTTCCAAGATATGGATTACCAAAGCCATCTATTGGAAAAATAATGAATTTCTTTTTTGCGTGCAAAACTGTCTGCTATCGGGCCCTGTAATAGTAATTTGTTTTTTTTTACGTCACTTTAGTATTTCCTTCAAACTATTGCAAGATACAGATTACTAAAGCTATCTATTGGAAAAATAATTATTTTCTGTTTACTATACCGTATAATAAATCGTGTAAAGCTGTCGCCATCGGAACCTGCATATGCTATAATGGTAATTTGTTTATTTTTCTACTTCATTTTAGTATTTCCTCCTCCAACACTTCGCTATTTAGGAAATACAAGATACAGATTACTAAAGCGATCTACTGGAGAAATAGTGGATTTCTTTTTGCTATACCTTATCGTTATCCGTATAAAACTGTTGCTATCGGTGCCTGCTGCTGTGCCTGCTGTACTAGTAATTTGTTTTTTTTTTTTTCTACTTCATTTTAGTATTTCCTTTAAACCAAGGATCTAACAGTTTATTTTTTGTTATTCCCACATAGTTTACATCTCATTTGGTGTTTCTCAAAAACTCATATTGTTTTAATAATATGATGCAAACCGCATAAAATTTGCTGAACAATGTTTCCCACAAAAGGAAAATACAATTCATACTATTGTTCTGTGTGTAACAAAGAGTCACATTAATTTATTCTGTATAAACAAAACGTACGTACGGATCTCCAGGAACTTCAGTTTCAGTGTGTATCCTTTGGCTAATAATAGAATTTGCTGGAAATCCTAAATTATTCGCAAACATGATGCAGAATAAACATTTCTGTCTAAGCGCCAGTTACAATAAATGGTTTATAAAAATAACAACTATTTAAGAAAAACTTTTTTATTTATTGTACTTTTCTTTTTCTAGCGAATTTAACTACACCACCACCTCTACGTAGATAGTTAATTGGATGCATAAACACTTAGCTGGGATCATAAAGGTGTTTCTTCTTATTTTTTTGTTGTTTGCAAATTGTTATTTTACGAAGAAGACGAAAAGGTCTCCCTCTGTCTGTCTCTACCCCTAACCAGGTAGAAAATTCAGTACTACCAATAGCCTTCAATTCCCAAATTTCAAATGGTCATAAAGGCTCTGCAGGCAGTTGATCACCATCCCATTAATAATCCTAGAAAAAATTTAGTGAATGAACCAAACAAACAAAGAAAACAAACAGCTATTTCGTCGGACCCGTATTTATGCGTTCGAAGGACTATTAATTTAGCGTAGAGATTACGCTAGATTTCGATTGTTTCAGTAGTTTTGTTTGTATAGGACTAGGAAAACATCTCATACTCAAATAGAAAGTGTCAAACAATTGCTGTTACACTACTAATCGTTTTTGTGCACTCTGCTGATTAATGACGGTAATTATTTTGAAATCTGTTATATCTTTAATTGATCGCGTTGAAATGTGACGATGCACTGCTGTGTCAAAGTAAATTACTGCACATTATAGTGTACGACGCAGATGGGATAAATTATTAAAAAATGATTTTGAAAAGGTCCATAATCACAATTAAATTCAGAGTAGTAAAGAAAAGCAGGCATATTCCCATAGGAAAGTGCCCATAAAGGCAATCTAAAAATCTCTACAAAATTAGATCGAAAAATGTCATCGAGTCATTGAAAAGTGTAAACCATTAAAAAATATTTGCATACACTCCAAAAGGGAGGATATTTTCATTAGTGACAAGACAACAACTTCTATGAGATTCGTGAAAAATCCCAGCAAACAAAATTGGAAGTACTCTAAAGGGAGGACATTTTCATTAGTGACAAGACAGCAACTTATATAGATTTCTCTTTGGAAGTACTGCAAAAGAGAGGCCATTTTTATTAATGACAACACAGCAACTTATGCAGATTTGTATATGCAAAAACTCTACGGGAATTCATGAAAAGTCCCCGCAAATAAAATTGGAAGTACTCCAAAAGAGAGGCCATTTCTTATTAGTGGCAACACAGCAACTTATGCAGATTTGTATATGCAAAAACTCTATGGGAATTCATGAAAAGTCCCAGCAAACAAAATTGGACGTACTCCAAAAAGGAGGATATTTTCCTTAGTGGTCAAGACAGCCATTTATGCCGATTCTTTATTTCCAACAAAAGGGCTTCAAGATTATTTCCAATAATGTACTTTTAACACTACTTCAAAGTAGTGATTATATCGCTATTTTTGGAGGAATAATTATTAAAACTAATGAAATATTTACTTTCTTTTACTATTCCTAGGAAAGTTATTAGTAGTACACAAATTTTGCGGCATGAATTAAATAAAAAACTAAAAACAAGATATTGACACCTAATATGCTGATATGCAGTTTCTCTTAACTTAATATAACTAAATATATTACATTAAACAGCTGGATGTGAATCAGAAGACTATTATCTTCAATCTACATCTAAAATTATGATTTACAACTCTTAATACAGACCTTAATCTCGTCAAATGAAGCATCTGAAGGAAGCTATCACTCAGAAGCAGCCAGATTTGGCCAAAAATAGGGGAATTCTCTTCCATCAGCACAACGCACAGTGGGATTGCTTCATACATTTTTGTGCAATAAATATAAGGAGTTGTCGTAGAGTCTTGAAATTCGGCATAGAGCATTTTATGACGTAGAGTAGCAAAAATATAAAGTTTCATCCAAATCGACCACGCCCATCGGCCACCGCCTATACAACTAAAAGTTAAATTTTCGTATACATTTTTTTCTGTTAGGTAGAAATTCTTGTAACTTAGCATGGATCATCTGTACTACGAAAACAAAATTTTTGGAAAGTTCCATCTAAATCGGCCACGCCCATCGCCCACCATAAACTTGATGCGAGCCTGCAACGAGGAAATCCCTAATTTGAGGGCATCGGTATCAATTGGTCGTGCTGCAACTACGTCTAAGTTGTTCATTTGTGTTGGTTTTGCTTTACAAATGTAGCAAACGGCTGCTGACGAGGTTTTCGTAAGTAAAAGTATACACCATATACGTGTTTTGTCTTTATTTCTTTGCTTAATTTGTAGCGTCACAAGAAATTGACTTTTTTCATAAAATTTATAACTTTGTTCAGCAGTATAAAATATTATAAGGATTTTTTTCTATAAATCACAATAATATACTCCCTTCCTTCATTTTATTGCAGTCAGAGCATGGAGGTCGCCGGAGCTAACCTTTTTTCATCCAAGGAAAGCTTAGAACACTGAAATTTCTAGGGCTTTTTTTTTAAATTTAAATAGTTTCGAAACTATTTATGCTATCCAGTTGTGTTTTTTTCTTAAAGAATAACAAAATACCATATTTTTAGAACATCATGACATAAAATAGTTGAACGAACAACAAATATGCATATACAGGCCCTCAAGTTGTATTAAAATCTTAGTCGTTTTGCGCTTTACTTCTCCCAAGCATTTTTAAGTAATTATTTTGCGATAAAAAATTATTTTTTTTCAAAAAAGCAATGATGAATTTCTCTTAACTAAACAATTCCGTACAAAATTGCATCATTACATTTTTAATATTTTACAGTCGAAAAATAAACTTTTTGCACTTAGAATCTCACTGTGCAACGCCAGGCCGCAAACATCGATGGGGACTCGCCAGAAGCTCCTGGAGATGCCCCGTAATTGTCATAAATTATTATGGCACTTCTTAAACCTCTGTCACAGTCTTATGTTTTGTCAAATCGTAGTCGTAATTTGTAAATGAAATACACTGACCCATTTCTTGTACCCATCTCTCCTTCAATGTTTTTTATCTATAACCAATATTTTGATAAACAGTAACCTGAAGATTTTTCCCATTATATTATGATTGAGAAATATTTGACAAATTCGAAGAAATTTATATGCTCTTCTGATACCTCTCCTACAATTGGCCGAATTAACCCCTTTACTATTAGGTTTACATCTTCTATTTATTTCCGCTAAAATCGGTCCAATTTATCGCATGCGAAGCGTTTAGTAAAGATTTTTCTCCGAAATTTCCAACTGGTAAACTGAAGAGTTGGGTTGTTCGAATGTTCGTTCAGTTAATTTGTTAGTTAACCATACGTCGCTTCTCATGATGTAGAGTTCCTTATAACACCCCCATAACTTCCTCCCACTCATTCTCCAAACTGTTTACTATTGTTTACTTGTGTTCTCGTTCTAGTCGTGAGTGGTTATTGCGTTTTAAAAAAGATTTAAAAAGTGAAAAAAGTGAGCGAAAAAGATCATTTTAGGCACATTACGCTGTATTATTTCCGAAAAGGGAAAACGGCTGCTGAAGCTAGCCAAAAAATAAAGTCTGTTTATGAAGAAAACGGACGAAATGAAAGAACTTGCCAGAAATGGTTTATGAGATTTTTTACCGGCGAGTTTTCCACAACGGACGCTCCCAGATCAGGACGACCAAAAAAAAGTGTTTCCGTGTAGGTGAGGAATTTAATTATTGTTAATCACCGTGCAACAGTTAGGGAAATAGCTGAAATAATTAAAAAATCAGTGTCAACCGTTCACGGGGTCATAAAAGACCTCGAATTTGTGAGCAACCTCGATGTCTGGGTACCTCAAGAATCAAATTGAAATTTTTTTTCAGAGTTTTAAGAGAGAGGAATTAAAAAGCTTCCAGAGAAGTGTGAAGAAGTTATTTAAGAAGCGGGAAATTATATAAAAGATTAAAAGAATTGTTTTCTTGTATATAAATTTGTAAATAAATTTCTTTTAAAAACCGGACAAACATTCCGAACCAGCTGGTTGATAGGCACGATATTTTTTTTATTGTAAATGGATAATATCGGCCCGGTACTTTCCGCACAAAAAGTGTCTATAAAAGATACTTTCCGCACGAAAATTGTCTATGAAAGACACTTTCCATGCGAAAAGTGTCTAAGGAAGATAATTTCCGTACGAAAAGTATTTAAGAAAGATAATTTCCGTACGAAAAGTGTCTATGAATGACACTTTTCTATAAGAAAAGTATCTATGAATGACACTTTTCTATAAGAAAAGTGTCTATGAAGAAACTTTTCTATACGAAAAGTGTTTATAAATGACACTTTTCTATACGAAAAGTGTTTATAAATGAAACTTTTCTACACGAAAAGTGTTTACAAATGACACTTTTCTATACGAGAGGTGTATATAAAGAAACTTTTCTATACGAAAAGTGTATATAAAGAAACTTTTCTATACGAAAAGTGTCTATGAAGACACATTTTTATACGAAAAATGTCTCTGAAGGCACTTTTCTATACAAAAAGTGTCTATGAAGACTCTTTTCTGTATGAGAAGTGTCTATGAAGACCCTTTTCTGTATGAGAAGTGTCTGTGAAGACCCTTTTCTGTATGAAAAGTGCCTATGAAGACCCTTTTCTATACGAAAAGTGTCCATGATAACATTTTCTATTTGTAAGACACTTTTCTATACAAAAATTGGACACAAAAAGGTATTGTTCTACGATATATGAAAAACATCATTTTCGGTTTGAAATACGTATATGAATATAATTTTTTCAATTTAGTTGTTTTCCTCCTGTTTAGCTCAATTCATCACACAAAATTTGGAATCACTCCAAAGCAGTCATGCCAATTTAAGCAAGGTTAAGTAGAAGTAGAGAAGGAACGATACCAATCGCTGATAATGAAAGCAGGACAAATAAAACAAAATAACTAAAACAAACTTCAAAGGGGAAAGTACAATTAAAGCAGCGTATTCGCTCAAAACAATGTTAAATTACATTTTAAAAAAGAAAATTGCCAACATTTTGTTCGAGAACAAATCTGATGATTAAAACAGATTAGCATATCTGTTTTGGGAACACGATTTGGGATAGATTCTTAATGGCAAGGGTAAGTTGAATTCTAATGATTCATTAAATATTCTTTAAACAGTAATAATAAAGCAGGGATTTCCTTCGATGATAGTTATTGAATTGTTCTTCACGAAAACAAAAAGGAACGAATTTTCCACTTTCATTTAGAAGGGAACAACTTGTGTATTTATCTTGAGTGGATTAAAAGAACACGACTTAATGAAAAATTAATTGGTTTTCATTGTAGGCCAGGGTTAAATAATATTCAGCTCGATCGCTCCCTTTCTCCATCTCTCTGATAATGGTGATCGACCTTTTTACTCTATCTTACGATGAGGCAGGTAGAAAAGGTTTGGATTTCCAGTAGAATTATGAGTTCTCATTTAAATTGTAATAACTCTAGTAGAAACACGCAAGCAACGTTGCACCTTTTGTTGTGTACAGAAAGTCTCTTCACCCCCCGCAGGTATCGGAAGACATGACAAGATGACAAATCTTGCATTGCCATAGAAATCCCTCTTTTATGATTGTCCAATCGAACAATTGTCTAACCATTTTGTGTAGCTAGAGATCATGCCATAAACAATTCAATACTAAACTGGTAAAGGTCTAATTCTAAGTAAACTCTTATTTTCAGCATGAATTGACCTGAGTTAACGATGTACACTGAAGAAACCGCAGACAGCAAAGTCGATCTGTGTTATTCACCCCGTCATAAATGTTACGGTTAATGATAATTTATTTATGACCGAGTCACCTGTGATGGCAGTCTGTTTTGGTGCATTGTTACCTGTCTGAAAGAAGGACGACCAGTTGGACTCAGGTCGTTCAGCTATGCAGCAGTTTAGCAGAGAGTGTTAAGGTATATAAATCCTCATTGAATACAGAGAACACAACAGAATCTTCTCAGATATCAAAGAGAAAACATCTTGTCGGTGTGTTTAAAATAAATTCGAGATATTTTTTAATCGTTGAATCAGTTGACACAAAAAATAATAACTAATAAAAATGACACCTGCTCAAGTTTTGGATTTATCACAAACGGGACCAGTTTTCCAATTCCAAGTCAATCAATATGCTCATAAGAAATTCGGAACGCGTTCTGCCAACGAGGAAAACATCTCTCTCATAGGAAATGAGCCAACAACACACAATCAAGCAAGACCTTCGGCGGATATCTTTAGGCCATACGCTTTGGGAGAGGACACAACACGCAAACGTAAGCACCAAGAACTGGAAGATGAACAGGAGCATCATCAATGGCATGAAATTAATAATATTAAAAGATTCGCCGCCTCGCCATTGCCATATTTGCCAGTGGCGCCACTTCCGGAACCAATGACTTATCCTGCCCTGCCGCTACCACAACCCGCCTTTACGCTCTTCCCGCAATACCAATTCGATTCCCGAACTTTTGCCATCCTACTACAAAAACAACAGGCCGCTTTGTTTGTGGGTGAGATAATAAAACGCCAGAACAATTTGAATTTCCACAATATTATGGGAACGTAATATGGAGGAGCGTTCGTAGGACATGCTGTCATCTTTATGATAAATTGTGATAAATTCAATATTTGAAAAATGTTTGCTTTAATTTTGAAATGACTGTTTGATAAACTTGTGGTAATATTTACTTCTGTATATATTCTATATGCATTTCAACATTTATTACTAAGTACTCGTATATAGTTTTATGTATAAGAAATCTTTTTAATTGTAAATATATAATTTAAGATATTATTACAATATTTTATAAGTAATAAATTGACGAAAAATAGGGGAAAAAGAAAGGATTTCTCATTGCATACAAAGAAAAAGGGAGAACTTCTCATATCAAATGTAAATAATAATAAATATAATAATATAAATAATATATATATATATATACATAAATAATAATAATATAATAATAAATATAAATAAAAAATAAAGGGGGTATCAATCAAGCAATCATCCATATCTTTTGATTTTAACGAATTGTTGCAGAAATCTGGTGTCTGAGGAAGCAAAAGCACAACAAATTTTCGCATTTGAAAAAAAAAATCTAAATAAATTCTTCCGATATCTAAAACGAAAAATATTTTTTCATTTTAAAAACTGTTTACGATGAGAACAAGCAATCGTATTCTTATATTAATTATTTGCTAGTTCGAAGACATAACATTATGAATTATGACATTATGAAGAAACTTTTGTGATTCAAAACTTTTAAGGATATGGTACGATTTTAGCATGGGTCTTACATTCAAATTTCACATATAATACAAACTAGATACCACATTTAACGATGCATATTGTTATGTTTAAAACGAAATATTTTCCCAATGGAACATTGAATATATTAAAGGTAGACGCCATTAGAAAAGAGACTTAAGAGACATTCTAATATAACTAAAATAATTTTGATTCACTGGAAATTGCCATATTTCAAATGAATTGTCATATTTGCTATTGTCATATATTTGATGTCAGTAATTTTAATGGACGTGTGAATTTTATACGAATTTTGTGCAGATTTTTGGTTGATTCACCTTATAGTTCCATCCATAAATTACAAAAATTCCAAAATTTCTCGGAATCTATAAGACATGAAATAAAAATCAATGTACATTTCATCCATTTGACGGCATATAATTGATTCGGCTATCTGCTTTACATCTAATATTAATTTACACTCTAACGTTAAACGGTCGGTGCCAAATTTAGTCCAACAAAAAAAATTACAAATATATCCATAAGCCCTATAAAGCAAAACATTGGCAACTTTTCATTTCATTTATTCATACATCGTTATGCAGGAATGCCAAAAAGGCCAATTATATAGGATGGCGCATAAGCAACGTTAAGATTTGATTAGTGAATACATTTTTTGTTTAAGTCTTTTTTTTTCATCTCTTTACAGAATTAACTAAATAATACTTGGGAAATTTATGATGGAAAGGCTCAGCACAGAACAAAGAACCAAAGTTGTTTAATTTTACTTTGAAAGATCGGAAATAAAAAAATTCTTTAATACAATATTAAATATTCAAAACAACAAATATTAATAATAATAATAAAATAAAGTTAAAAACGATATAAATTCAAATGTTAATAGCAAAGTTTATATTATGGTTCCCCAACCAAATACAGTTACAAGACAAATAAAAAAAACCAAGCGTCGACAGTGAGTTCATAATTTACGAAATATAGAATATTCCATATAAGGATCATCCTAACCATCATGCTTCCATAGACAGCCAAGAATATAAAAGACTATCTTGTCATAAACGCAAATCTTTTAAGAAAAGGACAAAGTTTATCTCGAAATTTTTATCGAAATCAAAGCATTGGAAGTGGATAATACGGAAATTCCGATTTGGGCCTTCTAGATGGGAGTAACCAGTATTCTTTGCAGAATTTGCGAAGCAGCTCATAACTTCCAGCAAATATTCCCTAACAGTGCCATCGAACATCCGTCTGGTGATAAAGTAAGAGGGCGACTAGTTTGGCATACTAACACCCGTGCTTCATAGCCAAATGACAACGTCTGCAACTAAACAAAACTCTAATGACAACTTGGTGATCGTTCGTAGTCGCTTATCTTAAATAAAATTATAGAAATACAATTAAAAATTTAAAAAAACAACACCCCAAATGGGAACGACTTCAGCAAATATTACAAGGACCGTTGTTTAAGAATATGCATCTGGAATGAACGAACTCTTTGCAAAGAGGTTCCTCTACTCGATATCCTTGACGAATATAAAGTTGACATCATTTCCATCCGGGAGATGCAGTAAACATAATAAAGATGCACACGACGCAACAACCATTTGCCATTTCTTTCATGCAAAGTCAAACCATTTCTTTAAAGGTTCTTTTTTTTGTAGACAAGATTTGAGGTACTGTCTTTCCTCCAATATAAACCATTATGGAGCTTAATCCATAAGTTCTTTAGCTACGCAATGTGAAATTAAACATTTTCTGTTACATTCCGTACAAAAGACAAGTTATCAATGTAAATATTATAGGTAAGAAGTTGGCCTTTTGATTTGGCTTAAATTTGTTCCCTTGGTTTCAGCACCAGTTTCTCTGCCCATTTTCTTCCTATAAACAATTACTGCCAAGGTTGTTATGGACTTAGCGTAACTCTTCGCTTTCCAGTATAAATCCTCTTTCCCCGTTGTATAGTTTGTTCTCCGTTGCATTTGAATTTTGAGCTGGCTTCAATTTGGCAAGTTCTCTTGGTTTCAGCATCAGTTTCTCTGCCCATTTCCTTCCTATAAACCAAATTGATTTGACGATATCTAATTTTGTAGGCAAGATTTGAGGTACTGTCTTTCCTCGAATATAAACCATTATGAAACTTAATCCATAAGCTCTTAAGCTACGCAATTTGAAATTAAACATTTTCTGTTACATTCCGTACAAAAGACAAGTTATCAATGTAAATATGAAGAAGTTTTGATTTGGCTTAAATTTGTCAAGTTCCCTTAGTTTCAGCATCAGTTTCTCTGCCCATTTTCTTCCTATAAACCAACTTGATTTGACGATATCTAATTTTATAGCCAAGATTTGAGGTACTGTCTTTCCTCGAATATAAACCATTATGAAATTTAATCCATAAGCTCTTTAGCTACGCAATATGAAATGAAACGATTTCTGTTACATTTCGTACAAAAGGCAAGTTATCAATGTAAATGTTAAAAAGTTGGCCTTTTGATTTGGCTTAAATTTTTCAAGTTCCCTAGGTTTCAGCTTCTCTGCCCATTATCTTCCTATAAACATTGGCGCTTACTGTCCCAGTTATTATGGACTTAGCGTAACTGTCCACTTTTCAGTATAAATACTTTCCTAGTTTCTTCTCCGCTGCATTTGAATATTGATCTGGCTTCAATTTGTCAAGTTCCCTTGGTTTCAGCATCAGTTTTTCTGCCCATTTTCTTTTTATAAACATCGACGCTTATTGTCCCGATTGTTACCCAGCCTTTTCCCCATTGTATAGTTTCTTCTCCGCTGCATTTGAATTAGCGTTTGGAGAAGGCTCCTTTAATTTGTTTTCGACAATGGCTCCTTTGATGTAGGTCAGCAAAACCCCCCAACTTGCGTATCCAAACTGGGTGATTTGTAGTGACCTTATGTGTTTTGGAAAATTCCCTACTTGAAAAGTATCAAGTAATTTATATTTTCTTGAAAGTATTTTGATTATTTTAAAACAACTTTGCTAAAAACCATAGCATAAAATTTAGATTTCAACAAATAATAATAATATATCTATGCTTACAAGTAAAAACGACTTCATTAAAAATATTCCGCTTTGATATATTAAGTTTTTTTTTTTTCAAAAAACTGCTATCATGGAGATCTATTATAATTTTTGAAATGTGGGCAATTTCCAAATCTCGCTTAGACAAAAATACGAGTCTTAAGGACATATCTAATATCAATAATTAGAAATTTTACGTAATTTATCAAAAAAAAATCGCTGTTTTGAAAAATTGCTGCAGCTTGTGAACTACAACGAATTTTGAAAGGGGGATTGGACATAAATTGATATATCTGGATATAAGTACAATAATTATGACGAATAAACTCAACTTTGTCCTAAGTCAACTCAAGACGACAAATTTATAAATACCGTGCTCCAGTAGATACTATTTTCTAGATGTACTTTTGCTAGTTTTACATAAAAAACGTTTCCGAATCCCAATTCTGGTAAAATTTGTAAAAGGGTTTAAAGGAGTTGAGAAAAATTTGGCCTTTAGTTTTACTTCTTTTTAGCCAAAAATGTGTCGAATAGAACTATTAAACCCACGTTCTCCTATAAAATACGGAAAAAGTGGACAAATAAAAACGAATAACACCAAGGAATGAAATACGAATAAAAATAAAGGACATAATTGATTTTCCTTTCAATCGCTTGAAATTTTACTATTTCTGCTAATTTTACACTGCAATATTCTAAAATTTATAAAAACTTGTTTCATTCAAGGAAAGTTTCTTTACATTTTCTTTGATACCGGTTTTACATCTTAAAAATATTGGATTAGTGCTAACATTACTATTCTGAAACTAGCTAATGATTGCAGATGCCACATTGACAACACATAACATAATTTAATCTACTTCAAACATGAGGAACCAGCATCATAAAGTTGAGGACACAAAGTGTCTGTTCAACTGTACCTCTTGGTGATTCTTAACTCTCTATGACTTCTTTTAAATAGAAGGTAGCCAAACTTTGTCAAAAAAGCTTTTCCCACATGTGTGTAACAAATAGCTGTTGATTAGCTGCAACTGCAATTTAAAATATGCATTAAAATTGGAGCAAACAATATTTCATCAAATAATGGCTTTCCATTCATCTTCTCTGGCAACTTTGTTTGCATACTATTCAGTTATTTTATTAAATTTTCTTTAGCTTCATATACTATATTTCTCATAGAAACATTTCTTTACTCATATTTGAAACTATATGAAACACCATTTGCTAACTCAAGAAATCGTGTCAATATGATTTACTTTTTATATTTCTTGGTACTCTTTATTATGCAGTTTATTATAAAAAAAAATTGAAAACATACATAAAATTTAAAACGAACAAATTTCTACGATCAAAATTGTGAGATACTTCAAAAAACGAACGGAGGCTTTAATTCCAAACGATAAGTAACTTACGTTATTTTTGTTACATAAAGATAGAGAACAGATAAATTATATTAATAAAGAATATTAACACAGTGTTAAGAAGAGAAAAATCAAACTGATATTGTTGAAACAATTTAGAAATTCTAAAAAACAAGTTAATATACGACATAACTTTGCTTATATTCTAATTACGAATAATTTTAAAAGAATATTGACGATTTCCAAGGAATATCATTAAGAAACTTAGGATATTTTTCGAAAAACAGAAAAGAATCTAAAGTTTATTTTTTTTTCTTTATATATATATAATTATTTAAAATACCATTACACTCTTAACTGATGTTTGTTGCTTATTACAATTTTAAAAATAGAGTAATAGGACAATGATCACTGCCCATACATTGACTACGCATACAATTATCGACGACTCGTTTGACGAGCCGTTCCGATACTATGAAATAATCCAGACGCCAGCCAACATTGCGTGAACGTGCGTTGCCCATATAAGTCCAGAATGTATATGCTCCCTTACGATCGGGATATAAATGTCTGAATGTGTCCACATAACCCAAAGACAACAGTTCAGTCATTTTGTCTCGTTCTTCTTTAGTGAAGCCAGCATTGCGTGTGTTACTCTTGGGATTAGCCAAATCAATTTCTTGATGTGATACATTCATATCACCGCAAATGACCACCGGCTTTCGGTCATTTAGCTTCTGAATAAACTCTTGAAAGAGTTTCTCCCATTTCATACGAGGTTCCAAATTTACCAATTTCCTACCCGAATTGGGCACATATACATTAACCAAATAGAATTTTTCATATTCGGCAGTGATAATTCTTCCCGCATCATCGAATTCCTTATGACCGATGCCATATTCAACATTGATCGGCATAATTTTCGAATAGATTGCCACACCGGCATAACCTCCTGGCATACACAGCCAATAGGGATGATAACCGGGTATACGTGCAACTTCATCTGGCAACTGGTCAGTAGTGCATTTAATTTCTTGCATACAAAATATATCTGGTTCTTCATACTCCAAGAATTTCAAGCCTTCCTTTTTGAGCCACGACCTTAAACCGGCCACATTCCAACTGGAAATTTTCAAATTGAATCTGGGTTCATCTGCAGTCTGACCTTCCGGTAAGGGTGCCAATTCGAAATCCTCTTTATTATACTTTGTGACAGTTGTATTCATGGGCACCGTTTTCGGTGGCGTATCCTTTTTCTTTTTCTTGGCTTTCGAGGCTGTAAAACAGGAAAATATGAGGTTTTTCAGTTGCGTGCCGCACGTCATTTCTAACTTACATTTCGAGTCGTGTGCTTCGTCGTCATCGACATCTTCAATTGCAGTGGCTTCTTCAGCATTTTTGTCAGTTTCATCATCGGCACCCGTTTTCGATTTGTTAGTTGACGGTGCGGCACGTTTACGACCACCTCGGCTGGTGGTAGCAGCAGCCTTTTCTGCTTTTTTAGGTGAAGACCGAGAATCTAAAAATGAATTTTTGACATATAAGAGAATTAAAATGTGAAATCTTATCTGGCGAGCATCAAGTGATATATCGGAAATATATTTGGAAATATTGAAAACAACATTAGTCAGCAGATCAGATATAGTTTCATTTCGAGAAACCCATCGGATTTTATATTCGCTATACTTTTTATTCATGGATTTCCATTAAACTGTAATACATTTCATTTAATCAATTATTACTTATGGCAAACATTTGATTTTGTAGATACTGAGGACAGACAGTTCCTTGAGATATTGCTTTGTGTACATCCTTATAGACGCGTTCAGTTAAACTTCTTTCAGGTGTTCTCACATAGAACACCCTAAAAGCGAATTTGCTTAAATTTCTTAACAAAAATAAACACATTGAGAAACTATAAAAATTTGTTGTTAGCCAGCTGTAGAACTTTTATATAATCAGCTGCGGATTTATAATAGATAAGCAGTATAGAGCTTTTGAGAACAATTTCAAAAATAACCGAATTTTTTCAAATTCAAAGTTTATGATTTTAAAATCGATTGACTTATACATAAAAATGTGAAATTATTAACAGTGACTTTGAGACATTGTCGGTTTTATAAGTGCCATATTTTTCAAACAATTATCACCCAAAAAGTAAAAAATTATTTCAAAAAGTTGAAGAATTACACATATTTTAACAGAAAAACTACGCTGGTAAGGAAAAGTAAAGCTTCGTACATAAAATTGTACTTTCTGTATAAAAAGCACTGTTCTCATATGGAAAAATGAACTCTTCGTCCGTTTTCCAATTGGACAAGTAAAATTTTCAGTTAATGTAGCTCATTTTTCATATAGAAATGTACGCTTTGAATGTAGAAATTTGATCTATTTCATACAGAAAAGTGTATTTCATCCATAAAATTGCACATTTCATTTATCAAAGAACAATTGTCACTTTTCGTTGAGGAAAGTACACTACTCTAGAAGAGAAGTATTTCCTATAGAAGTCTCTCTTATCATGTATAGAGGCTCTATTTTCGTAAAGACAGGCACACTTTCTACCTATATATAAACTTTCCATATATCTGTGGCCACAACCCATAACAGCCTAAGTCTGTTTTTCAACATTTTCAGTACAGGAGTTTAAAATTTTGAATCTTCACTGAAAATCAGGAGGTGTTTTTAGAAAAACTTTGCTACAGATTCCAAGGAAACGAATTTCTTTACTTAGTTGTTAACAAAAAATAGTTGTTTATTCTCGCAGTCAAAAGATACTATCGAAAAACACACTTAGGCTCTTATGAATTGTTGAACGAAAGAAAGTCAAAAAGTTCAAGTTGAGTTAGGCTATTATTCCAGATTTAATAAATTTTTTTTTGTTTGGAGAAAGACCATAACTCAATTTATGTTTATCAAAAAACGAAATTGTAATTCGGAATAAGAACTATACTCAAGTTAGGAAAATAAAATTGTTTCTTTATTTTTTTTTTTGGATTAACGACTTAAGTTGATTTAGGCAATGATGAAAATATAATGTTTATATTTGTTGTAATCCTAAATTGACTTAGGCAGTTATGCCAAAACAGTCATTTAGAAAAATAACTTAAGCTATTAGGTTTTTTAGGATTAATTGCCTTCCTAGAAGAGATACAAACATGAAAAACTTAGAGCAAATAAATTTAGATACGCTGAATACGATGGTGCTAATAACTCAATTGTGTCCTAACTCGAGTTAGGCTGTTACGGGTTGTGACCTCAGATATAACTACACTTTCCATATATAAAAGTAAACGTTTCGTATAAAAATTTACACCTTTTGCATAGAAAATTACAAGCCTCGCTTAGGAAAGTGCACATCTCGCGAAGGAAAGTCCACTCATGACGTAGAAAAACGTAACTTATATATGAAAAACCATATGTTTCTAATATAAAGTACCATTTTTCGTGCGTAAAAGTAAACTTCTCGCACACAAAAATACGTTCTACGCACAAAAATTGCACTTTTCAGATAGAGAAAAAGGACAATTTTTATAATGAAAAGTTTTGTCTCACGTAGAGAAATACACAGAATACAAAATAGTGTACATAGAAAAGTGCACTTTTCATATAGAAAAGTAGACCTTTTGAAAGCACACTTTTCATATGGAAAAGTGTATGTTCTTATGTAGAAAACTACACTTCTTTATCAGAAAAGTAAACCTATCATACGGAAGTGCACACTTTCGTACAGAAAAGTGAACTTCTTGCGCCAAAAATTGCGCTTATGATGTAGAAAAGTGTAACTTTTATATAGAAAAGTAGAGCTTTCAAATAAAAAATAAATTTCCACAACAGATAAGTGCACTTTTTGCGTGGAAAGGTATACCTTTCGCAAACAAAAACACCATCTCGGGGTGGAAAAAAATGCATATATCGGGTAGAAAAATACAAATATGATCTAGAAAAGTTCACTTTTTATATGGAAAAAGACATGCTCACATTTTATATGGAAACGTTTACTCTCACATAGAGAAACACACTTTCCTTATGAACACTTCTATACTTTTTATAAAAAAAAAAGGTGTAATTGTCGTTACGAAAACTGCGTTTTTCATGTAAAAAATATGCGTTCCATATAAAATCACGTTTTTCATATGGGGAGGAGGTGTTTTCTTATAGAAAAATACACTTTTTATCAGAAAAGTACAGCTATTATTATACGGAAATGCAGACTTTCGTACCGAAAAGTAATCTTATCGTACAGAGAAGTGAATATTTCTTTCTATAAGGTGGCACATAAGCAACGTTAAGATTTGATCAGTGAATATATTTTTTATTTGTCTTTTTTGGGGAAATTATGATGGGAAAATTTATGATGGAAAGGCTCAGCACAGAACAAAGAACCATAGTTGTTCAATTTTACTTTGAAAGTCAGCATTCGATTATTTAGATCATATCAAAATTTCTTTCATGTTCAAAATGCTACTAACACTCCAACAATTTACGGACTGGTTCAGCGTATTGGACAACAAGGGGCTGTCTGTGGTCTTCCGCGTGCTAGAAGACCTCGTGTAGTTCGAAATAAAAAGACCATTGCTCGAGTGCAAGCAAGTATTGAGGAAAAATCCCAAAGCTTTCACCAGGCCATGTCCTCAGCAGTTAGAGATGTCTAGGCGGTACTTGCAAAGAAATTTACATATGTTACATCTTTTCCCATATAAGATGCAATTGATTCAAGAGTTAAAATCAAATGATGCACAAGAACGCATTCAATATAGTCGCCGTTAACGTTACTTATGCGCCACCCTTTACTATATTTCGTAGTAAAGTAAACGTTTCATAGGGAAAAGTAACTTTTCGTATAAAAATATTCTTTTCATATAGAAAAAGTAAATTTGTTACATGGAGTTCACATTCCATACAGAAAAATGTATAAAAATAAACTCTTCATATAGAAAAGTAAACTTTTCGTATAGAAAGATAAACTTTTCGTATAGCAAAGTAAACTTTTCGTACAGAAAGGTAAGCTTTTTGTATAAAAAAGCAACATTTTCGCATAGAAAAGTAAGCTTATCATATAGAAAAGTAGACTTTTTGTATTGAAAAAACAACAATTTCATATAGAAAAGTAAACTTTTCATACAGAAAAGTAAGCTTTTCGTGTAAAAAGTACACTTTTCATATAGAAGAAGCATATTTGTTAAATGGAGTTCACATTTCCCACAGAAAAAAGTTATTACTAAACTCTTCATATAGAAAAGTAAGGTTTTTATATAGAAAAGCAACGATTTCGCATAGAAAAGTAAACTTTTCATATAGGAAAGTTAACTTAAACCCAAAAGGAATAAAATACCTTTAGTAACTATTGAGAGCAGTGTTTATTGGAATGCATCCTCCGCATGAAGAATTTGCATGTAGAATTTGATTGGAATATGTTGTAGCCGCACAAGTTCCAACAAGAAATTATAGACCTCGCATGGAAACAATAATGGTCATCATAACTTCGAATGAATATATTACACATTTATTGTTATATGGGCATACATGGTCATAAGACTCGGTTGTTAATGAATAAAAAGAAATGAAACTTAAAAAAATGCAACTCAGGATAATTGAAATTACAACAAAAGAAGACGAAGTCGATGGCGCATTTGTCACCAACATTTAGCGAATTAGGATGATTTCTTCCCATATTCATTATGTTAAACAGCTTGCCTTTAAATAACGAAAGATGATTATTGGTTCTGTGTGGACAAGATTTTTCCTATCGTAGCAAATTGTAATTTATTGATATTATCTACAGCATGCCCAGCGATTGGAACCTAATTGTATTATAACTTGTGTACCGCGCTATCGCTATCGCGCTATTTGTCCTTTACACATCTCTTATGAGGTCGCGTCGAATAAGATACATGAAAATCCATCAAGAGGCTTTAGATCTAACTAACCCATCAATGACTATAGGTAGATGTTCACACTACGGCAGATCAGACAGATGACATAAAACAAACGGGTGGACACATACCGCCGTTTCGCTTAGTTTCGTTTATTTTTCAAAATTGCTAACGTCTGATGGCTGTGTGGTTTGTGTGCGCAACCACCACATCAATATGAATGTCAAGACATAGTTTATCATCAATTGGCGCTGCTTCAGCGACAAATAAAACCTTTACAAAAGTCATATGCTACATATAGGTATAATTATCAAAAAGCCGCGAAATGTTACTACAGTCTTCTCAAGCATTGAGGCATGAGCAAAAATAAGTCTGTGGTGAAGGGCGAAAAAAACCAAGATATCTGCTACGATGAACAAAGAGTCTACCCGCTTATGACGCTGGAGAATAGAAGAGTATAGCTTGGAAGCAGATTTTACTATTATCTTAGCATGAGCTGCACTGGAGAACCCATGACACAAACGAATGAATCAGACTGCGTTGGCTGATCATATTGTACAGATGGAACTACATACTCCAGTGCGAAAAGACTTTAAGAGGAAGGGACTACCAAAATTTCGTTGTCAAAACTTGGAGCGACGAATTAGAGGAGTGTTAAAGACCGAAGCAATTGGCATTATTTTCTACGTGCGGTCTGTTAAAGATAGAAAATATCTATTCTAATCATTATGTATGTCAATTAAATTTTTAACCTCGGTGACTCTAATAAATCCTTCCGAGTAGGCGAGAGTAATCTATAAGTCAAGTAAATGCTACGGAAACGGAAGAGTCTAGTAAAATCTTCTCAGATTGCGTTGGCTGGTCATGTTGTACAGATTGAACTAAGTACTCCATTGTGAAAAGCCTTGGAGGGGAGGCTATTCAAACTTCTTTCCAAAAACTTGGTGTGACGAATTAGAGGAGCGCAAAAGTCCGAACCAATTGACATTATTTTCTTCGTGCGGTCTATTATAGTTAAGAATATCCATTGTAGTCGCCATCTACAATCAAATCTTTGACCCCACTGTTTCTGATGGACACTTCAAGTAATCGAGAGTAATTGATTAGTTTAATTAAAGCTCGTCAAACTGACGCTCGGAATCACCAATAAAAACAAATAGGAATACAGAAATTGGAAATAAACCCCACCAACCGTTATCGTTTAAATACCTCATACATAAAACAGGACATAATGCTGGACCTTAACGCACATCGTAGATCAATTTTGTGTTTCTATTTACGGAAACGATGCTGACATTCGAAGGAAAATAAGTATATCAATTTAAAGGAGAGATAAGAAAGCCTATGAATAAGCGCATAGTTTACAAAGAATAGAATGATCTACTGGGTCAAAAACTTTACGGAGATCTAGAGCAGGCCTGTGGCCATCTTACGGTATCGATGGAACCGATCTTAACAAGAAATATCTTTCAGTACATACGAACGTTTAACAAAATTTTTAAAATTTTACAAAATGTCTCGCAACTTTCCATTCCGTCGCAAAATGAGGAGTTGTAATGACTGTCGGCTAAATAAAGAGTGTTACGACGAAGGGATATCGGAATTAAATTTCTAAATTTAATAAGCACCGCTTCAGTCCCCGCAGCATTTGACATAGTTGTATTATATTGCGTAAAAAAAACCAGTAGTTTCCAAGTTTAAACTGTCTTTCCCTATCGTTCTACGTTTAGGTACCGAGCGGGCAGTACGTATCGTATCCTATTCTAGCAGACACATATATGTAAAATATATGCCATTTAGATGAGCGAGATGTCACAGATTTCATTGTCACAGTCACCAGAATGGTTAGCATTACTAAACATAAGAATTCCATTACATCTTTTCATCCGCCTTATCGTCCTATTTCTTCAGGTTGTTATGTGGACATATAATAGTATTTCTACATAAGAAATACCCATAAAATAATGTATAAGATGGTAGTCAACTTTATTGCCGCTTCATATTTCAAAAGAGTACACAATAATTTTTTATTCTCTATAATCTTTCAAGGTATGGGATGCATCGATAATAAATTCCATATTTTACAAACAAGTACCTTTAAATTAGTAATGTATTACTTTACCTACCTTTTGCCACCTCTGTGGAAGCTTCCACTATATCCTCCTCCTCTGTTTCCTTCTTTGCTAGCGACTGCTCTCCTAGTTCCTCATCCAGTTTCTTTTCATCCTTATGCTTGCCACCAGCTGCCCGCTTCTTTTTGGGTTTCTCAGTTTCAAGCTTTATTTCTTTTTCAGCGCTGGGTTCTTTGCGAGCACGTTCTGAAACGGGTCGAATGTTTTGAAGGATACCAAATATTTCTCTTACTTAGCAATATTTCCCTTACTTTTGGGGACAGTTTCCTCATTTAAGACAGCCTTACTTTCGTCTTCTTCTGCCGCAACCGTCTTGGCAGCTGATCCACGGCTTCTCTTCATTGGTTTCTTATCCACAGCTTCCTCCACAGGAGTTATTTCAATCTTGGCTCCTTTCTTTGAAGACTTCTTTTCGTTTACTGTCTCTTCTTCGGCTTTGACTTTCTTTTTCGAGGATTTCTTTGATGCCTCATTATTCTCTATAGCTCGCTGTTCTTCAATGATACTTTTCGTTCCCTCAGCTTTGCCGGTGGCTGCTGCTTTTCGACCACCTTTACCCTTTTTCTTTGGAGGTTCTTCCTCTTCTAAGGAGGCCTCTTCGTTTACCACTGAAATATGTGCTATTTAGAATGGAGGGGAAAAATGATACCATTTATGAAATACCTTTGTCAACAGTGGTCTCTATGGTTGCTTCACCGTCCCCTTTCTTTTTACGTCCTGTTGCTTTCTTAGCTGCCACCTTCATTTCCGGCTCTTCAGCCTTCGTTGTCTCTACTTCAGATGTGGTGACTTCCTTTACATCATTAGCCACATCCTTTGCTGGCTTTTTGATTCCTCTTCCCCTTGATGTTTTTGTAGCAACTTCTACCTTCCTAGTTTCTTCGTTCTCACCATTTTGCTTTGCTTCACCGTTTTCAGCTGTAGCGATCTCTTCTTTAACTACTGTGGCCTTCGCACCACGCTTTCCTCTTCCACCGCCTTTACCTTTGGCAACAACTTCATCCTGCTTCACTTCATCCACAGATGCTAAAGCGACGCCATTGCTTTGTGCATTATCCTCCGCCTCTTTGTTTATAACCTCAACATCCTCCGACTTCTTTCCTCTGCCGCCTCTACCCTTAGACGCTGTGACGACTTTTTTCGCCGGCACATCTTCTTTTTCAAACTTTTCAGCCTTTTTCCCACGCCCCCCTTTACCATTTGTGGCTTTAACAGAGACTTCCTCTTCTTTTGCAGCATCACTCGTCACAAGAGCGTCCGGTTTTGCTATGCCGTCAAGCATTTCCTCTTTCAAACCATTCGCCACGAGAGGATCACTTATGTCCGCTTTGACATCCACGGAAGCCGGCACTGCTTTTTTACTGCTCTTACCCCTGGCCTTTGGCATATTTTCTGATATTTTTGGCTCAAAAATGTTAGCGCGAAGAAAAAATTTCTTAGAAAAACTCTATTTTTATTCTTTTCTTAACACCAAGCCGTCTCTTTTTTTCAGAGGTTGCAAACGTCAAGCCGCGCCGCAGTTCAGTTGTATACAAAAAATTAATTTTTATTTCTGTTTCTTTTTTGGCGCCCATTCATAAAAGCACACACAATGGCAAAGTATACAAAAATTCAACCCTCCTTCTTAGCAAATGTCATCAATGGAAAATGGATGATATGGCAGTTGCCAGATTGTGTTATATATTGAAATTTGTCCATTCTGAGGCCTTCGGTGGAGCCAAAAAAAAAGTATAACAAAGAGTGGCACATAATACTTTGTGTTCTATAGGTTAAATCGAATCCTCTGTGTTTTGGACATACATCGACGTGGGTTTTTTTTTTTGGAAAATTACCATTTCTGAACAACAGATGGAACCGGTCTTTTATGGAGGTATCGCCGGTAAAAAACAAAAACATGTTCCTTTTGAAAGTTCCATCTATGAAAGTATATTAAAATGTAGTCATTCTTCAAAAGAATGATTGCTTCAGTTTTTTTTTATATAAAATTGGGATTGCTCTACTTTCAAACTATAAAACCACAGTTAAATTTTTGAGGTGAAAAGTTTCGTTTTGAACAAAACTTTTTAACTAACCAGGCTTATAGTAATTGTTAAAATTTGCAGTAGCCCCAGGGTCACTATAAATTTTGACAGAAAAAACGTAAAATGAATGACAGTTGTTTGTTGTGCTGTATGTGAATGTATGTGTACGTTTTTTTTTCTTTTTTTTTTTTTGTGGCACAAACGTGTTTAAATATAAAAGAAACACTAACATTAACTAGACATTAGCACAAATGGCAACACTTGCCTCAGCAGTGTCTGGGAAAGTTTGTATTTGCCTCTGTCAAAATGTCATCGCGCCATTTGAAACGGCAAAATGACGCACAAAATTATATTCACCCGATTTTACCAATGAATAAAATATTCGACTTATAACACGTCCTAAATAGCCATTTCCTTACGAATTTGCAAAAATGAATAATTTAAAATACACAGTATTGACCTCAAACCGAATGTCTGAATTGAAAGTTAGATATTTAACGGTAATACAATTGTGTAAATTAAATATTGGAGACATTTTGCATTGCCCCGAAAGGGAATTAATGTTCTCATGATTATCATGATAAAGCAAAATGTCAACTTTTACTTCAAATAACCTTGCATTAGCCTCAAATGTCAAATTTTCTGCTTGTGCACCCTGTTTGAAGTCAATGCAACAAAGCGGAGCGATAGCGGAAAAAAATTCGTTTGCAGAACATCCATCCACTTTGTGTTGTACTGAAATTCTTTCGGAGGTTAATATCAAACGTAATTATATATTATACTCAGAATAACGTGCAACAGCATTTTATGCAATTCATCTGGCTTTGAAATTTTGCATCTTTCCACACTAAAGCCTGGTACTAAGTTTTCCACATGAAAATTCTTGCTTTAATATTTCTGATCTGCAGCAATTTCTGTACAAATTTTTGTTTTGTAACCAAAAAAAATTGACTAAACAAATTCTCATGATATTAACATTGAAACATATTCTTACACAAACTTCATGGTATTTTTTTTTTTTTTTTTTTGCAAAAAAGGTCAATATACATATGTGTATTAATTATTTTTTAAACTTTTGTGATTTAAGACCCTATCGGTATTATACTGAAATTTTTGTAATGAAATTGTTATTATTCAAAAAATTAAAAAAATTGCACTCCTTAAGCTTAGCAACATGAAAGCCATTAAGGCATTTCCTGTATTATTTGTATTATTTTATATGCGGAATTTCCCGAATTTAGCATAACTTCACTCCCTTCTTCTTTATCAGTTTTGTTTCATATAAGTAAATTCATTAAGTTTATTTAAAATTTAAAAAGGATAACATATTTTTAAAAGATATATTAAAAGTCCATTACATATTCGTTGGCGAAGGTAGCGAACATATCACCATCGGTTTCATCATTCGAATCGAATGTCAACTCTTTTGTACCAAAGTCTAATTGAATGTCCCTATCTGCGCCACCTACTTCACCGTTGCCACTGTCTTGCGTCACACTGCTCTTAATATTTCCCTCGTTTTGCGTAAAACCTTTTAGTTCACTATTTTCGTTAATATATAAGTCGAAATCTTTTAAAACCGTTCTTGAGGTACTGGCATCAAATGAATTATCTGACTCAGTTTCAGCTAACGGCGAAGCATTTAAAAACTCATCGTAAAATGATTTTCTGACAACATCACGTTTCTCCTGGGTATGTGCTGGTGTTTGGGGTGTTGGCATAATTATATCGTTGTGTTTTTGCGATTTGTTAGCTTCTTCTGATTGTTTCTTATTACTAGCAAATTTTGGAACTATATTCTCTTTATCCTCAGCAGACAAATCGCTGAATGTGGTTTTTGTTGCTGATGATGATGTTAATATAACGCACTCTAGTATATCAACTTTGGACTTAGATTTTTCTCGATTTTTCATTTCTGGTGTTTCGGATAACTTTGATGTTTCATCATCAGATGACGTTAACAGATCGATTTTGGGCACGACATCATCCTCAGCCTCGATCATTTCTATTTCGTTTACTACTTTATCCGGTGATGATTGTGGCATTTCGTTATTCTTATCTGATATATCATCAAAATTCGAATCTGATATGGCAGAATCTGTTTCATCTATGAATTCAAATCTTTCTTCCAGTTGCATTTTAAAATGTACACGTTTGGTATGTTTAGTGGTTATAGGCTGATTGATTTCCATTATTCTATTGGAATCGTCTTGAGCATTTCGTAAAATCGATTTTAGCATTACGTTACCGGCATTTTCATTTATTGTTATCTGTGGCTTTAGTGATGGTTGTGGCAAATCCTGACTGCAAGATTTAAGAATATCATTGAAGGAAGGAAATTTGGGAATATCATAGTTGAAAGAATACAATTCGTTTGGCATGGTCGACGGTGTTGATTCTCTTTCGTAGATTCTTGTTTTATAAGGCATCGTTGCGCTAAAATTCTGTAAGAAAGGAAGAAAATATTGATCGCTGTTAGGACAAGTCCAAATAATTAAATAGTGAAAAAAGGAATGTATACATTTATAATAACATCTTTCAACAAAATCAAACTTTTCCATTGACAGATTTATGTACATATGTATTATACCATATGTATATCCAAAATGAAAGCTGAATTAACATTTCTGAATTAGTAAATTTTACTAATATGACTCCAGAAAACTCAAAACACAGCTTTCATGAGATTATATTAACCTCAAATGGAATTTATATTTTTATACAAAATGAATGCAAATCTATTTTCACAAAATTTCTTAATCCAAATGCATGCAAATTGCATAAACGGAATTCCATTTGGGCAAAATTTCCGTCGCCATTATATTTTGCGCAGAAATAAATTTAATAATAACAGTCTAATACTTGCTAAGTCATACCGAATGTAGGAATATATGGGTTAAATTAAGTAATTCATATGGAAGTCACCAGGAAGAGCTTGTTTATTCAATTGAGTTTTTCGCTTCTTGCCAACATTGTAATTCAATATAATTGATAAAAATTAAGGCCACCGCAACTTGCGAATTAGGGTTTACAAGGGAAAAGGTTAAATTTCGATATATCAAATGATATACCTTCATTTTTAGGTTGAAGGTACAAAAAGGGTACTACAATATAGTTTGCTGTAAGAAAAGTGTCTTCATTTACAGTGTATTCCAATACAGTTTCCTGTGAGGAAAGAATGTTCTTACACTATTTTTATGAAATACGTCTTTCAAAACAATATTCCAGGTAGAAGTGTACTCAAAGATAATTTTCTACTTGACAATCGTTTATCATCGTTTATCGTTTTAGAGACAGTTTTATTTCCGAAAGTGAATAAATAATCGAATGGTATAAATTTACCCTTTTTTCTTTAGCTTGCAGTTTTTCCAACATTTCCGCTTTTGTTTGCCTTAGGCTGGAATACTTTTGCTGAAGTTCTCTTAACAGTTCCATCTGGCAAACAATACAAGTGAGATAATTAAAACGTTTGCTACCAGTAGGTCCTTTATTATTAAAAAAATAAATGTATATCTCACCTTTTTTATATTTGCAGAACCTTCTGTTAGGTTAAAAATCAAAGTATCACGTTCCTTAATGAGTTTATTGATGCTTTCCAAATTTTGTCGCAATGACGCATCCATAGAACTGCGATTCGTTTGTAAATTCTGTTCATTTTCTTTGTCTGCAAGTTCAACTTTACGATAGGCTTGTACAACATTGCGTTGTTCCATCTTCTCGTGCCACTTCAACAGAGACTCTGTAGATCTCTGCAATTTTTGCAATTCAGAGCGATACGTTTGTTCCATTTGCATATGATTACATTGAAGAATTTTTTTAAAATCGATTTTAGAGATGGCATGACGTATATTCGTACAGGTCTCCATGAGTCGGTCATTGCTAGCTTCTAATGATTTTTCGTTGTACCGTCTTTTCAACATTGTTTCAATATTGAAAAGTTCGATTTGTAGACGCATGTATTCGTTTTCGCAATCTGTAGTGTAGTGGAATGACAAAATAAAGATAAATGATAAAGATATTGGATCTCCTCTGAGACCGTGACATAACCTCTAACTTCTAACTTACATTCATTTTCAGCTTCCAGAGCAGAATTTTCTCTTTGCAACAAATCATTTTTCTTCAACAATTCTTCGATTTGTGGATCGTCTTCACAATATTTGTGAACAATTTCCATAAATGAACAAAAATGACTCATTTTTCCAATGTTAAAAAGGCTACACAAAAAATTACCACACAAATTAAGAATAACTAGTTGGAGTTACGTTGAAGCATCAGTAACGGTAAAAGGAAATAGATGTATAAAATATAAAACATGGCCAGATGCACATATATATATATAAGAGCACTCCGAAATTGCTAAACACAGTAAGACATACAATGTTTTTTATGTTAGCAACGTCATAACCATTCACTGCACAGTAATAGCTTTTGTTTATATTGAGCAAAATATTTGTTTACATCAAAACTGACCAGCTTGCCCGTGGAACTTGTAATAGAGGTGGAGGAAATAATTGCATATGGATTCTCCCATTAATTTGGAAACAATTCGTCAACTATGTCGAGTTTGCTTACAAAAAGGTGATATTAATATATGGGACTTTAAAGTGAAAGTATGCAATGATCAGATTAACGACACAAACAACCTTTGTATGGGTGTTTCCGCAGACGAAACACTGCTACATAACAACGAGGACAAATGTGTCAATGCACTAGAACTTATGGCGATTTTTAGTAATGAGGTAATAGCAAATGTTCCAAATATTTCGATACTTTATTTTTATTTAAATTCCGCCAATTATTCTATAGGCTGATGGCTTGGAGTTAGCTGATGAATTTCCCTTGTTGTGTGCTCAGTGTCTGGAAGATTTTCGAGTATCCTACGTATTTTATGAAAAAGTAAAGAATTCCAATCTGCGTTTGAGAAATTTGTACAATGAGTGCCTTAACCAAAATATTACAGAAGAATTTTTGGCAGAAACGTCGGAAGATGCCACTGAAGAATTAGTAAATATAAGCGATTATAGCCGGTCACTGCTGTGTTTAGAGGATATAGAAATAATATCTCAGACTGACACATCAGAAGCATTAATGCCACAAGTTTCTCAAACTTTGAAACCCGGAGAACCTCGTCCACTACACCATCGTATTTTCGACAAAAACTCTTCCATTGTGGTGACACAATACGTTCCTGCTACCATGACAGCTACAGCCAACATGCTAGAATTGGGAACAGAGGAAAACAATGATGTTTTTCGGCCACCCCGCAATTTGCTTACAGTCGACTGCAAAACGGTAGCAGTTCAAGACGTCAATCAACTGGAAAGTTTGGCAACAGCACCCTGCGCTGCGTTAGAAAGTGACAATTCTTTTTCTTCACCTCCGGTATTTGTGTGTCAATATTGTCCTCAGGCATTTGCCAAATCCGAATTTTTAAAGACTCACATACAGAGGAATCACATGTGTAAATTTTGTATGCAAACCTTCCCTCTATACAGTGATCTGTGCCAACATTTAAGGCAACACACCGAGCACAAATGTGTTATATGCCAAAAAATGCTCAGTTCTCAGACGAATTTAAGACATCATATTAAGCGTGTTCACCACATAAATTTACCGCCCAAAATGATATTGCTGGATTTTATACAATCAAGAGAAGAAATTGAGGATGGCGATGCGCCGATAGACGATACGCTGCCGGAAGAGCTGGCAAGTGAGGCAGCCGATATGGTTGAAGAATATGGGAGTGAATATGTTGAGGAGGCATTAGATGATATGATATACTATCCTAAATCAAATAAGTTTGATTAAGAGTTAATGAGGGAAGGTGATATAACCTTAATATAAAAAAAGAGTTATTTGTATTCGGTATTGATATAATTTTAGAATAATTTGAATAGACTTGTATATGCTAAATAAAAAAAGAGATATTGAAAGTAATAATATTGATATAACTTCAGAATAATTTGAATAGACTTGTATATGCTAAATAAAAAATATAGAAAGGAATAATACAAAATTTCTTAATTAAAAAAAGATACGCCTGTCAAATGTAAATGAGACAAAGTTAAAAATAGCATATAATAATGAACAAATATTGATTGAATATTGAGAAAATTTTAATTTCCACAATTCCCCACAATATTGGGAAATATCAAATATCTATTGAGATTAAAAATTTCTGTTCCATATTGTAAAAAGAACAATTATAATCGAAAAAAAATGACTGAAAATTGCGACTTTCAAATAATGTAATTGAAATAAAGAATTTAGAATTTATTTCTGTACCTCTACCCGAAGAAATGAAGCTGCATATCATTTGGTGTGGCAAAAATGTAACATCCAGGAAGAAGTGCTTAAAAAAAGTTAATGACTTTTAATCGAATAACCGATGACCGCCTAGATAGAAGACTCAATAATTGTCATGGTCTCAAGTAAGCAAATTTTACCGGAGAAACGCTTAGGTCTAGGTGACGGCACTCATTACTCCTGGAACCCATTAGTATTTAAATATAAAAAAATGTTCGCGAGCAGCAATTTGTAGTCAAGCATAAGACAAAACGCGTTATCTGATGATATAAATTACAGTAGAACATAACACCAATAGCTTCGTGGTTTCTGTATTTATTACCAAAAATTTACAGCGTTTTTGGTAACCTCAATACCTCTCGCATACGACTCTCCGCCCTCTATATACATGGGCGTGAATTCTCTATAGGCCAAACACACTCGCCTCTCCTGGATATCCTCACGCAAAACAGAATGTTCAAACTGATATCGGGCAGGACCATATAAAACAATAAGTGATAAACTGTAAAGAGAACATATTAAGCTATAATAAATAATTATGATTCATGTTAAATTCTCTCACTTTGGCATGGGTATTCTCAGCACTTTATTTTCATAAAGCCGCAACTGTTCCTTCGACAACAAAGGCTCCAAAAGTTTATGTTCATATGAAGGTACTAAATTCAAATTGTATTTACTTATTTCCTCCAAATCCCTCTCCAAGCAATCTTTATGTATGTGCAATGTCAATACGGCATCTCCTAAACAATTTACTGTGACTACACGTTCTCCCCATATCCAGCAGTCATCGATGTGCGGATCGATCGAGGCACCTTTTGATGGATCGTATTCCAGTGAACATTGCTCAATGGTTTGGAAATTTCTGAGCTCTTTCACTTCATTTAACTTCTGTTGTATATACTGCGTAGTTTGAGGGAATCCTTGAAAAGTACCATTTTGTAGTTTACGTTTTTTGAAATTGGTTTTGGGGCCAAAATTTTGCTTTCTACGACCACTTTGTGATATACACCACGTTAGAGAATCCAAATCGTGCATCGTTTTCTTACCCTGTTCAGGGGTAAGGAAATTATCTTCAACCATAATGCCGGGTAATGTTAATGCCATTCCTTCTCCGTGTTGCGGGTGTTCGTCTTGTATTTGTTTTGTATCCCAACCTTTATAAAGTTGTTTACATTTAATACACCACGACCAGGACTCGAACTTTTCCAATTCATCTTTAAGATTGGGTTTGTCAATGTTGAAATCATTTTCACATTTGAGACAAGTTCGAACTCCTTTACAACCGCAGGGACGAATTGTATTCATATTTCTCCTATTTGTGCAAACGCGAAAACCCACAACCGGCCACCTGAGCAGACAACGGACCGATGCAAGAACAGCGGTTTGCATATCAGTCACTGTGAACTGATTACAACGAACGTAACTCGTAGGGTAGCCAAGACAATTTCTTCAAGATTTAGCCAAATAAAAAGTTTACGATGATGAATTTTACTTATTGGAAATCCTACCTAAAAGAATTTTACGGTAAATTTAGATTTAAACTTTATTTGAAAACGATTAAATAAAAGATTGCCCCCAAGTCCATACTTCCCGGTATATATTTTATTTAACAATCTTGTAATTTAAAGCCCTTTGGTCAATATTAAGTAAATTACGAAAAACATGAAATAAATACTACTCCTATTAAAAACACAAAAACAAAACATAACTTAAAACATAACATAAAATTAACTATTAACTTATAACGCTCAAATTAAAGTGTACTAAAAATAGGCGAAATAAAGAAAAGTAAAAATAAAAAGCAGTCAGTATAATCTGCCTTTTTGGTAGACTTGCGCGATCTCTTCGGTTTTACTTCACCTTTGGCATCATACCCACCTGATTTGCTAATTGTTTCCGGATCGTAAGCATAGATCCAAGTTTTTTCTGATCTTAATTTTTGACCACAATAGTGCATATATTATAATATATCTTTAGTCCGTTCCGAACTAATTGCAGTCACGGGGTTTAACCTCACTTTTTTCATAAATCGACTACTATCTTCTTTTGTGTAACTTCCCTGGCACTAGTTTCAGAAGGGAAACTTTGACCGGAGATATTGCAAATTAATTTTTTGTTCCCTAAAATGTCCGCTTTTCTATTTTAAAAAGATATTTATTTTAAGAAGTGGGTTTTATTCTATATGCAAAAAAAAAAATGTGTAAGGGTTGCGAAATATTTGTAAATGAGTCTTTAATAACAGAGTGGCGCACAAATCGTGCTGGTGTCAACTGTCATTGGGACCGTTATTAAAAGGTATTGGGCCCAGCAAGATGGAGCAAATGCACATACTTAGCTAGACCGCTCATGACGGAGCTCCAATGAAAATTCCCAAACAAATTAATATCCAGAAACGCCACTTTTCACTAGCCCCCAAGGTCACCTGACTTGACTGCACCGGACCTTTTTATGGGGTTATGTATCAAGCAAGAGGTGTACAAAACGAAACCAAGGAATTTGACTGAAGTAGTACATTAAAATAATAATTGAGGCGATTCCTCCATGCGTGAATGAGCATGGAGGTTATTTACGGTATATCATCTTCAATTAGTTATATAAAATAAAATTGGATATTCTATACTATAAAAAAAATGAATGAAATACATTGATGTAGCGCAATTGGTGCGCCCCCTATATTTGTACTTAGAGAAAGATTTTTTCCGAAATTTAGATCTGTTCCTATTTATAAGAACAAACTTTTTAGACATTACAGTTATATTCTTCCTATTCAGAATAGTTGCGAGACTAATGTGTGGCTTCCCTTAATTGTATTTAAGTGGAGTTTAAATTTTTTATGGCTCAGAAACAAAAAAAAATATATAAACGCCAGTAATTAATGATCCCACGAGAATATTCTCTACAGACGATTTTCTTACGATTCTCCAAAAAATATAGTATAAAGCACTAATTTTTTATTTAAATGTTTCATTCGCTTGTTTATTTTTTGTTTTTAATAATATTACATCAATTAATACGTATGATTTCAGTTATCTGCTTCTTGGATTAATCTTCTTTACATTCAATATGATTGGGGGAGTAAATTTTGAACCTTTTAAAGGATTTTTGTTAAGTTTTTACTTTTTTTTATATAGATTGGCTTGCAGTTTGTTAAAACTAAAAAAAAAATTGCATAAAATCTCACATATTTGTATATCTATATAGAACTTAAGGAAACTAACTCTTTATAAAGGAATAGAAAATATGCTAACTTAAATTACATGTAAATGTTGGGAGAACATATAAAAATATAGATAGATATATATGTAGAAAGAGCACAACATAATACAACATAAATACCAAAATTGGCCCTTATCCTATCAGGTTTTTGGGTTAAACAACTACTGCGCCGGCTTCTGAACGGCTCACGGGCAAATCTGGACAATTTTTCCAAGTATCTGTCAAAGGATCATAACATTCGACAGCACTAATGGTGACTTGGGCTCGGTAAAATGTGGCTTCACAGGGCTATATGTCAAAAAATGGAAGAATTGAAAGAAGAACTTAGCATTACAGTTTTTCACTTATGTGTTTAAGACTAATCACCTGATCTCCACCAGCTACATATAACAAACCGTCTGCAGCCGCTACTGCTGGTATTGCACGTGGCACAGACATAGCACATACGGTGGACCAAGTATTGTCATCGAAACTATAGCGTTCTACGGAACTTAATACAGCCTGAGAACTGCTGTTACCGCCCACAACATACAAGTAACGATCTAGTATTGCCACACCCATTTGACAGCGGGCCACTTGCATACGGGCCAATGGCTGCCACTCCTGGGTGACAGGATTATAACTATAAAATGTAGAAACAATAAATAGATATAACAGCCACAGAAAGGTAATCACGGCTTAGTGTTACGATATATAGGTAAATAACTCACCTAACAAAATCTGGTAAATGCCGAGTGGAAATGGTACAACCACCCACTATATAAATTAGGCCCTCAAAACTCACTACACCCATACTAAAGCGAGGCTCAGGCAAGTTGCCTATAATTTGCCAAACATCATTATCGGGATCGTAACGTTCCATTGAACCGCCAATATCGTCGCCAATCCAACCGCCCACTGCCAATAGACTATTATCCATGGCACACAAACCAAACTCACAACGTGGCACTATCATGGGTGATATCGGAGACCAACAATCATTTTGTGGGTCGTATACCTCACCATTAGCAAGAATCTGCGCACCTCTCTCACCACCTATAACATAGATTTTACCATTTAATGCCGCTACACCTGGCAAAATGCGGCCAATTTCCATGGGCGCCGTCTCAGACCATTCCCTACGAAATATATCGAATTTAGCCACAGTATCAAATATGTCATCGGCGGGATTCCATGTGGAGGAGGTTTCTCGCCGAGAGCCACCTATAATGTAAATATTCTTTTTGGCCAGTTGGCGAGGACACACTCTCAGTGGAACCAATTGACCACGCTTGGACGCAATATCCCGGCATATAGATCTTAAAGCGATTTTCACCGACATATCGCGACAATCCCGCAAAGCTTGATCTATGACCTTAACAGGAACCAAAGCTAAACGAACCAACGATAAAATGTCAAAAACAAAACATCTTCGTTGAGTGACATCGTGTTTAATCCAACGCAGTGCCGCCTGAAAAACTTGAGATTCTGAATCGACTCTCAACAGTTCAGAGGTTAATAACTGAGATAATAAAGTTTGTGGAGTTTCCAGAAATTCGTCTTCCTGAGTGATCTAAAGCAAACATAAATATGAGATTATTATGGCAATGGTGAAGTGAAACGTAAAAAGTTTGATTTTACACTTACCGCTGGAAAATTGGCGTGCACAAAGTTTAGTGCACTTTTAGCTAATGCTTCACAATTATGGGCTTCAGCAAAGCGTAAAATACCTAAAGCATTGGTAGCATGCAATTCACGACATAAAAATTCACAGCAGCCATCAACGATTTCATGCAGTTGCAGCATATCGGCGGCTGCTAATAATTCTTGGACGTTAGACTGAAGAAAAAGGAAAAGAGAATAAAATGTACGAATGCATATAAAACCGTTAAACAATATAGTAATAGCAATTGTTAATTATTAGGTTACGATCTTAAAACATTAAATTTTTAATATGTTCACTGCTATTGGGTATGTTTATTGTGTGGTGCTTGGTTCCCAAATCACACAATATGTTATACGTTTTTGATAGCATCCGGATCGCAATGTTTATTGTGCAATAAGTTTAGATTTATCACATTTACTCGAAAGGCATTTTGTAATACATTTTCTTTTTTTTTTTTTTTTGTAAAACAGTTTCTTTGATATTATAGTTGGAAATCTGCAATAACGAAAGTTTTCTCTTTCATATCAAGTTTTCCTGCATAAGTACACTGTGCTTGAATTGAAAAGGCTATGGTAAATCTTTATGTGTAATTTGTTCGGATTTTACTTGTTGTACTTTCTATATACTCGCAGCTGTTTGTGAGAATCATATTATAAACTCTGTCTGTTAATAATAAATTCCTTAATTCATTTTGTATTTTTGAACTCATTAAAACTACGTATATACATATAATCAGGAACATTCCAGAAAGTTCAGTTTCGTTTCGGTTTTGATTGTAATACATTAGAATTATTCAAAATACATTAGAAATATGTGTCTGATTCGTATTCAAAACATCCATTCACTTCATACATTGATTAGTTTCGGACCTGAGAGAAAATATCAACCTACATTGATTTGTTTTCTCTATCAAAATATAATGAACAGATATTTTGATTTGAGAAAACCGAAACGAAATTATATTTTTATGGAGTTTCGTTTCTTAATCTGAATCATAACCGAAGCTTGTGATGTAGTGCGTTTCTTAGCAGAAAGAAGGACTAATTTTCAGAATTTACCATACCAGTTTCTCAGAAATTTTCATAGCTATTTACAAATTGTATTTGTTTTTTAAATCGGAAAATCTGTTTCTGTTTCTAATTTTATTCCACGTGTAAAATCAAAATTTAATATAAATTTTATTTTGTCCGTATGGTAGACTGGCAGAAAATTGTGAAATATTTATACAGACTTCTCAAACAAAGATCGGAAAATATGAGTCCGGTGGTAAGCGAGAATAGAACCAAGTTATTTGCTTCAACAAACAAAAGTCCACTCGCTGGAATGCTCAAGGCTCCGCCTTGAATAGAACGTTAATATAGGCTCAAGCGGAACTTGGGTTATGATACAAGCGGATGAATTAGTTCTTGGAGTCTTCGTTAAAAAATATGAGTCATGAGTTATGTACCGGCATCAACGTTGTCAGGCACATCGAAAAACAGCAAATGCTGTTCCACATTATACGGATGGGCCCGAACGATCCAATACGAAATGTATTCAATAACGAACTAAATTAGTGACATAGAAGGGGGCGACCAAAATTCTGTTGGAAGGACAATGCTGTATGTATTTGGAAATATCGCGAGGTAAATTATGTGAACACTGATGACCTAAACCACATTTTTGCTTCCCACCATTTACAGGAAAGCAAAAATGAAATATTTGAAGCGTTCGCCATTACAATTTATTCTATTTGAAATGGCTAACTGTTAACACTGCTAAAACTAAGGTTATGAGCTTTGATAGAGGACCTAATCCTGGCGTTTCTTTATGTTTAATAAATCGCTTGATAAGTGAATAGTATCTTGGATTATTACTAGATAATAATTTGCCTTTTGAAACCATATATTTATAGACGATTTATTACGCTGTGGAACTAAAGTTAGGTTGACTAGAGAGCCAAGAGATTAAGATGATATCGCTCTCTTCATAATTTTCCTTACATATTACTGTATAACTTTGCATATTTTGGTTATTACTTTTGCAGATTATAGTAAGTTGATCAGCAATATATGAAATTCATCACGCAAGACTTTAAAGAACGCTAAACTATTGAAGTTCTACAATGAAAAAGAGAGCGAGAAAGGAAAATGTGCGCTCCTAAGTGAACGTTATAAGCAAGCGAAATTTATTCTAGACCGCAATAAACTGTCTATATGTTTGTGTACATGGTCTTTGGTTACTAAAGTAAATTTCAAATTAAGAAAATTATATTGCTTGGAAAATAATGAAGACCAAGCACTGCAAATTTTGTCATTAGAAAAAAATTACTTTAGCGTTTAGTAGCGTTGCATTTTATGTATAAGGTATAGTAAAAAAAACCCCATTATTTTTCTAATCTATTACTTTAGTAATCTATATCTCGCGTGATATAAGTGGGATCGGGTTACGGTATATAGCATTAGAAAGATCCAAAAACTAACATTGTAATAGCTAATGGCGGTCAATTTTAGCTTCGTCGATTTTGCTCAGGTAATTTTGAAGACAAGGATGCGCAAAGTTCTTAAATGTCAATTGTCAAAGAAGCCTAAAAAATAATGGAAACCGTCAAGTCCGACCGTTAAGTAAGCACAGTTTCGATTGCCCAGAAGCTGATCTCGTACGGCCAATCTCTTAATTCAGAACTGTACTGCCAACAATAGGAACGTCTGAAGGAACCAATCGCCAAAAGCAGCCAGCTTTTACAAATAGGAGAGAGATTGTGTTTCAAGACACACATTGAATCACCTTACTATCTGAACTTGCTAGCAACTCATTATCACCTCTTGCTGTCAATACGAATCTACATTTTCATTTAATTATTTAAACGGGTCCAGAAGTATGGCACAATGTTAGATGCTACACATTTTTAGCGATCGGTCGTGGAACGTAACTAGGAGCTACAACCAATACAACCACCTATCATTATGTGGTTGAGGCGGTCACTCCATATGTCTGACAAACACTTAGAGTAGTCGTGTAATCAAGAAGTCTAGACATCCTTAATCGTTGTGTAACTATAAACCCCGTTGATGTTAGAAGCTGGATGTTAGAAGCTTTCTTATATCTTATTCACGGAAGGGAAGGATATATGTGCACCCATTATTAGGCTCCCTACTTCCACATACTACGTCTCAGGCCACCATGCGATGCATTTCTTCCGTAAATTTAAAAAATTCTATTATAAATGGAATGGCGTGATTTTTTTCTTGGTCTTGTGAGTCAAAAGGTGTAATTCAGAAGATCATAAAAATGTCAGCCTTTATAAATATAATATTAAAACTTATTGCTCCTTAAATTCCTCTGAATAAAATCCACTCACCTGAGTTATTTCACATCTTCCCGTATAAACGAAATCCAATAGTATACTTAATATATCACCATCAATGGTATGCAAGACTACTGTTTTTTGATTCACCTCATTCAAACCCAATTCCGGCCGGAACATGGCTTCGAAATATGCACTGGCCGCACTTAAGACAACACGGTGCGCCGCATACGTGGCTCCTCCGGCCACTATATCCACATCACAAAAACGTTTTTGGGAACGCAATTGATTGAGATTGGTCAACACCTTAAATGGGTACTGGCCATTGCAATATGGTGGCGGTTTTGTTGTGGATCGTTGGGTGTTGATGTTTAAAGATGTGGTGGTAACGTTCGAACTGGAGGCTGTGGAGTCCGACGAACCACTGGCTCCTGAGGTGTCGGTAGGTGAATTATTGCCATTGCCATTGTATTCATTTTGGGGGGAGTACGATTTCAAAGGAGGCATTCTGCACATACATACAACATACAAAATAAAAATATACATATAAATGCGTATGTGTATGGGAGCAATCAGTTTTCCATCTGCAAATACAAACTTTTGTGTTTTTTCCAACTTACTTGTCACAACTAAGTTTTCTCAATAATTTTCTTTATTGTATTAAATCTTGTGTTGACTTGGAATTTTCTTTAATTAGTTTTAATTAACTTTAATTGGCCAGCAATTTTTTTCCTTCACACATTCGTATTTTCTTTTTTCGTTTCGCCTGTTTTTCTTGACGCACACTTTTCCGTTCGTTTTTCGCGATTTTCATTTGTTTGTTTAAAAAAGGATATCAAAATTTAATATTTAAAATTTATTCATTTTCTCAACAGATCTTGTAAATCACTTAATTTTTTCATAAAGCTTTACGCCTTTTTCACGTCTTATTAGAGCATAAACAACAAAAAAGAAAATTGTGTACAAAAAATGCCACAGCTGACAACATCCCATCTGACGTTTGAAAATTGTTGTTGTTGTCGTTTGTGAAAGGCAATTTTGAAAATCAACAACAAGGAGAGAGCGGGTTTTCGTAGGGTTGCCAAGCGAACAACACACACACACATAACGAGGAATGCTTGCTTTGGAATTTGCGTTACTCACCAATTTTGCGGAATCTATTGGTAAAGTCACGACATTGTTGCAAACCGTTATTGTTAATAGCACTACAACTGTAAAGAAATGTATTAAAAGAATTTTATTCTCTATGCTACAATATAACAAAGCATTAATGGTTTTTTTTCCAAATTGCAAGTCTGAACACCTGAATCAATCATCAAAGTCAGATACTAAATTCGTTTACATGAATATGTTTATTTCAATATTACCGACCATGGGATATAGTTATAGTGATTATCCTACATACATATCAACAAAGATTCCTACATATCACATCGGGAATAGCAATTATTTTAATTCCTCTTGATTCTCCTTTCGAATGAATGTTCATTGATACACAATGTTAGCTAAAGCCTGGTATTAATTTATTTACGTGACCCAGAGCTATTTCTCTAAAGATATTTTATATTATAACTATTTCCTCACTCAGCGGCTGACATTTTGAAGAAAAAATTGGTTCTAAATGAATTGTACTAAAATTCACGATAAAAAATGTTTGTCCCGAAAGCAAAGAGGGGAAAGTATACATTAATTGTTTTTCAGCAAAACAATTAAAAAAGTTTGCTTCAAAACATTAAAAAAGTTGTATCCAATCAGTAATATAATAAAAACAATAATAATAATATAATGAACAAGAAATTGTCCATGTCCCGGAAATTAACAACCGCTTGCTTCTCTATTCAGCTGTATCCGAGATTCATGGAATCAAAGTACCGTAAGATTAGTTAAACTAAGAGCTGGTTGATATGCAATTTGTTAGTTTTTAATAAACATTTCAAACAGACTTGTCCCATGCATTTTGACATGAGATGAAAAAGAATGAAATATCTAACATTCCGCAAATCAAATAGGAACCTTGCTGGAACCTTATTGGGCATAACAGCTAATAGATTGAGTGTATAGCATGTAGCATATCATTTTGGATCTAAAGGGTTGTCGATGGTACAACTCAGAAAATATGGCGATGGTAGAAACATTGTCTCAGACTGAACGATAACAGTGAGCTCTAAATCACGGATTTCGGTTTTGAATATAAATTTTAGGGCACATCAATGTATAGTAAATTATATGGCAGATAAAACTGGAAGAAGGGGCTCGATGATGAACAGTATACTAGCGGCTGTATCTGTGTAATCTCAAATTGCGTTCGACTCTTTGGATGACCGGTAAAGAAATAGGAAAAACAGGTTGGCCGGGTCGTACGACTGTATTATCTTCTTTTATAACTTTCTTAGGTATGCAATTTGTTGGTATAGTCACAGTACACTGAAATATCAGACTTTAAACCGAATTGGTAATTTTTGTGGACTTTGTGAACAAATTCTTCAAAAAATATTTTTAAATGACATGACATTTTAATTAGAGCAAAACTCGTTTTTTCTTTCATTTACATGTTTTTAAAAGCATTGTTTTAACATAATTAAACTAACACTAAAATAAGGAAACTATTATGTATTTTATATTGATTCTCAAAAATCTTCGATTTTTTATTTTTATTTATATATATTTAATAAAATAAAAATTAATATAGAGATAGGAAAAAATGTTTCATTTGCGGCAAATAAAATGGTAGTGCTGCGCAATTTTTTGCTAAGAACAAATTTTTCTACTTCTGCCGTGTTTTGGAAAACAACGATTTTTAATTATTATTTATTATTATTTTTTAAAGGAAGCAATTATAAATCGAGTAATATTTATGATAATTGTATCTATGTGAAGTTATATAATAAAAACTTTTCGGTATGAATAGGCCCATATTATCTGACAATAATACAGGATACCACATGCTAGATATTTGTGGAATGTCGTTAATTATTATCATAATTTAGTCTTGAGAATTAAATTACGTTAAGAAAAATAAGAAATCGAAAAAAATGTCCTTTTGTTGTGCGTTGTAAACTGTTTCCGCCCGGGTTCGAACCGGGGACCTTGTGCGTGTGAAGCACACGTGATAACCACTACACTACGGAAACCTCTGCATCCCAATTGACAAAATGAGCTATTCAATTTCGTACTGACACACTAGTAATAATTGTATTTAACAACCCTGCATCAACTTCTATTGACAAACGGCTACCAATCTGGATTTTAGAGGTAAGAGACATCTGTTTATAAAAAACACATGTTGAGAATGGCGCTAACATATGATTTAGAGGTGTTTATTTATTTTTTTCTGGTGTTATTTAACAAAAAGAAAAAGTGTATAGACAAATAAGCTAGTAAAATGTTTTTACGTAAATTGTATAAACTACGGACTGTTAGAAACTTGGCTGCAATACTAGAGTTGCCGCCCACATGTGTTCGATCATGGTCTTCTATTGCACCTTCGTCCAACATTCTGGATTTTCACAATGATAATATGCAAAAGTTTTTGGAATCATTGAGGCATGAATTCTACGATTTACGCGTTAATTCCTCTGGAAGTGCAAAAGAGTTTCGAAGGATCAACCAATTGTCGGACATTGTGCAAATGCTGGAACAACATAGAGCTCTAAAGGGAAACATGGCATCAAAAGAAGACATTGATGCGGAAAAAGATGAGGACATGCGTCAACTAATCGAGGAGGAAAATCAGGTCTATTCAGACTTGATGAAGAAGACAGAAGTGGAATTGTTAGAGAAAATGCAAACGTTAGTCGACAGCGACGATTATTACCCTTCATTAATTTTCGAAGTAAACGCTGGGGCCGGTGGTCAGGAAGCAATGCTGTTTGCCCGAGAGCTTTATGACATGTATACGAACTATTTCGACAACAGTGGTTGGGACTACGAGATCTTGGCGGAGGATATAACTGGCATAGGGGGGCTAAGGCACGCCAATGTCATTGTCCATGATGAGGATGCTTTTAAATCCCTTTGCTACGAGGCGGGTGTTCATAGAGTTCAACGTATACCGGCTACGGAGAAATCCGGACGACTCCATACTAGCACCGCTTCAATAACTGTAATTCCCCGTCCTGCTGATGTAAATATGGTAATAGCTGAAAAGGATTTGAAAATTGAAACTAAAAGAGCCAGTGGTGCCGGAGGGCAACATGTCAACACCACAGATTCGGCGGTGAGAATTGTACACATACCCTCAGGCCTAGCTGTAGAAAATCAAACCGAAAGGTCACAAATCAAAAATAAAGAAATAGCACTGAAGAAACTGCAAGCAAAACTAGTACAAATACAGTTGCAATCATCGGAAGCAGCCACAAAAGCTACGCGCAAAGCCCAGCAGGGAAATTTGGACAGAAATGAGAAGATTCGTACCTATAATTTTGTACAAGATCGTATAACAGATCACCGCATACAAGGTGGCACCGTGCACAATCTTAAAGAATTCCTACAGGGAGGCGATCATCTGGATAGTTTTATCCGGAAGGTAGCTGTTGAATGCCGTAAAAACAAATTAACGGAACTTGTAGAAAATTGGGTGCAGACATCAGCTGCTATTAAAAATTGATAAAAAGTAATTGCTTCAAGAAATTTAAAACTATCACGAATAAAACAAAACTACCAAATAGTAGAAAATCAAAGACACTTTTTTTGTTTTTGTTTAGACTCGAACGAAATAACAATTAATACTACATATAATTATTTAAAATAATGGAGGAAAAGAAAGTCTCTTCATTTTAGAAAGCAGCTTTTCTAAATTGTTTCAGTACACAAATAAATCGCGGGGAAACGGTATTTATATCCTGAAATGATTCGATTTGAATAAGATATTTTCTTGTTAACATAATTTAAAGAGCGACTCAGGCATTATTTAGAACAATTACCTTTGTCACAAATTTTTCGCAATATTTTACTTAAAATCAATCTTACTTTTAGACAAGTGAATGTCCGAATACTGCGATCGATCATAATATTCCATATAATTGTTCAGTATATATGAATATACATTTTACACAATGTTCTATTAGGTTTCTTCCTAACCAAATTTTAGACAATACGTTAGATATTGAATTAGAAATGTCAGGCCTGTGTTAGGGAATTGTTGGCAATGTATCTCAAACTTACTACATAAATTCAACAAGTTAACTGAAAAAGCATGATGCGAAAAATCAGGTCGCCTCAACCATTTGATTTTATAATATCGAGATTAGATTTTATGATTTATGTGATCGTCAAAGATTTCGATTAGCAACAAAAAAAAAAACAATGAGTTCATGCAGTTATAATGAGTGTTTGGATACACTTAGTTTGTACATTTTTGTATATTTGTTCCGAATACACTCATAAAATTTTCGCAGTATATTTACATCGCCCAGGAAGGAGTCGTAGGCTATATGAAGTTTTGATTGGGAAGTGAGGCGCGACAGCATTCTTATAATTAATAAATCAGAACGACAGTATATTATGAACTATTGAAGATGCAAACTACTACTAATATATATAAAGAAATATATTTTCAAAAAAAGTGGGCATTATCATTCCTTTTTTTGTTGTTGTTGTTTTGTTTCGTTGTAGCGGTCAAAGTAACGAAACTATCGTGTTCAAAATTTAAGAATACATCGTTATTAGAAATATGCATCTGGGATCTATAACGTATGATACTCGTACTTGAGCGACGTTGATTAAGATCTTTTAAAAAAGTATTTCATTAGGCGCAGTGCGCCATTTGTATTATGAGCTGTGAGGTGTAAAAATAAATGAGAGAAATGAAAACAAAAGTTACAACAAACTAACTACACGTTTAATGGCACATACGAAATGACAGATGTGACCAAAATAAAATTTTCGCCTTCGCTATTCATAAGCTCGATAAACTTATAGTTAGTTAACTTTTCTCCACATCCTATAATATTAACTATATTAAGATTCAAAATACTACATTTTTCTTATCTATTTAGGCTTTGAGCACGACAATTTTATTTTGAATGTTTACCTACAATGAAACGTTTCCGAAAATGTAATATTTCAAAACAAAGCTATTCAATTTCTACAAAATGATATTGCCCATCCGTTTTAAAATAGTTGACTTATACCACGCTCTTATCAGGGCGCATTAAGTACAAGCGTTAGGCCGGCCGGACCATACATTTCTTCTATAAAAAAAAACACTTATGTGGCTTTGGTCGCTATGGGATCGTAAGATACAAGAAAAACAGAGATTTGTTGTAGTAAAACAAAATCGTAAAAATGCCTTATTTTTAAAAATTTCGACTTTATTTAGCAATATTACTCCAATCGCCGGCAGAACCCATTTGCATTAAATGCTTGCGCACTGCAGTTTCCATAATAGCCTGTATCTCCCGGCAGCCCGCTAGGGCTTGGTCGATAACCTTAGGTAAATTGTCCAAATGAAAGCGTTGTGTCATCTCCATAAATGCTATTTTATTAGAAGTAGGTAGTGATGCCACCGTCAATGTTGGTCCACCGGAAATTTCCTCATGATTCGATACGTCCGTCAGAGGTACATTGTTTTTACTTAGCGACGCCGTGCACGCAACAACATATTCCTTAAGACATATACCGGCGTCTACCAAAGCGAGTGTAGCCGCATTCAAGGCAACGGCATAATTGGCTCCATCTGCCTGAAGCACCTCAACATACACATCTATCTGAGATCGCGGATACAGCTCAGTCTTTATGGCGGCACGCAACGCCTGTCTTAAATACAAAGTAATCTCCTGCGACTTACGGTCGCCCCTCGGCCTCTTCTTTCTTTCCGAAGTGGAAAATGTGGCCATGCTATATTGGCAATTGATTACAACTTCATTAATGTCCATTTTCTTATTTTGAGCCTGATGTGGGCCATAGACAGCGGCTAATACCTTAGTGTTGCCCTGCTCCATGTAGGCGCTGCCATCAGGTTGTTCAAAAACTCCTAATTTACACTTGATGCGACGCAGCTCATGAGGTCGGCGGCCATCCAATCGTAGACCCTGTTCACTTAATAACTCTATATTGGACATGTTAGAAAATTTATTAATTATTCTATCAAAAATGCCGCGTGTTGTAAGGAACGCCACAAATGCTATTGTTTACAATTTTTACGCAGTATGTTCAGTGGTAGAGATGTTATAAGATGTTATCATGTGATCCGGCATCATCGTACAACATCTGTTTCTTTCATGCCATAACTTAAATTGGTGGTAACGCATTGCGTCTATCGGGGTTTTGCTTACTTTCGTATAGATTTTCCATTGCTTTTGACAGACGCCTTACGTCGCGGGATTGTTTTAGGAGAAGACACACAATTTTGCAGTTTATATTTACGCTGCAGTCTATTTAGATTATTCATCAAATATAATAATGGAATTTAAAATGTTGGAATTAATTAAAGCAAATCCCATTTTGTACGAGTATAAATTCCGTAATATACGCTATAGGTACAAAAGGATGGAGAAATGGGATGAGATTGCTGCTGAATTGGGCAGAGATGGTAAGTAGGTGCCGTATGGTTCACGCTCGCGTTCACGCTGTACTGAAGTGGATTGTCTACCAAAATGATATATAAAAACGTTTATCTTCATTCATTAACGGATTAAGGTGGACTTCCGCTTTGAAATTTTGGTTGAGTTGGCGAATAAAAACTGTTACTGCAGGCCTGCTTGAGGAAAATGTCTGACTTAAAAATTTCGGAATAACAGGAATAGAAATTATAAAGTCCGAGCGAGAAATGAAAATAATATTGACAACCGTGTGTGTGGTTTGGCGCTGCTTTGATGAAAACAATTCCTATTCCGAATTGCCGAACTCACCGCCTCGGGCTGATTGTTGCTTTCAGAGCGTACAATTGCTGACAGGATGGCCTAGAATGAAAAGTTTGGTCGTAGAGATAATTCCCCGCCAACCCCACCAAAAACATAGCAAAATCTTCCTGGCCGTCAATTTTCGGCAGCTATGCGCAGATGAAATTCATCCATAAGGTTTATTTTTACGTTGACTCGTGTGATACCCATACATCGAGCTCCTTTTTGTATCCAGCTTTATTAATGCAGTTGCCAACGGTTTTTGCGCAAAGTTTAAGGTCGGACTTGACTATCTTATCCACATTTTCGATAATTGCAACTTTGACATCAAATTACCGGCACGGAATCGTCGAAACCGAAATTGTGCAGGATTGACTGTTATGACACTATTAACATTTTCAGCCGCCTGGCTTGCGTTTTCGCTTTTGTCGGAAAAAACTAAAATATGTCGTATTTTCTTTTCCCTGGTTTCCATCCTTGATGCGCTCAAAATATACCGAGCCGAGCAATCACAAACCTGAATAGTTTATTGAATACAAAATCGTATCTTTCCAAAGTTATCCAGCGTAACCTGATCGCACTTAAAAAAAAAAAATAATGGATTTCTTTATAAAATATATTTGAGTCCTCGATCGTCTTAGAAATTGATGCCGATTTAAACACGTCCGTCCACGTCTAAAAGTAGGATAGAAGCTACATCGCTTGGGTTAAGAGACTGAAATTTTAACTAGGTATATTTTAGTCATGCGCACAGCCAAGATCAATATTGAGCAATATCGGCCCATTAGGAAAGGCTGACAAGTTTCCGAATCTGAGTCTAACAATTTTACCACTTGTTCATTAATTGAAAACAATAGTTGGTATATATAGAAAATGTCCATCGTAACTTATATAAAGTCGATACATTACGCATGAGGAAATATTTTTATTTTCTAACCATTATTTGCTAAATGTTAAAAAGATATAAGTATATATTAAAAGGTATACATACCGAACGTGGCGCGATAATTAGTATACGCGGCTATCGTTCGCATAATCCTGGATTCAATCCCGCGTAGAGCCACCTATCATTTGATCAGGGGTCACGTCGATAAGTCTGACGAACACTTCAAATAGTCAATACGATTAATAAGTGTTTCTCAGGGTGTGAAGTTCGGAAAACAGAGTGCGTGTAAGCTCACTGGATGTGGGAAGCTGTCCCTTATTTGTTTTTGTTATATAGGTTAGTTGACAGAAATAGGACTATCCTAACCTTTGCATTTGTAAGAAATCGCCTCAATTGTGGACGCGCCCACAAAACCGTGAATCGTTAACCGCGGTAGAGGATGTATAAGCTTCGGCCCACCATATATTCGCTAATTTACATTGATTTCTTCAATATCCTCGAGTATAAAAATTAGATAAACGAAACCGCCAGGTTGGGACTAAACATATATAAAGCAAGAACTTTAAACATTTTTATGAAAATTTAATATTCTTTGAAGTTGCAACTAGCAAAGGTAACATTTGCATCCTCAGATTGTTATATTTATGATTTTTAACTGAGTAGGTTCTCGTTTGTCCGTTACCTCCCGATGAAGTTATCACTCACTTTTCTTAAAAAAAAAAAAAACATTGCCGCACAGCGCATTTAAACTTTATACTTATATTCCTTCAGCGAGCAGCCTAAGAATACGGTGGAAAACGCTTCGTGACACTTACAGAAGATTGAAGAAAATGCGAGAGGAGGGTGAAGATATGCTATCGCTGAAATACTGGAAATATTATGAGCATATGACGTTTTTAGATGACCACTATGTACCGTAAGTGTTAAATGGTGATAATATGAAAAGAACTCATTATAATTATCACAATATAATTTTATTAGAAGCACCAAAGGTGAATGCAAATCAGAGGATCCCACAGAATTCGATCTGATGAATTTGGATCAAGATAATAACTCAATTGAACAAGGCAATAGCGATCAGCCAAGCACTTCGAACGATCCCGGCTTTGAAGTTGAAAACTTCGATCTGAATGCATACATTAAAAGAATTGATAAAGCTGCACCACAAGAATCAAACCCCACAAAACAAAAGAGCAATAGATACGAGAGGGAAGACATTATAAGTGAAGCTTGTCAGGAAATGACAAGTTTACTGAAAAATGCTAAAAATCTTTTCACACCACCCTCTGCCAATCAGTTGTTTTTTAATTCACTAGCAGCACAAGTCGAAGAGGCCAGACTACCACCAATGAATGTAATGCGCTTACAACAAAGAATCTTAGAAGTTGTAACACAGGAGATTGTCTTGTATCAAGAAGGAGCATATGAGGAAGTTTGAAGTATAAGTTTAAATATATTTTTCTTCGGCATGTACAAAATCACTTAATAAATAATAAATTTTATTTAATACCATCTCTTGTTTTCATTTTATAGCAATCGTATGTATTTTCATCGGTAACTAACCATACGTATATGACAAAATAACATAGTTGATATAAACCAGGATGTCAAGACAAACACATTATAAAACCGCTTTGCTATATTAAAAATTAAAACAAAAAAATTGTAGATTATCAAAACTATATAGCATATGTACGCTGCCGTATACCCTCATTCAATGAAAAATTGTCTTTCAACCCATTTTAACCTACGGAGATCGTTTTTTAGAACTACGCAATACTGTATAAAATTACTTAAGACAATTTTTATGAGAAGGGAGAAAGTTTGTTTCCAACCTATTTTCCTGCGGGAAGAACGCCTTCCAAGGTATTTCTCTATAGGAAGGATGATTTCCAAGACTTCTCAGTAAGTAGGTGTCTTTCAGGTCATTTGCCTATATGGAAATTTCAAACTAATACTTTGTAAGGCACGTATCGCTTGTGTAAAGAGGTTTTACTAAAAATTCTCTCCAAGATACTTTCCTACTGAAAAATAGCGTATTTGTCAACATTAAATGTGCCTACTAAGACAATATATACGCAAAACACTGCTCCTACGGCATAAAAAGTGTTCTCTAAAACATCATTCTATATGAAAACTGTTTCATGAGACCATTCAATATGAAAACTGACTTCGAAGATGCTTTGTTCTATGAAAAATTTCCACCAAGGAAAGAAGAGTACGTTCAAATATATATCCACAACTACACATTATATATTATATTTCAAAAGTTTCTTGGTAGAACGGTACCTTTCTTGGCATGCAACATAAAATTTCGTTCTACATCTTTTCCAGTGTCTTAGAAGACATCTTATACGCAAATGCATGAAAAGTATTGAAAAGATCCGGTACCCAAGCTCTGTGCTTGGATGGCCAGGCCAGATTGTACTCAAAAATTATGCAATACCACCAATATCCCAGATGAAAAAAGTTAAACATTGTATGTTTTTTTTCTAAAATCGCTATTTATTTACATTTCTCCGCATACAGATAATCTTTTAATGCATCGCGATTACCAAATGCTTCATTTTCCGCATTAGATTGGTTAAATATCTTCGATTTTGGTAGTTCGATGGAATGACGCCAAACTCCCTGACGAAATTCTTGTGTCGTTTTATCCACATAATCAATCAGTTGCTCATGGATGTACGCGCGATCATGTTCTACCGCGAAATTGTGCAAAATCACACAAGCATTTATAATACTACTTGCCACTTGAGGTGTGCAAGTGAACCTATTCTGTAAAACCCTCCAGCGATATAGAAGAACGCCCAAGGTATTTTCCATATAATTACTGCATTTCTTTAGTGTTTCATTAAAGTTTAGTTTCTCTGGAGACAACATCTTACCCGGATATGGCCTCATTGTATGCTTGGTCAAAGGAAATGTCCGTGTTGTGACAAAATATGATGGGATAATCATGCCAGTATCGGGCATTTGTATACCGTCCGGCAAGCTTAGTTTATCTTCCAACAAATTGTTGATAAAAGTATCCCCCTTTTCCTCTATATTAGTTGACAGATCTATAGAGAGGTTAGTAATTTGATATTTTGTATTACAGGAAGCTACCATTACAATGGGGTCACGATTTTTTCTATCGGCAACAAACTGCAATGCTTCCAAATTCCCCAAACAATTTGGCAGTCCAGTGGCTTCCAGATACGTATCGCTTAAAGCAAAATAATCGTCTTTAGTCAATGCTTTCAGATACAGGGGCGACAATTCTTCCACTATGCATTCACACGTTTCCACAATAATATTCCTCAGGGTGGACATTCCCAAACGGAATGCCATCGACAGCTGTGGGCGCGGAGAATCATAAGCTAAGTACCTGCAGAAAACAAAACACTAACAAACTTGAATGACCGTTACATCTTTAAGTCGCAACATTCACACCCACATAAGCGTAATCAATAGGCGGCACTCGGGTGGTATGGGCTTCCTCAATGAAAATCGGTGCAGCCTCGACTTTACCAACCGCAACAAACGTTCATATGTTGTTATATTTATGCGTATAAATTTACGAAGTTCTCGACTATTTCTTTGTTTGATAAAAGCCACCAGTTGATTGTACAAACTATGCAAATCCCTTTCATTTTGTTTGAATTCATCGCGTGTCCAAACAGAGCGATTTTGTCCCTTGGGACAAACCACATCAATGAAGTTCACAAATGCGATATAAAATTGGAATATGTGCAGAAATTGTTCGATGTAGTCATACGGGGTGACGAGCATGTTCGATAGATTGTAATAGTACATTTGAAAATCGAATTAATACTATATTTCGGTTATTTAGACAAAGTTGTCCGACTCGACGCCGCTGTTGTGTTTTAGAATTTATTTTTATGTTCAATTTGCATAATGCTAGTGTTGCCATATTTTTCAGAGGGGAAGAGTGTGTACGATATCGGAGACAGAATTTTAAAAAAAGCTGTTTCGCAACAAAAAGAAAAAAATTTCTATGTTATTATTTTGTTTATTTTATCTAAAATTCAAGATGTAATACAAAAGCCTCCTTGGCCGATACAATATATTACATATCCACAATATCTTAAACAGACACATTATTCATGGTGCTTATATATGAACCTAACATTAATATATATACACAATATCATAATAACAAGAACTGGCTCCCCAGCCGTAAAATATAAAAGTATAAGCCAAAAAATAAATAATATCCTAGTTAGTTAACATGTCTTATGAAAAGTAACAATTAAGAACAGAAAAAGCGCACCTCAGTTGTTTAACATTTAAATATTTGCAACTACGTAAAAACATGCAATCAAACATATCATATTTTGGCAAGAAATATACTGTGTTTTCGATTATTTTTACTGCGAATAGGCTGATTTGCATTCAAAAAACAATGCTGTCTTTTTAAAAAAATTGTTCATATCTTTTTAGAAAAATGTTAAAAAGTATTCATTTGGTGTAATGGAGCAACTTCAACGAATACAATGCTCATATGTATAATCTGAAAATTAGTAGATATATGTACAACTGATGATAGTGTACCAATAGCATCGATTCCGTCACAAAGGGATCTGAAGATGGACTTGTCACGACATCTTTGCGGGTGATTACTGAGTTGGCTATTAGTCCAACACAATACTTAGAAAGTTTTCAAATTAAAAAGTATCTTCTGACCTCACAGGTTATGTTTTATATGAAATCGGCTGTTTCATACTTATAACATCATGTTTATGGAACATTTGGGGCCTGCAACTTGGTAAATATGCACTGATGCCAATTTTGTGTTACTATTATTAAATTTAGGCGTTCTGCTTTATACAATTTCCGAGATTTGGTCTATTGTGATAAATTAGATTTAAGCCGTTTTTAAAGTCGGAATATAACATAAAATGTAACAAACTATAACTGCTTCTTTCTATCTTATACATCTGAGTTAAGAAAATTTCAATATTTTCGTTTTTTGTTGGTTTCCAACTTAAAAGTCGTAAGAACACCGATTGTTACGCCTTAATATATCTAATTGTGTAAAACCTTTAAGGCAATAGTAATTTTAGTTTTGAAATATAAGGTTATCCAATTTTCAGTTTTTCAGGCTATGATTTCAATGAAACTGTTATTTCATTATAACGCTTGGATCTTATTATTATGTAGGAAATACAATGTCATTTAAATGACTGCCTCTGAATTGGTTGCAGCAGTGGATCCCTTTGAGGTTCCTCCAGTAACATTTTCGAAAAAATACGACCCAATGACTCCTCCGCAGTATAATGTGCACCAAACAGTCACTTTCACCGGATGCAATAACTTTTTCACAATTACTTCTGGGGTTTTCGAGTTCCATATGCGACAATTTGTTTGTTGACGTAGTCACTGAATGGGAAATGAGCTTCAATGCTAAAGAAAATTTTGTTCGAAAACCCACGTTTTGTAGTAAATTTTAACTATTTTTATGCATACTTTGGTAGTTAAACGATCCATAAGTAAGCACTTCAGATGATAGGTTTTTAACAGCTTACAGCCTTGTCAGACGGTTATATATTATGTTTTTGAACAATAAATGTCGACTGATTTATCTCATGAAAGTGCCATTGATATGTTGTCTAGCCACATGTGGGATTTTCTTGCAATTTAGACAAGTCCCTTCACGCCAACAGATGGATAAAAATTAGTTGGGGAGAAAATAAGGTTGGGATGTTGCTGAATGATAATCATTGGTATGTGTCGCGATACAAACAACATTCTCTGAGAAAACACGGCGATGAACGTAAATTTTCTGTCACATCGATTAAAACGATTCAAACAATTGGGTGCAATGAGGATTCATGATGAAACGGTGTTTCGAGGTATATGTTTCTCAAGAAAACAACACATTGGAAACTCTTAATCTTCGTTGATATAAATATTTGATAAACGCCAAGATTATAATATAAAATCTTAATTTCCGATGTTATAATTCATGCGACACAAATTTTCTATTGTAAACAGCCCATAGGCTGTTTTGTCAACTGAATGACATATAGGTGAAGTCAACTATTTGGTTAACCTTTTCAGAAAAAAATTGTAATGAAATAGTGACGCTATTTCATTTCTTTGGTGGTTAAAAATTAGATTTTTCAAAATTGACACAAATGTCTGTCTGGCATCCTCCATCCACATCTAGGCAACATTACGAAATATACCATCTGGCAATCTCATTTTCCACCACCAAAGTTTAAAAAGAAGAAGACTATAGAGATTAATTGTGAGGATTGCCTAAATAAAAGTTGGACGCCGTAGCAGTAAATATCAATATTTTTTTTTGAAACGATCGTCTATTTAAACTTGCGTTTGAAATGCAAATGTCGCCGCAAGATTATATGCTAAAATTCATCGAAATATTCAAAATATATTTGGCATTTATACACTTCATCGAAGTGGTGTCCCCCGTACGGCATAGAATATCTCGCGACCACTTCAGCCATTCTGAGAGGGAATTGCACAGCCTGTACAAGGATTTAATGAAACTTGTCAGCCAAGGAAACGACAGAGAGTTTCGTAAATTTACCCGTCTTAGCGTATCCGCCTACGAATATTTGTTTGAATTGACACAGGAAAAACTGCAGAAATTCTCACAACGTCACCCCATACCACCAGAGTGTCGTCTATTGCTAACACTGACGTGGGTTGGGAAGCCAAATAATGTAGATTTCCATGTATGTTCAAGTTTTACTTTCATTTGTTTTTATTTCAGTTACTTGGCCTACAACTCTCCACGTAATTTATTAACCATGGCTTTTCGAGTGGGTTTGACCACCCTCAGAAGTGTTATTATGGATACGGTTGAAATCATTAGCACGGAGCTATCAGCAGTCTATTTAAAGCAAATGACTGAAGACGATTATCTGATCCTATCGGAGGAATTGGCAAACGCCACGGGGCTGCCAAGTTGTTTGGGTACCTTGGATGCCATTGACATCAAGCCAGAGAGGAAACAATGTCCATATGTTTTAGTCGCCTGCAGCAATACGAAATATCAATTGTTCAATGTTGATGTTGCCATGGCCGACGATATGCCCGAACGGGATAATATAGTTAATCAACTACGTAATGAAAGTATAATAGGTTTGCCAAGTGAAATGCAGACTCCCGGCACAGGAGAATTAATTTCTCCCTACTTTGTAACCTCAAGTTTGTTTCCCTTTGTGAAAAATACCATGAGACCTTATCCGGGAAAGGCCTTAAGGCAAGATCGGCAGTACTTTAATGAGCATCTAAGAGTTGCCTCCGACTACGGTGACAATGCCTTCGGTGTACTTCTGTTCAAATGGAATGTCCTACAGAGCAAAATTGGTGGTTTAACCGATGTCGCCCAAAACATTATAAAAGCATGTGTGATTTTACATAATTTCGCTATAGAACACGATCCTAATTATATCAACGATCACTTAGTAGATCACATTGATGAAGAAACCATGGAATTTAAGGGAGGCATTTGGAGGAAATCAGTTAATCTTCCAAAATCGAAAATCTTTGCTCAAAGCGGTAACATTGCCAAACGCGAAGCTTTTGAAAATCGTGATTTGCTGAAGAATTATTTAAGAAAAGAATGGCAATGAGTAGGCAAGTATCTTTAGTATTATAATTAGAATATGTAATGTTGCATATGGAACCATTGATATGTAATAATAGTATATGAGTCTAAAATCCGGTTTACGGAATTTAAAGAATGTTCAATATAGAACATACAGGAGAATGTAATGTGAGTCAACTATACACTGAAAATTCCCGATTGTGATAAAAATAAATGTATTTGTACATATTTTTTGTTTTATTTTAATAATAATTAAACAATTTATCTATTAAAGTTAATTGAATAAATTGATAGCTGGAGATCACCATTCTCTTCGCAAGTCCAAAAACCATAAATATATTTAAGAAGGCAAATTCCTGAGAATTTGTTAAATTTAATCTCAAGTCAGAAACAAAGCTAAGCCATTGGCAAGAAAATAGAAACAAAAAGCATTTTCTCCAAAAAGTTCTAGAGCAGTACGAATATATAACAGTTTTTTTTTTATACACTTTTTACTGAAAATTATGAAGGAGTAAAATAGCTAAGAGAGATAGTAATAAGAGGTATAGTATAGTATATACCTATAGATATTAAATATATAGTATATAGATATATATAGTATATAAATATTATAGTATATATATTATATACAGATATTATATATTACAGTATATATATATATATATATATATATATATATTATAGTATATATATATTGTATATATAGGTATATAGTATAGTATATAGATAATGTATATGTATATAGTATATAGATATATACATATCTAATCACTTTTATATCTCCTTCTTCAGTAGAGATTTGAAAATGTGAGTTATTTTATACAAAACAAGGAATTGCAACGCTTTCGTACGCAGATGGTGCCTAATTGATGGAAAACAGTGTGATGTTACTGTAGTATAGATAGTATAAAAGAGTTCAAATTCTCTAAGACTGTGCACTCATTTCATCGTATTTACACGGCCCCACATTATTTCTCAATATTAGAGGAAGAATATCTGTGGCTCAGGATATTCTTTGAACTTCTGGTGGAGGTACATCGTATATTTATGTGGATGAGGAGTAATTTCGAGAATAAAGATAATTAATAATTATTAATGAATTGTATTGAACCGGTCAGCTACTTTGGACGCAGTAAGGAATCTTTTAATAGAGACGTGGCACCTACTACATTTTATTTGAACGTACGAGTATATTAAATGTAATAATACTAAAAAGCGCATTTTTAATATTTTAACTATAGCATTGGTATCAATATTAATGGAGTTTGTAGATCATATGAAATGTTTGATTCAACAACTTTTTAATATGGTAATGCATTTTGTATTATGTTTCTATCTTACAATATGCGATATAATTTTGGGCAATTTTTTGACTTCTTTGGTGTAAGAGCAGGAAGAATTGAATAAAATAAAGAAAAAAATCTTTTGCAGGTAAACTGTTCAATGGTATACAATTTTTTGTAATTGCAGTGCATTTAAAAATGTACCACAAGATTCTTCCTCGCAACTCGGTTATAATGATGATTTACCCTTGTTAAACTTATCCTCAATAATCTCCATTTTGAATGTTTTGATGCCAATTTATAGAGTATCTAAATAAAAATACAAGGTAGTTTGAACACAGGATCGTGTTTTTTGCTCTCAACGCATATTTATTTTCTAAGCATCATTGAAATCAGTACAAAAATTTCAGTCAGGTAAACTGAACACAGGATCGTATTTTGAACACAGGATCATGTTTTTTACTGTCAACGCATATTTATTTTCTATGCATCATTGAAATCAGTACAAAAATTTCAGTCAGGTAAACTAATACTAATACCTCCATCGAACGTCCTTTGCCGTTGGTGCAAAAGGCGTGGTAAGTTGCTAGGTTCTTATCAAAAATACCCTGAATTAAACAGTAATAAAAGAAGCTAAATTATAACTTTCTAAATTCCTTAGCTTAAAAATTAGAGAGGATCAAATGAAGGAAGTGGTTATTCTGCCAATTTTCACAGTTTATCCAGCATTTTGACACAATATAACTGACAAGAATTTAGGTAATTTTATGATCAGAAAATGTATTTTCTAATGATGATATTTTTGTTTTAAGACATGGTGTACGAGTCGACTTAAATTATGAAACACATTTGGTCAAGAGATACCTAATACTTTAGAAGCTTCCTTCGGTGTGTCCTATTTTTGATAGAATCAAATGATATGCACCTTCATTCCTTTGCTTGAAGGTAGAATAATGTTAAGTCTCTTTCAGCCCACTTGATTAATTAAGTTATTTCGCTCAATCCATTTTGGTTATAGAAAAAGACAAGAGTGGACAGCGTATAAGTCACCCTAAAGGTGATGACTCATTAACAGACCAATTTATTATAATTATATAATTATTATAATTATATATATTTATTATAATTATATATATATTATTATTATTATATTATTATATAACACTAGTTGAGAAGTATAAAAATTATCAATAATAAAATCTATCGGAACGGTCTGCTAATGATGTATTGTGAGGCCGATTAATGATCCCAGCCTGTGATACGCTAGAGCCAACAACGTGGCAACCACGTTCATTTCCATCAGTAACATAAACAGTACGATTTGCCTTAAATAGAAGCCGGACGTACCGCACAAAATAATAAATAAACGAACATACGTAGCCTTGAAACATTTAAATAATCCAGCAATATGCAGGAGGCTTCGCACGAGCATATGTTGAGATTCATTGAATTATTTAAAATTTTCTTGGCATTCGTGCACTTTGTTGAAGTGGTATCGCCGCCGCGCCAGAGAATACCACGCGAGCATTTCAACCAAACCGAAAGGGAAATGAACAGCGTGTACATTGAGCTGATGGAGCTCGTCAAGCAAGGGAATGACCAGGAATTTCGTAAATTTACTCGCATTAGCGTGTCCTCTTATCTACAATTATACGATAAGGTAAAGGAAAAACTCCAAAGGTACTCAATAAGACAGCCTATACCGCCAGAATGTCGCCTGTTGCTTACTTTGATGTGAGTTGAAGAAGTGGTGTTGATTAGTAACGGTTTTGAATGTGGCGCGTTGATTGTTTTCAGGTATTTGGCCTACAACTCACCTCGAAGCTTGTTGACCATGGCGTTCCGTTTAGGACGTACCACCTTGAGAACTGTTATCGTAGACACAGTTGAAAGTATTACAACGGAATTATCGTCTATATATCTTAGAGATATGAATGAAGATGATTACCTAGAAATGACTGAAGAAATACGAAGAACAACTGGATTGCCAAATTGTCTGGGTAGCTTAAGTGCAATCGACATTAAGCCGGAGAAGAAACAATGTCCATATGTTCTAGTAGCCTGCAGCAACACAAAATACCAATTATTCAATGTTGATGTCGCCATGGCCGACAATATGCTACAACGCGACAATATAGTTAGACAGCTCCGAGAAGAAAGGGTTTTGGGCTTACCAAGTGATATGCAAACTCCAGACACAGGAGTAATTATACCACCATATTTTGTTACATCTAGTTTGTTTCCCTTTGTCAGACATAGCATGAGACCATATCCTGGCAGAGTTTTAAATCCCGAAAGGCAATACTTTAATGACCGCCTGCGTGCGTGCACTGACCACAGTGACAATGCGTTCGGTGTACTACTATTTAAGTGGAGAGTATTACAAAGCAAAATTGGTGGCCTAGCAGAAGTAGCTCAAAATATTATAAAGGCATGTGTGATACTGCACAATTTCGCTATAGAACACGACCGTTACTATATGTACGACCAACTAGTCGATCATATTGACGAGCAGACGTTGGAGTTTAAGGGCGGCATATGGAGGGAATCAACGGGGCTGATTAAATCAAAAATATTTAACAGTGGTAATAATGCTAAAAAGGTGGCCTTTGATCATCGAGATTTATTAAAAGAATATTTGAACAGAGAATTGTTATGAAGATGCAAAAATAAAAACACAATTAAGATGACAAGTGGTACGTTCTCTCTTGGGTCAAAACAATTTCTTGCGTAACTAATTCTAAAACTCTTTGTTGCAAACGCATTAGATCCATAGCTGGCAATTTGGCTTGCTCAACTTGCAAGGCCATGGAATTGAAAAAAACTTGATTAGGCGAGGGTGGCATAAAATGTTGCTTGGCGTTTTGCAGCAGTGTAGACATCTCCTGACAAGCCTCACTGATTATGGCATCTTTGTCGATTTTCTTTTTTTTAGTCTGATGGTGGGCTTCCTCTGTGCTGGGGTTGGCATTTTGAGTTTCAATTGCTGTAGAATTTGTAAGAGTTTGGGGGGCATCAAATTTTTTAAGGTACTCATTTAAGTCGAAATTTTCTACTTCGAAATCGACGGCATTTGTGTCATCTTCCCCCTCGTTACAGGCGCTATCTTCTTGTTCGTATTGTGGCATTTCCAATTCAGATTCGCCCGTATCCTCCGCATTAGATTCCGTTTTCACACTAGCAGATAAGTAACACGACGTCAAAAAGAAAATATTATTTGCTTCTCTTCAGATACTTACTTTTCATATTGAACTCTCAAAAAAGATAACTGATTAAAAAATTTCCATTTAGAAGAGGTTTCTAGGACTTCCTCTTCATCGCCACTTTCCTTTGGTTTTCGTATTAAGCTTTTGCGATACGTGTCTCGCAAGTTCTTCCATTTTAATTTGACGCTTGTAGCTGCCGGGCAAATAGATAAAAAATAACAGAACGGTTATCATTATGTACGATCGGAGTATTTGTGTAATATCAAGAATATAGAGAAAATTATATATGCTATGATTAACACGGATACGTTATACGCTTGAAGAAAACTCAACATTGGTAAAAGCCGTTTAGAAGCCACTAATGTCTCTTGACATATTTACGGTATTTTCAAGACAAATAAACAGCATTTCGATCTCATTTATAGTAATGAAACAGTTAGTTTTGGACAAAATAAAAAATTGTACATGGTTCAAGACAAATCTACCTTTTTGTATAGGTTTCCATTCTCCATACTGCTTTAGAAATTGGCAAACTGAATGTATCCAATGTTTGAGAGGAAGATTTATATTACAACTGCAAGCACTCAATAGTGTTATTATAAAGTTCATTGCCATTGATTACAAATAGTTGGTGACCGGTAAATAGCATGGACTTGAACCAAAATGCTATCAAACTCTATCGAAAAAGAAACATCTGCTTGAGCCTTTAGTCAAATACTTTATTTTTTGTAGACAGGAGAGAGAGAGATGGTTTCTGAAGCAGGTAATCTTTATGATACGCATACGTACATCATTTAATTTAATGACTTCCGCGTAATTATAACATTCACTTCAAAGCGTAATTTTGTTCCCTTCTCTCTTTCGCAATGTGGAAGCAAAGGTATGTTTCTTTTTGTTATTGTTTTCTTATAGCTAATGGGATATAAATAGCAAGAACTTTGCAATCGAACATCGGGCACAAAAAAGTTGACAGGAGCATGGTTTCAACACTTCAACAGCCACCGCTTTCAAAATCCTTGCTAAGCACTTGAGCGCCAACAATTTCGTTTGAATCGATATTCGCCAACGCTTGCAACTAGAATTGTGTTTAATGCCTTCAAACAATCAACTGTAATTCACTTTCTGCCAGTCTAATAGTCATGCACAATCACGTCTGCTAACGACGTTTGTTTCTTTTTACTTACGGTCTCTGCGCAACATCCTAGCTAGTTCATTCCACTTTTCCATCTTTTGCTCAGTATACTTTGAGCTACTTTTGTACTTTCTTTCATATAAAATTGGATTCGCTTTAACAAACTCTATCAATTGGTATTCCATATTTGTGTTTTTCTTTATCAGAACGACGGGTGAACTGCAAAGCGATTTTAGTGCTCGAAAATGGTGCCGCTGACATCAGCTGTTTTATGAATGTGTCAACAGAATAATGAAAAATAAAGTCATTAATTAATAGTCACCGATAGGTGGCATATGTATGCGATACCTTTTTAATGGACAGTCAAACGTATGGAATAGCTGTAGGCTATGTAGCATTGTGCTCATATTGAAATAATCCATTTGCAACTGATGTCTTTATTTAGCAATATTACCAGTTTTTTTTTTTTGGTTTCCAACACTGAAATCGAAATACGTTTTGTTTTTGCGTGATTATATGTTCCGTTTGAAGCAACAAAATGCCAAAATTCATTCGTAAAAAGAAACTCGTATCGTTGTTATTGTTTTAAGTACCTTGAGGTGCTTTTACTTGTTGAGAAGTCGTTTTATGACTTAGGAGTTACGTTGGAGCCTACATAACCCTGTGAGGTTATGTAATTTGATAGCTTTTAAAATTTTATATTTTATAAATTTCGATTTGAACTGACATAAGCCTGATCTGGCGGTTCCTTGGCCAAATATTCTTTCCTTTGGAAGTACCACTAACACTAAGCTAATACTTAACTATTTTTACGTTTTATATGTTGTAGTTAAAATATATTTGACCGGAAGACTTTAAATTAAAACTCAAATAAAAAGATAATTTATTAAGAGGAATATACGAAGGAGATTAGTAGACAGCGGCCGCATCTACTAATGTAATCCATCCAACCCATATTTTTTTAAACTCGTAATTAAGGTATATTCAACCAGAAGACTTTAAATTAGAAGCCAAATAAAAAATAAGTTATTAAAAATAATATGCGCAGGAGATAAGTAAATACTTGACAATCTACTAATCTAATCCGTCCAGCTCATATAACTGTCAACAGCGCGACTTTAATTGAGGTCGTACATATTCGTTAACGCATGCATGAAAACATTTTCGCCATGCCTATTGTAAATAACCGGTTCACTGTCAACGCCACTGTGGACATTTAAATTCAATCTTTTTTTTAAATGTTTTTTTTTTTAATTTTTATTTTCGGCAATACAAAAAAAGAAGAACCAAAAATACACATATTTACAGAAATAAGGGATTTAAGATATTTGGTTAAAATCTAAACATGCATTTTTATTCGTGACCCTTGTAACTAAGCAGTAAGTTGACACACAATTAACTAACAATCTTTTTCGAACATTTAAATCTTGTAGTCCGAAATGTAATCTTTAAATGAAATTTTGTTAAAAATTGTTTGTATGGACGATGTATTCAAAACACATTCTATGGTGAAAACTCCTGTTAAAATATTTATTTATTTTTTCCCCTTTCCTCTTACTTTCACGTTTTCAAAGAAATACTTTCTCAGAAACAAAATCTAAAATCGCACACTTTAAATGTATTAAAAAATATTCAAACAAAAGGGGGTATAAAACTTGAATTGGGCTTTGAAAAGTAGATGATTTAGCGGGTCATTTCGCCTATTTTTGGCTCCACAGTTTCTCGTCCTTCATTTCAACCTATATTTTGAATTTCGCATTTTGGAGCGTATTTTAGGTGGCGTGCTATCACCCTGAAGCATAATCAGTCATTTAACATTTCACCAGTAATTGCCAAAAAGTTAGCGCTTCAATTATTCAAAGTAAACCCGACTTTTGCATGATCAAGACTTGTTGGATATTATTACTTACACAAATCGTTTCCGTGCGCTAAATATTAACTATGATATAATCTACGACTCAAGATTGAATGTTCGTTCTTGATACAAAACAATTTCTTGGGTAATTAGTTCTAGAATTCGTTGCTGTAAGCGCATTAGATCCATTGGTGGCAATTTGGCTTGTTCAACTTGTAGTGCCACTGAATTAAAAAACACTTGATTATACGAAGGTGGTGTAAAGTGTTGTTTGGCATTTTGCAATAATACGGACATCTCCTGACATGCGTCTGCGATAATGGTATCCTTGTCTAAACGCTTTCTCTTAGCCTGATGCGCTTCCTCAGCACTGACAGCTATACTTTTACGTGGATCCCCAATTGAGGTTGTCGCTTTAGTATCGTATTTCTTCAGGTAATCATTTAAGTCGAAATTCTCTATTTCAATCTCCACAGGCTTGGATTCGGGATGTTCGCCTTCATATGTGGCCTCATCAAGGCTATATTCTGATATTTCTGGATCAGTATCTTCGCTAACAGTCAATAAATAAATCATTCAATCAGTAATTAATTCTGTACTCTGTCGTATTACTTACGCTTCCATTTGTTCATTTAGAAGTGCCAAACTATTGTAATATTCCTAATGGGAAGTACCTCTTAATGTATCCTCCCCGGCGCCAACTTTATTAAAATCTTAGTAGTTTTATTTTGCGGCGAGTATGGCGTAAAACTTTATATTCCTTCCCTGTAGCAGTTGCTGTAAACCATGAGCTAAACAAAACTTGAGATACTAAAAACAAAAACATAAACAATGTTCAATGTTTTCTTTTGACGCCTCAAACACAATAGGTGTCGTTATCGATTGTCCAAACAATAACACAAACAATATAAGCAAATCCAAATTTGTTGTCCAAATGTTACCAATAGGTGGCATACTCGTGAATTAGTTTAACCACCACTGATGAAACTCAATACCACTCCTTCAGATGTTTTAACTGTTGCCAGTGCAGTAATTAAGAGTTTGGAATCCCACCAAGATACAGCAAAATCTTTTTGATCATCAATCGTGACTTGTCCACGATTTCCTCGGCTTACTATGACCCAATTACGACTATTTTTTATTTTGACGCCGTCGAGAATTTTGTAGCAATTTGTAGTGATTCGTAGCAGTTCTTGAGCTTTTATAACGCATTAACTCGTTTGGCACTCATAATCGAGCTTTTCTTTGTATCTCGTCTTATTTAAGTGGCTCTAAACATTTTTGTGTGCAATGTTTAAATCCTGGGCAATTAAAACAGTACTTACAAGACGGTCGGACTTGATGATTTGCTTTATTCTATGAACATTTTCGACAATTGGCCTTTCTGAAGGAGAGCGTGGTGCAATTTTGTTAGCAAAATTATCGGAGGGGATTCAATGAAACCATATTACGCATGATTGGCTATTACAATACCACGGTCACACTCTATTCACGTTTTCAACCATTTGGCTTGAGTTTTCGCTTTCATAGATGAAAAATTGTGAAGTATCTTCTGTTTCAGTTAAACAATCCCTAAACTGTGAGTAGTTCTTGAGTACGACATATTATCTTCCTAACGCATTTGTGCAATGTGAAATACAGCATAGAGAAAGGAAAGCCATAAGAGTATTTATTTTTCTCTGGATAAAAATCACGTGGATAATTATTTACGAATTTAGATTGAAAACATAATTTTTACTAAAAAAAAGCATTCCTTGACTGTGAATACAGATTACTAAAGCCATATACTGGGAAAATAATGAATAAAGCATGCTATATGCTATATGCAAAATACAATGTCATTGGAATTTTGATTTAATATGCATTTGCTTTTTATTCGAATCTGGATAATTTTTTAGCCAGATATAGGGATTCGTATTGCATTAAGATTTTAAAGTTAATTTTAACATTACTTTTCTTCACTTTCAAATTTTACAAGACCTCATTTCATTTGTAAAAGTTTTAATTAATATGTAACAATTGTCTTTCAATTAAAATATAGTTTGATTTGATTTTTCGTTTAATTTTAAGGACAATTCATTAATCTATACATTCTGAGAATATGATTAGTCATATAAATGAGAATATATATGTAGACTTTAACCTTATTTTGAAAATTACGCTTGGATAAATGGTGCTGCGTTCAAAAACAATGTACACGTACGGACAAATTATTTTACTCTAAAGTGAGATTCGCTTGTTTCTAACATTTACTCTTTCTCATAATTCTTTCCTTCTCTCGCTCTCTTTCCTAACGTGGAGTTTTAATAATGTTTTAACGTGATAAGTAGTGGTATTCATATATTATTGATCAACTTACTATAATCTGAAAAAATAGTAATATATGTAAAGTAATGGGGTAATGGAGCAAAGAATAATGAAAAGAGTGGAATCATGTACTCTCTTGTTTCTCTAATAATTCCAATTTTGGCTTCAGAGAAAAATAATTTGTCTATACGTTTACATCGCATTTACTGTGCTATGTTCAATTTGCATTATCTTAAAATATATTCGAAGTGAAACGAACGCAAGTCAATTCAAATTCTATTAATACGCCATCTTTTGGTAATTCACAGACAAATGCCTTGATGTATTTTAATCAAAACATATGTTTCTGTAATGTTTTGTTTGGCGAATGCAGTATGTTTGGAACGTATCGACAAATTATTTGATAAACTATTAAAATGGAATTTGAAATAATTGATTTTGTTAAAGCTAATCCAATTTTATACCAGCGGAAGTTTAATAACAATGCGAGTAGGCCGCTTAAAATGCAAAAATGGCGGGAACTGAGCGAATTATTGGGAGCAGATCGTAAGTAAATTCAATTCTAGTTTTGTTGGCTGTCATGATTGCGAATGCCCGTGTTCAATTAATATTTTTACCCAATTTTTTCGAGTATCACATAATTTCACTTGTTTTGCAGCGAAAATCGTTAGAAATAAATGGAGAAATTTGCGCGAGGGTTACCGCAAACAAAGAAGAGCCAAAGCCAAGGAGTTTCGCGATGAAGTGGACGCTTTGGGATCATTTCCATGTTCTAAATATTACAACCATTTGTCTTTCTTAAAAACCGAATACGAAAAGTAGGTACCATCACAAAATAGATTAAAAATTGCATCAGAAACTGAAGCAGTGTTGTTGTTTTCTAGCGAAGAAGATTTGGAAGAGGACATTTCTGAGAATTGCCTGGATGACAGCGATGCATGCACGGGCACGAAAATTGTTTCAATCGAAATAGAGAACCTGGAGTACAATCAAAATCTGGGGAATTCAGACCACAAAGCGTCAACGGCAAATGCGGCACATAATTATAAATCATCTATCGATGTTGAGGACACCCAGCCAACTAAGAAAGCGCGAAAGGATGCGGCTATAACAGAAGCATGTCGAGAAATGGCAGCATTGCTACAAAAAGCTAAGCAAAATTGTATACCACCCTCGCATAATCAAGTATTTTTCAATTCAGTAGCTCTACAAGTTGAACAAGCCCAATTGTCACCTATGGATCTTATGCGCTTGCAACAACGGGTATTGGAGCTTATTACACAAGAAATTTGTGTTTATCAGGATCGGACATTTAATGTGCTAAATTAATATTTGATGAGAAATAAATAATAATAAACCCTTTTTAAGTGAAGCATTAAAGCTACGCTTTAAATAAACTACGTTAAAGTGGCTGCTAATTAACCTTTATTTATTTCCAGATTAAACCCACCAAAAATTTTGTACTTGTAAAAGTTGTAACGAATCCAGATTAGCACAACTGACCAAAAAAAAATATTTTTTCCCCCCATATGGTAGAACATGTAAGAATAAGAAAAAATGTAAAATAAAAAAGTTGACGGCAGCACCTATTTACCGAGCTACTGTGACCTAAAGTTTAAAAATGGGCCCGAATGGAGCAATTTTAACCTCCAAAATGCGGGTACTCAAATGAAACTAATTTTTCCAATGCACTGTTTTTTTTTGTGTAAATTAGATCAATTAATTTTTAAAATTAATGTTTCTGTTAACAAATTTAAAAGCTATTTAAGAAAGTTCGTTTTCATAAGCATGTTTTAAGACTCGCATCAAAAATTACTTAACTTTTCTTGGTGGGTATGGCAATATTTGCCACTTCCTAAAATGGTGCATTTAAACAGTTGCAACATGTATATTTTTTTAAAACCATTATATGCTGATTCTGCAATTTCGTTATAAATTGCACATCATTAAAATGGAAATTACGCGTTGTTTTTTGTTTTGATTTAATTAATAAAGTATTAAAGAAAAGACTGTCAAAATATATGTGGTTAAACATTTTAAATTAAGAAATTATTTTTGTTGTTTTCTTAATATTTTTGTAAATAATTTTTTATTTAGGATGCAGGATGATACTGGGTGGATTGTGTATGCAACAAATTGATCTCCTCACGTAGATGATCCGTATTGATCATCTTGACACATCCAGTTGCGACTCTAAGCGCATTGTTCTACACTGTTTGCAAACCCCGCTTTTGTGTGTCATTAAGGAGGAAAGTCTGCACAGGCTGTTGCCTCGATTTTTTACGTTGTAGCGATTATTTATTGCCCTTGCCCCAAGAAAGTTTAGACAAAGCTATAATGACTTCGTTTCGAGAAAGTATGGAGATTATCAAAGGCTACACCAAGAATTTTGGGGACCGTATATATAGGCATGTCTAGCTCCATCTTGACTTCTTTAGACCGCGAGGTGAACAGAGACACTATAAATTTCGTTCTTCCACGAAATTCGCAACGGTGGCTATATAGCGGGTATATCCGGCACTTATATCGACACTCGAAGAAAATACCATAATGTCGTCGACATACGACGGTAACATGGCAAGATAAAGATTAAACTAAGTGGAAGAAATAGCTCCCCCTTGTGGTCCTCTGATTTTGATCTTGCGGTATTTAGATCGCTGGTCTCTGAACTTAACAAACGCCTGCCTATCGTTGACGCAACTGCCCAATCAGAATTGCATGTTATTTGGCAGGATGGAATCCAAGATGTTCAGCAAACGAAAGCTTCCTTGCATAACTTGGTGGGTATGAAAAATAAATCGTTTAGGAACGAGAGCATTGCTAAAAGGGTTTTTATAAAACATATGAAAGTTTTTTTTTTCAACTATCGACATTTTCAAAAAACAATGATACCATTATATATTTTTTCAAGCATAACCAATAACCAATTTTTTTCCAACAAAACCAATATGAAGGTTCACACGAAAATAGTACGTTAAGATTTAGCTTTTGAAAACGGCAAATCTATTCGAATTGGTGAACGAATTGGGCGATTCAAACAGGCTATACGGAAAACAGGCTGTACGCAGAATTTCCGTCGGTGTACAAATATGGAAAAATTGGATATTTGCATCGATCGGGTCGAAGCACTGCTAAACGAACACCGGACAGATACACATATTGGCCATATCCGTTGGTCCCCCTGCTGATAGTGAAGAAATGGATACAAGTCAACTTATTGACAATCAGAAGGAAAGATAATTGCTTCCCTCTTTTTGACTATATGTGGTTTAAGAACATGGAAATATGACTGCACTCTAACCAACATTTAGTTGACCTAGGGGAACAGTCTTCGAAATTCAATTTCATTAACAAGTTTACACTCGTAAGATTAGTAGTATGCTGATCGCTATTAAATTCCATATAAAAAATGGTGTAAAATGTCATGCTGAGTTAAGGCTTTCTCTACATATATGTTTTTTTTTGTTATGTCAATAACTGTTAATTATTATTAAATAAGTATCATTCAATAATTATTATTTAGTTATACATATAATATATTTCATATGAAAATATTATACTTAAATGTGTTTCACATTACATTATAGTGGTTTATATTGAATTGTAGTGATATGTAAATAAAAAAACACTTATGCTTTTCGATTAAGAAAAATACGTAGGTGAAATAAACTTATATTTCAACTATATCGTAGCTGATGTATCGCCAACTAACGCGTCTCTGATGCGAATTAGTTGATATTTGCTTAAGTAAATTAGTTGATATTAACTAAGAGCGTAATTGATATTGGCGATTCAAAGACAATTGATGTAAACCAGGCATTTAGCAGTAACTAATAACCGGTACTTTTTCTGTTTTGAATATCATTCGACGTTTGCTATTAGATCTTAGATTTGTTAAAGAAGATGCCAAGTAATTAAATTGGTTAGATCAATAAATGAAATATGTTTTCATCTACGTAGCATTAGGGCATCAGCCTAAGCCAGTCATGGTACAAACTTTGTGTAAGATCGATTGTGCATTTCTAAAAATAAAATAAACAATTACCCTCTTTTCTTTTGTAAGCAACTTCCAAAATATGTGTTATCCACTTAGAAAATAATCTTGGAAAACATTTTCGACAATGAAAAGAAATATATACACGAAAAGAATTTTCTAAGAGGCTTTCAAATGAAACTTTTATGGAAAACTGGTCGCGGAGAAAAATAACATAGAAAAGTGTAGTGGAAGATATTCTTCTGGAGCGCATGAACGGCACTATGATTGAATTCACTTTCCATATTGAAGTGTTTGTGACACTTCTTCATATTAAAAGTGTTATAACCATTAACAGTTATAACCACGCACGGGAAGATGATAGACCAATCTCAAAAACCAAATTGAAATACAGAAAACGAAGAAGCAAAAAGATAGAGAAAATTTTCTCAGAGAAAAAATTATTCTCATTCCCAGGAAATAATTTTCTAAGAGTCTTTTACTGAAAAGTGCAATGGAGGACACTTTTCATACTGAAAATATTGTAATGGAGGACACTTTTCATATACAAAAGTGTTATGGAAAACACTATTCTATGCGGTCTTTTTAGAAACTTTTCGCGAAGAAAAATAATATAGTGGATACTTTTTTTTGAAAGAAAGGTATCAAGGCGATTACTTCTCATGAAGAATAGTGTAGAGGGGACATTCTTCCATAGGAAAAGTGCATAAATGACAGTATAATCGAAAGCACTTTTCATACTGAAATGTCTATTATGACACTTCTTCATATTAAAATAGGCTTTCGAACCACTTAATCATTAAAAGTGTCTTCCTAGGCTCTTCGTCATATGGAATGTTTCTTCCATGACTTCTTCGTATGAAAACCGTCTTCTTTACAGAAAAAGATATTTTTTTCGCACGAAAAATTTCTTTCCTGCCTTAAATTAATTATATGCGATCGGTGGGATTGGCTTTGGTACTCCGCGACCATGGTATTCCGTTACGATGTTTTATGTAGAGAACATGTTTATATTATATGCATGTTTATATATTGCATACATACAGGAAGTGTTTTCAGTGCACTCCCACTTCATAGAATCCTGTTATTTGTTATTTTTATCCATGATCACACAAGGGAAGATGATAAACCAATTCCAAAAAACCGTAGTGAAAAGGAGAGCGAATATACAAAGAAGGAAAGAGAGAAATACTCTCAGAGAAAAAATATTCTCATTCTGATTTAAGAATTTCCTAAGTCTTTTATTGAAAAGTGCAATGGAGGACACTTTTCATACTGAAAATTGTAATGGGAGGCACCTTTCACATATAAAAGTGCAAGGGAAGATACTAATCTCTTTTTATTTTAGAACTTTTCATGAAGAAAAACAACCTGGGGTATCCTTTCTAAAAGAAAATGATGTGTGAAAGGGTGCTACTTATCATGAAGCAAACTTTCTTCCCAGATACTTCCTCTTGTAACTTAATTTTTCTTAAAGTATTATATTGACCTTAATTGGCTTTGGTTTATACAGAGAACATGTTTATATTATATCTTCCCTTACCTTCAGAAAATTGCTCAGCATTTGAAATTATTTTGATCATGGCAATTTTAAGACAATGACAAAGTTTTTTTTAAATTCCGCAAATATTTGCCATTATTGCACTTATTATTGAAAAACAATTACGGAACTTTTCAGTACACTTCCACTTTATAGAATCCTGGCATCTGTTAATTTTGCTTTAGCTACCTACGATCATGCACAAGTAGGTAACAAATTAGCAGGTAACCCCATTAAGAGAGAGAGCAGACAAATAGTCAAAAGAAGATATAGAGAAATATGCTTTCATAGAAAAACTATTTCCCTTTCCAGCATTGCCAGCTAATAATTAAGTTCTTTGAACATTAAAGTTCAAATTATACGGCAACATTTTCATCATCTTAATTATTCACAATAAGTACGAAAAAATTAATGTAAAACGGAAGGCAACAAATGAAAACAAAGGAATGACAAACCAAAATAGTGAAAAAGATGAAAGATACATATTAAAATTTTTGTAAGATTTTTAAACAGAAATAATAAATAAATGAAACAAGTTTTAAACCTGGAATATTAGAAAATTTTACTTTTTCATAGGAATATGTGTGATTAGTAGGAATATTCATGCGCTTTCTGCGTGTTTTGGCACATCAAGTAATAAATTTCCATCAAGAACATATCCTTTTGGCCTCTGGTACCCAAAGCCCAAAAGGTGACAAAAAAGAACTTAGGTAACAATGGCCTACAGTGTGCACTCTTGAACACCCAAATGGGTATAAATTTAATTTATATAGAAATCCGTAGAACAAAATTTTTCACTACGGCTGAAGTTTTGACATTTCTACGGTATTGACAAAAATGTTTCTGCTCCAGGAACCCAGCTTAATTGGTTACGTGATAATTGAAAGGAGATTGTATGTGCCTAGACGGTCACGTATTAAATTTTAAAATTTTGAATTTTATTTTTTGTTAGTTTTTTGCTTTGCTTTAATTAATGGTGTATTGAAAAACAAACTAAGTTTTTGTTGTTGTTGTTTTAGTAATATTTTTTTATAATAAGACAATATTTAATTTGTTTTAATACTAGCGCTGTAGGTGAAAATTACCTATTACCGTATTTATATATAGAGCCGCAGGCACAAAGCTATAATATTTCACAAAAATTGGGCAATTTTTCAAAAATAATTTTCTGTTTTCTTTAAATAGTGCCGCCGGTTATAAATTTCTCATTTTGTATCTAAAAAGAAATCTAAAATAATTGTAGAATTTTTTATTTAACAAAATTGATTCTGTTATAATAACTTAATTTTTAATACACTCTTTCATACTAAAATTGGGTGTGGTTTTAAAAAAGATTCTGATATTTGAAACCCTGAACAAAATTTCTTTCATATAAATACTCACACTTATGGGGTTATATTGGATCTATTCAGGTTCATTTTTAAGCTTCAAGGTAACTTGATAAATTTTTGTTTTACTTTTTCCTTATAAATTTACAATTACAGTCTATTTTATTATTATTTCTACTTAGTTAATTTCTACTTATTATTTATTTCTACTTAAAACTTTAACAAAAATTTTGATATATATTCCACGTTGTTTTCACTACTTTGGTTTGCCATTCGTCTAATTCGTCTATTGTGAATTATTAGGATGATGAAAGAGTGTTGCCGTATAATTTGACTATAGTTCTTTGCCAGGCTATGAATATTAACGTTGCCACTTTACTATTTATCGAATTATTACCTGACAATGCTGCAACAAGAATTTGTTTTTCTGTGAGAGAAATACTATTCTTTCAATCATTTTGCCTATCCGCTCCCTCGTTCGGTGCTGCTGGTTGAGACATCTTAGGTAAATCATGCCTGTTTTTCAATCAGTTTGTTTTGGGTATTGGTGACAGTAACAGCGGAGTGAGGATAGTGAACCGTGGAATATAGTTCTATTTTTAATTCGCAGTGCTTTTAAGTGAAATAAACGAAGAAAAACTATAAAATAAATTTAATACACTTTGGGCAAACAGCTTCAGCAATTATGTCGAATTCAGCGGCAGGTAAGAAACCTAACAAATAATTAAAGGAACGGGCAAATCAATCAAGACAGTGATTTTCAAATCAATATCTATTTTTTTGGCCATTTCAGGACAGTGGGTAAAATTTTTCAATGCTTCTGGCATACCGTCACCGGCTGCTGCATCTTATGCCCATATATTTGTGGAAAATCGTATACAAATCGACATGTTGATGGATTTAAATAAGGAATACTTACGTGAAATGGGCATCACACCAATGGGCGATATTATTGCCATTCTAAGGTAATGAAAAAGGCTATAAACTATGATTGGATTATATAAAATGTGAATTTTATTGTTTTCCATAATTTCCCAGGCATGCGAAACATGTCAGTGATCAGACAGCTCGGGAAAAAGTCTTGAGTACTGAGGCAAACGTGCCAGTGGCAGCTGTACCCGCAAATCCCGTCCTACCCATGGAGAGGACTAAACTTAGGCTCAAATGTAAGTAGTTTCAGAATAGATGCACTCCCGCATGAACATATTAAATTGTTTTGTTTCTTGCAATTTCAGCTGTTACTGCTAGCAGTACTTCAGCCGCTGTTGTTGCTCCTCTGCCGCCGACAAAACCGCGCCGAGTTCTGCCGGAACATGAAGGAAAGTATAAAATCAAATTACCATCGGGCACAACGGAGAGAAGTAAGCAAATTCTGGCCAAACAAGCTAAATGTAAGTGATTTTCTGCATTCCTAAATGTTGTTAAGACTTAATTTTTATTTGAAAGTCGCAGGGAGAGTCTGTATTTGAAAAGTACTGTGGGAAAAGAAAGAAGAATACTCGACCTTGTTGAACTCAGACTTGTTTGCGGAAATATTAGTAAGAAACCTTGACATTGTTTTCTAGTTGTTTAATGTAAATTTATTGACAAATCAAAGAATATTTTGCGCCTTCCCGTACGTTATACTTAATATAAAAATTAAAGCAAAGCAACCTAGCTGAATTTCGGTACAATAACATTGGTAGAGATATACCTAAGTAGTTTCACCTGGTTGAAATTTATGTACTGGTTCCATCTGGGATAACTAGCAGTACTCATCTGAGATCCCATGAAGTATAGACACTCTTAATCTTCATAAATCTTCCGTCCGCATATATGTTGAAAGCAAGGTTGAGGTCGAAAAGTTCGAACAATGTTGCACGAAAATATCTCTATTCAGTCGTATTCAAGTTTAGTTTGAAGAAGAAAAATTTATATTTTGTTCAATATTTTGCAGGAGAAACTGCTTATTACAATTCAGGGTGGGGGAGGCCTCATAAACTTCCATTAGTCCGAAGGTTTTTGTCTCAAAACTCCCAAGTTTCTCTATAATAATATGTCAGACCCATATCTGGAGGTCGGAAAGTGCATTCAAAAAAACTTCTCTGAACGGAAAAAGAACAAAATTCCAATATATTCTCATTTATGATATAAAACTACATCCTCTAATATTAATCCTTTCGCCCCATCAACAATTTTGTTTAATATGATTTTATATATTTCAGTATATTCTGATAGAGAAGCTGCGAGGGAAAAGAAGGACATTTTCAAAAGGTTGGCCGTAAATTCCAGCGATACCATTGAACTCGATGAAGAGTCAAGTCAGTCATCTGCCAATTCAAATCAAGTGAGAGTGAAAATCACCGGCATAGGTAGTAAAGCTCAAACATCATCATCTATATTCTCCCGTTTGGGTGGTAAATCGGATGATATACTTACTGTGACCAAACAAATAAAGCCTATACTCAAAAATACTGCAAAGAACGTAAGTTTGAAAGTGAATTTTCCTTATGAAAGTATTGTTGCACTTAATAAAATTTCTTGCCCAGCGTCTCTCCACAATTGTTAAGGCCAAAGCTGTAGCTGCGCCTATTGTCAAACCTATAAAACAAAAGGTTTTATTAGTGAAAAAGGTCCCTCTAAAGAGAGATAGCGATGATGATTATGACCGCATAGATCAAATGACCGATGACGAAATGTATGATGATGTGGACACCTCGGGTGGTAGTGAGAAATTTGTCAAATTTGCCTCCACCGCCGAAGTCAGAGAAATCGCTCCCCGAAGGCACAATTCGCCCACGAGAAAATCATTTAACCCACGTCAGGATATGATACGGGAGAAGTCAGGAAACATTAGAGCCAGATTGGGCGGTGCGAGTAAGTATTATCGATCATATATGAGTACCTTATAAGGATCACTTAATTATTGTTTTTATTATCATTCCAGATTCCAAATTGCATTCAGTGAAAAAGACTACTAATCTTAAGCCATCTCCTCCATCCACAAAGCTAAAAAACTTGCCCAAAATGAAATCCGATTTAACACGTCGTGACATACCGGTTCACAAACGATTGGGCAGCAATATTGTAAGCAATAAAAACACATCTTCATCGGTTTCTTTGATTTCAAAACGTTTAGGTCAGGTGAATATAGAGAAGAAATTTTCAACTATAACTTCCGCCCGAGGAACAAAGTCTGTGTTCGATCGCCTTGGTTATAGTAGTTAAACAAATGCCATCGATTACTTATATTCTCTTCATATGTTATGTGTATGTGTTTTATGTAGTTTATAGTTTTCATATATTTTTTTTTTCATTTTACCCTTTTTAATTGCCTATGTAAGAATTTCTAATATAAAACACAATTCACAAGAAGTTATATTTGATTTTTTTTTCGCCAGAAATGCGAATAAACTTTAACAATAAGCGTTATTGATAAGACTTGTTTAGAGGGGGTTATACGGTTTTGATCGTGACTCAAAGGTCGTCGTCGAATTTCTCTATCTTTAGTCGTCAAAATCATTTTGCTCTGGTTCGTAAAAGCCAAAAATTATTGTTATTTTTTCAAATAGCAGAAAAATATTAAATTAGTATTAAAATATTAAATTATGTTTCTGTAACAAACATAATTTCATTACATACCAAACCGGACAAAGAATCTTTCTTAGTTCAGTGTTTTTGGAAAACATTTCTGTTTTTAAATTACTAATACGAGTATGTGTCTTAAGATATGATTAAACATATTAAACGCAAACATTTTATTCAGAGATATAATAATGTGTATGGCTAAATAAATCAGTTTTTTAGCCAGACACATAATGTCTATACTAATAGGCTCACGATGTTTGCGACTAATCTATTTTAAGCGGGAATAAGGAAATATATGTTAATCTAAAAAGTGATTATTAAGATCAATGGGTAGTTCTTAGAGGAGTCGTTAAGAAATAATAAACTTAAAAATTAGCAATTACTGTCTCGAAATTATGGGAGATGCATACATTTATTTATATATTGTCAAGAGCCTATGTATTACGGCGTCCAAAAAGTTAGATTAATTCATAATTT